>JAHRHZ010000268.1:8796832-8831484 GCA_024137785.1 Ginglymostoma cirratum
CCCCATGCTTGTTATCTCGAAAATATTAATTGTCCTTTTAAGTGACATGCATCAAGGAAACCTCACAGGAATAGGCTGTACCTGACCATTAAAGAGGAATGCTTTATTTTTAACACAATAGGTCACTTTCAGAAAATGTGCCAAAGTACTATACTGTGGCAAAAAGTGAGGAGTCAAATAAGAACCAACGCAAATAGACCAGTGAGGTGGAACAGAAGAAAAGCTTTAAACATTCCGAGGGGAATGGATGACCCCGACTTAGCCTTCTGAAATGTGAATATCTATAGCAATGGGAATCTCTCTAATTTCAAGCTTGATTCAGGGGCCACTATCATTATATCATCAGATAGTTAACCATGGTTGAAATACACTATCTACAACTTACAGCAATGTAATTACATGGTCCAGGAGGTATACCGCAGAATATTAAAGGTACGCCACAAGCAAATCCCCAAAGCAAGGGGTTATCAAATAATGGAGAACTCGTATATGTTTTGCAATCCACAATTCACACACTTGAGTAAAGATTTATTTCTTGTTTTCAATCATCTTCCAAAAAATCAAAGAGCCTAAACAACTAAAGCTAATGAGCTCCTTTGAACTGGAATTCCCACAATTATTCAATAGATTAGGGAAGCTTAGGGAAAACTGACTAACCATCACAATGAAAAAAAATGTTCATCCATCACAATGAAAAAAAATGTTCAATCATCCATTTACCCAAGAGGATTTTGTAGCTTTTAATGAAACATGTTGAGAAATAACATGCAAATATGACCAGAATGTTTCTTGTGCATGGTTACTGTATTCAAACCTAATGGGTCCATAGAAATTTGTATTGACCTCACACAATTGAACACGGCAGGATAGAGTAGGAAATCCATCCAGCATCAACTGTTGATGAGAGTTTAGCGAATTTATCCAACAGTAGCATCTTCACAAAACTTGATGCAAACAATGGATTCTGGCAGGCATAATTAGAAGTGCAATCAATATTGGTTACCACATTTTGTACTTCACTTGGGAGGTTTTACTTTAATTGATTGCTGTCTGGGATCACCACGTTCCATAGATTTTACAAATTCTTGAAGGAGACATGGATTCCATATAAATAAATCATGCAACAATCCAGGACCGTGATAAGAAGCATATAGTCCTCAAGTGTTTGCAAGCAGAATGGCTTACACTTCTCAACGCGTATGAATTCTTCAACAAATTCTATACACTTGGGACACGATGATTGCATAATGGCAGACCAAAAAAAGCCAAAGCCAAATTAGGGAGTTTCTCACTTCAAAGATAGTTCATAACTTTTAAAAATTACTAGGGTTGGTAAACTAAGAGTTGGCAATTTTTTTTGCCTCACTTGGTGACTATTTCAGAACCCTTGAGACAATTCCTCAAGTAGATTCACCGATGGTATTGGAACCTGCATCAAGAGGGAGCTTTACAGAGGATCAAGCATATTTAGACATCCTAACAAACTACAATCCATCCTTTTCAATTATCATAGCAGCTGGTGCTTCAGCAATAGACATAGGAGCAGAGCTCAACCAAGAGCAACCAGACATGAGGTATTAACATACATATCAAGGCAGAGATACATGAAAAAAAATTGACAAGGATGACACTACGAACACAGAGATTTTGATTCTGCTTTCTGAGACGTGCAGATGACTGCATTATGCTGTCCAGAGTGACAATTGACGGCTTTATCAGGTCTAATATTGAACTTTGCCTTGAATTTGGATCACATACTGAGTTCATGATGATATGGTAACCACCAAGCCACAGTCAGTTCAACCAACTACATCAGTAACAGAAGAGAGAAGAACCAATGTCTCTCTATCTGTTATTATTGTGCAAGACCGAAGGTCCAATGCTTTGGCCTGAAAAATATAGTTTCAGCATTCACAGCATTTCACAATGGTGGATAGCTTACTGGTATGTGTTCGAAGACTGGCTGTTCCATCTTCCACATCAGATGATGTTCACAGGAAGATACACCAGGGACATTTGTGAATCACCAAGTGCAGGGCAAGAAATTGGTCAGTAGTGTAGTGACCTGAACCTTCAAAGGGGTTGAAGACCTAACATCTGATTGTGAATTTTGTGCTATTCACAGACCACAGCCACCTGTTACAATCCACTGGGGAATAGTGCTGTAAACCGAGCCCACTATTCTTAGAGTTGTACCAGATGTTTTTAAAAAGTACACACTGTACCCCATTTTACGTGACTTTTAGACCAAGCTTGATAGAAAGCGTGAACCAGGTTTCTGTACTAAATACGAATTATTATTTGTTATAAGTATTTAGACTATAGCAACATGTAAACAGATATAAACTATTTACATATAACACTACAAACTAAACTCTAATCTTCTTATAAAATCTCCCTTACTCACACAAACAGACATCAAATAGGGTAAATAGATAATTGGCAGAGGTAAAAAAGAAGGTAAGTCAGTTTTTTGCTTCCTAACACTGATATCATATTCATGTGAATTATGAAATGGAAAATGGCTGAGACTACACTTGGATTAAGCACTTCTTTTCTGAGCACTTGGGCTTTCCTTGTGAGTGATGTGAGACCCTCAAGTGGCAATTGCATTAATCAGACAATGACACAGTACAGTTTGAAGACATCTGTAATCATGGAGTCCTGCGTATGAAACACATGCAGTGATGAACTGTCTTGGATGCAACTCCTGGTCATAAGCAATCTTGATCATACTATTGTTCATTTCACATTGATTTTATTCATCCCTGTGAATCAGAAGTAATTACAGGCAATCTTGAATGGGTCACCTGTGGGTCACAATTCACAAAGACAATCCAACATCTCATAGGCACAGAGCTGATCGTCTCTCACCTTGAACTGTACATATTCACAACATGCTCCTATACTTAGTGCTGCATTTCTTGGGTGATGAGAGGGGTGGGGACAAGGATTCAGAAATCAGACAGCACATACAATCTCCTACTGACTATGTGTCATGGCTTGTGCTGAATTCATTGTAACAAGATTCCTATGTCAAAGGTCCACGTTAGAGGCATTCTCCTTGTCAGAATCATCCATGTCTCATTGTGGAGGAATATGTCAAGAGCCATATGTCTTCCAAGGATGGTTACAGGGAGACAAGGTCTACTTGTGGCTGATGACTCAATGCAGGTCCCTAACTGAGGCTCAGCATAATGCAGTGCAACCCATTTTTTGACCATGGTCATCATAGATACGGGCCTGTTGGAGATGAAGTTCTAATGTTCCGATCGGTATGAATGTATTGGGGGGAAGGGGCGAGCAGGAAAGCTTGCAGTGCATCTCAGGCAAAATGTGTCATATTTTCCGAGCATGGTGTGCTCTGCATCATTGAATCAGGCAAAGAGGGAATGGGACAAACTCTGAAGGAATGGGCAAGGAGTTGTCTTCCAAGGAGGAAGAGAAGGAGATTGAGGAGGAAGAACATTACCTTCAACATGATACAGTTGTTGGGTGCAACATGCCAGATAGAATATAATTGGCACCAGTTTCTATAAATGTGAGTTGGATGCAGTGATCAATCATTAGCACTCCCTAGGACAGTATTCTAAGATGCGATGACATTAAGAATCATAGAATCCCCACTGTATGGAAGAAGGCCATTTAGCCCATTGAGTCTGCACTGACCCTCCAAAGAACATCTTACCCAGCCCCTGTCTCAGTAACCCAATGTTTCCCATGGCTAACCAACCTACCCTGCACGTTCCTAGTCACTATAGACAATTTAGCATGGCAAATACTTCAAGCAGCACACATTTTTGGACTGTGGGAGGAAAACAGTGTACCAGGACAAAACACATGCAGACACAGGGAGAACATACAAACTCGACACAGAGAGCCATCTGAAGTTGGGTAGACCCCAAGTCCTTGTTGCTGTGAGGCAGCAGTGCTAACCACTGAAACACAGTGCTGCCCAAGGATGGGTAATCTGTTTACATTTGTACGTAAACAACAATATGTTTATGAATGTGCCCTTATATTTGCACTGAAACATGAACCATGCCACCTATGTCCCCTTAGAAGTGTTTCTTTTTGGATCCCCCTGAGTCAGTGAATGTCAGCTCCAAGCTGGCAGGACAACAGTACCAGGAATGCCAGAAGGTCTGGACAGTAGTGCTTACTTCTGCCTCTGCTGAGAGGGAGGATGGAATGAGTGGGATGCCATTGAGGCATGGTGCATACGTAATGAGGTGAGTTAGGGAAAATAGCATGCGAAACCTCACCGAGGCTCATGGAGAGAAACCTTCCAGGAAACTCAAAAAACAGACACTTGGCAAATTTCTGGTAAAACTCAGCCCCACATAACTGGTGCAATTCTCCAGACTGTTTGCTCCAGACATTTATGGAGCAGTACTTGGATCTATTAAGGATGTTGTTGGAAAATAAAAGAGATCAATTCAGCGTGTGATTACAGTTCTGTGCTTCCATTACCGAAGATTACTATTGGCTCCACCCAACACTCAGTCGTCTAGTAAAGATTGTGAGATGAGAACAGAAGAGAGACAGCTTGTCTGCATCTGGCAAAGTAATTGTTCCAATTTTACCTCCACGAGTGCTCTATGTCGGATGTTAAACAACACGTTACAATTGATTGTTGGCTCCGTGGGGGTATGTGTTCAAATATCTACATAGATCTTTCTACCTTGCTCTCATACCCACCATGTTGCCTAGAGCCACTAGTTTCGAGTAGGATTGAAGCCATTAAATTGTGTAGCAACAATGTTAAGCTCCATCAGCTGGGAGCAAGCATTTTTCTTCCAGTAATGAACACAATGCAGAATCGAACATACATTTTTTCAGTGTAATTGCTGAGCATTTAGTTGTATTTCAAAAGCAGCATGTTGCAGATTGCAGAATCTGTATGAGACTGGCGCCATCTTCTCCATTTCATTCTGTTTCGTCACTTATAGCCTGAATATTCTTCTTAGCTTTAAAGATAAATATATTTCCAAATATACCGTGCAGACAGAAATACTACTATGTGCAAAACTAACAGATTGTATGAAGATGAATTATATTGAATTACAAAATATTGCAGAATTATGAAAGACAAATTAACTATAACATTAACGTAGCTACAGCCAATCCTTTTGTTTTTGAGGATCATTTGGCTGCTTTCCAATGTTATTTTTGCAGATGACACATAAAAGTTGTACCATGTTGCACATACAGATATGAAACCATGGATCATAATGGATCATAGTGATCTGATTTTAGAGTTTCATCAACAAGCAGGAAAGCTAACAGCAGGTGTTTCTGACCTTGAGATTCATGAAATTCAACCAACAAATTTCAATTGCTAAATTTTGTTGTCATCAGAGTCTATAGGTTGGGCAAACTTTTCTTAAAAGGCAGGATAGCCCATTAGCAAAACTGTGATAACTGTGCTCAGAAGCATTTGTGAGAATCACTAAGAGTGGTCCAGTCCAAAGGAGATCCAAATGGAGAAAATGTAAGTTTATCCTCTTTCACTTTTGCCTGTTGTATTGTTGTTTCTAGTCTTAGTTCATATGTAAGGATACGAGGAAAGCTATTTATGAGTGAAATGAGGAGGAAATTCCTCAACAAGACAGTAGTGATTCAGTGGAATTCACTACCACAGAAAGCAATCAAGGCCAAACCATTTTATAAATTCCAGAAGGACCGGTTGCTAAAGGATTAGAAGGATATGGGGGAAAACAGGACCAGGTTATTGAGGTAAATGATCAGCCATAATCATAATAAATGGTAGATTAGGCTCATAGAAATGAAAAGTCTACTCCTGCTCCTTTTTTCGATATTTCTGTATCCTCAACATCAGTGGCTCAGCTTCATCGCACGATTTATGCATTTCACACTTTCAGTAAGGAATCGATTATGAGGAAAAGTATGCTTTAGTGAAGTTATTTAACATATCTCGTCCAATCTTAAAGAAAACCTATATTTGTCTAATCAAATCATCCAACTACCTCTTGACTTATTTCAATGGTTATGCATCTAGTCCCCTGACTTGAGCATCGGGCCAGGTATTGATCACTCTTTAATATCTGATTCAGACAAAGTTCTGAAATAAATTAAAAATAATGCAGATGCTGGACATCTGAAATATAAATGGAGTGCTGGAGAGAGTCAACGGGTCAGGGAGCATCCTTTGTTTATTAGCACATGGGGTGTGGGCTTTACTGGCTGAGTCGGTATTTATTGCACATCCCTAATTGCCCTTGAGATGCATTGTTCAATCACAAAAGTCCATTATGGGTAGACCCAAAGTGCCATTCGGGAGGGAGTTCCATAGATTTGCACATTGAACATACTACAATAAATTTTTTCAAGTCAAGATACTGAGAGGCTTGGAGAGGACAATGTATGTGGTGGTGTTTCCATGTATTTGCTGCCTTTGTTTTCCAAGATAGCAGTGGTTGGGGGTTTGGAAGGTGCTGTCTCAGGAACTTTGGTGAATTTCTGCAGTGCCTGTTATAGATGGTACACACTGCTGCTACTGAGGGACTGAATGTTTGTGCATGTTGTGCCAATTATGTCGAATGTTTTTTCCTGGATGGTGTCAATCTTCTTGAGAGGTTGGAGATGCACCCATCTGGGCAAATGGGGAGTATGCCTTCACACTCCTGACTTGTACTTTGTTAATGTTGAATAACTAAGCTCTTTTTCCTTTAGTGGAGGAGTCCAAAACTAGAGGGGATTGGCTTAAGTTGAGAGGGGAAAACTTTAAAAAGGACCAAAGGGCAACTTTTTAATGCCGAGGGTAGTGGGTTATTGGAACTATCTGCCAGAGGAAGTGGCTTTTGGGAGTCAGGAAGTGAGTTACTCACAGCAGGATTCCTAACATCTGACCTTTCTCGTAGCCTGGCTAGTCCAATTCAGTTTCTGGTCAATGTAACCCCCAGGATCTTAATTTTAGGGGATTCAGTGATGGTAATGTCATTGAATGTCTAGGGGTTATGGTTAGTTTTACTCTTTTTGGAGCTGGTCATTGCCTCCCAACTGTGTGACATGAATGTTATTTGCTACTTGTCAGTGCAAACTCGGACATTATCCAGGTCTTGCTGCATTTGGTCACGGAACATTTCAGAATCTGAGGAGCTATGAACAATGTTGAACATTGTGCAATCATTAGAGATCAATTCCACTTCCAATGTTATGATGGAGGGAAGGTCATTGATGAAGCAGTTGAAGGTGATTCAGTCAAGGACAGTCTCCTGAGGACCTCCTGCAAAGATGTCTTGGGGATGGCTGAGCTCCAGAAACAACAGCTACCCTCCTTTCTGTCGGATTGACTAACCAGTATAGAGGGCAGCATCTCTAGGAGAGGAAGAGAGCTCATATTTCAATTCCAGTTCTAAATAAGACACATTTTGGACTCAAAAGTTAACTCCTCCACTTTCGTTTGGAATACTGCATTCAATTCTGGTCCCACTGCTACAGGAAAGATGTTGTTAAACTTGAAAGTGTGCAGGGAAGATGTATAAGGATGTTGCCGGGACAGGAGGGTTTGAGCTATTGGCAGAGGCTGAATAGGCTGGGACTTTTTACCTGGAGCTTCGGAGACTGAGGGGTGACCTTATAGAGGTTTATAAAATCATGAGGGGCATGATAGGATGAATAGCCAAGGCCTTTTTTTCCTAGGCTGGTGTAGTCAAAAAATTGGAGGGCATAGGTTTAAGGTGAGAGGGGAAAGATTTAAAAGGGACCTGAGGGGTAACTTTTATTGCAGAGGATGGTACATGTATGGAATGAGCTGCCAGAGGATGTGGTGAAGGCTGGTCCAATTACGACATCTAAAAGGCATCTGAATGCATATATGAATAGGAAGAGTTTGGAGAGATATGGACCAAATATTGGCAAATGGGACTAGGTCAGACTGGGATGACTGATTAGTGTAGATGAGTTGGATCAAAGGGTCCGTTTCCATGCTGTATGACTCTATGACTGTATAACCTTATAAAATGATGATGCGTCTAAATCTGTTTTCCATAAATTAACAAAATATAATTAGTACATAAATTGGTAAATTATAATTAGTTAACCATTTTTACTAGGTGCGAAAACATGACATCTTACCAGTCTTCAGTATCATCTTCTGACTTGGTTTAATTCTAGCTCTGGAGAGAAAGGTTCTTCTTTATAATCTTCTGATCTGCTTGCCATTCGGTTAACAACGTTTTGAGCAAAGTGGAAGTTTTTCTCTTTGAACCTATGTAATAGGTTCCAGCTTAGAGCTGTCCAGGTGTACTTCAATAAAGCCAGGAAGATTCTGTATTAGGCAGGTAACATTTTGACCTGAAATAATTTGATTGTTTTTTTTTAAATGAGAATTACCTCATTATATCAACAAACAATTATACTATTTCCAAGATTTTTAACTTTTTAACTTGTATCCCCTAGGGTGCACGATTGACAGGATCAATGATATATAATTGCTTTAAATTCAATTTGGCTTATTTTCAGTTTTGAGTCTAACTGGATTTGAGTTTTGATTTATTTTGCCTGACCTACTCGTTTCTTGTGCTCTTGATCTCGGTGACCAAATTATAGGGTTTTTCACCCTTAAGACTTCTATTTAATTATTTTATCATGTTACACCTTTACTCATGGTGCTAACAGATTGTGGTATAACATACATTAAATCCATATTGACTAGCTGACTTTGAAAGCTCTATGACTTTAAGAGATGAGATCCAATGCTCAATAGTTTATTACTGTAGCAGCACAATGTTCAAAACCCAAGAGCTTCCTAAATTGATTGAAAAAGGGAAACAAAACAGTTTTGAAAATTATTTAAGAGTGATGGATAAATTTAGCCATCACTTGCCAGGTGCAATTTCAGGCCACTTATTAAAAGGTAATGAGGCAACATTAGTTTTGTTCTCTCAAATTGTGTTTTGTCAGTTTGATTTGTTCAACTTTATGCTTGAAGTGCCTTATTTCAAGCTGAGCCCAATTGCCATTATTTCTCATAGCCCGTTCTTTATCTGCTGTACCTTATATCTGTCTGCTTGGATCTCCAATTGCGAGTTGCTCTATGTTCAATTGTGTTCTCAGTCTCCTCTTGACTTCATTGAGCAACTTTGTGCGATTACTTGCAGATACTTTGGGTTCCTTGGTTCAATGTTGCTACAGTCACTTTCTCACTCTTTTGTCAATGTTTGGAAACATCTGACATAGAATGCAAGCTTTTCAGTTTTGCATAATGGCCAGGATTTTGGTAGAGTTAAGAAAGAGTAGAACTTGTACATGATTATGTAAATAATACAACATAAATTTCTAAACTTAACTTGTAACCATTTGTAAAGATTGGTATTCATGCCTTCCTCAAATTATATCTCCGTGCTGTCACTTTCTTCACTCAAGACCTCAAACTACAATCTGAATTCTTCATGGTATTAAACTCACCATGCTCAAAAATTGCTGTACTGATAATGCAATTAAACTCTGGGTTTTATTTCATCCTTTTGGGAAACGGCTGTGATACAAAGTTCATTTAATAAATAAATTAAGAAAATACACTCATTACTTATAGTGTTATGAAGATACTGCCCTCTCTGGATTCTCAATGAATTACATCCCAGGAAATGAAAAATTAACTTTATGCAGACCTCAGTTGCCTCTGTGGCTGCTGTGCTTTTTCTCGCCTCCATTTGCATCCCAATGGCCACTTTTTAAAATTATCATCCTCAATTTGAGGGTGAGGTTGCAATTTAACAAAATAGCATTCCTGCCCTCATGTAGCTTCAATGTATTTTTCACCATGATCTTTGGGCAGTTATTGGATGGAGGCTTCAATCCATAATTTTTTTTTAATCTTCTAATAAATATTTACTTTTACTTGACTTTCCTACTATATGAGCTAATTCAGCACAGATCAGGAATTGACGCTTGGGCCTACCTGTTGTGTATGTAACACAATATACAATGCATATTCTCAACAAGCCAACAGGCTTGCTGAAAGATGATTTCTTCAGCTACAAAATTACAATAACACAGTTGAGGCTCAACAAATAAAGTCTCGCAAAAGACAAAGTTATGAACTAAATATATCGCAAAAGTTTAAGCACACAGCTCTGTTAAGTGAATGCCACCTGGAAATTAACAGACATATGGAGCTATCCATATAGTTGTAAGTCTGAAAGACTTATTTCTGAATCAAATACATTTAGTAGGAACACTACAGAGAACTTTATTGGACAACTATAAATTGAACTTGGAAACTCTGCCAGAATGACTTACAGAGACAACATGAAGTATTTGGAATTGTGATGGGATGACGGAAGTTCTTGCCAAATGAACACCTATAACATAGAGCAATAGTGAGCCTATAGAACAGAGATAAAGTGCTAAATCTGATTGTCACATGAGTTCTCAAATGAGTCAAAGTAATGTCATTTTTTAGTAATAAAGGATTTAGATTTCGATCAAGATTAGATTTAGATTCATTGTCACGTACTCAAGTATAGAAGTACAAGATTACAATGAAAAGTGTATAATGTTGCCAGACTCAGCACCATCTTAGTTACGAAAGTACCTAGGTACAAAAAACTTAGGTGCGAAGTCATAAGAGAAAGACACTTAAAAAATTATGCATTACCTTCAAAAAAAACGAGAAAAGTAAAGTAATAGGGTAATAGTTAACATTAAAGTCCTTCTTAATTTAAACTAGAAAAATAAACAAATTGAGTTAAAAGTTTGGCTGTCTTTGATGAGTCCTCTGCTTATCTTGCTGTCCAAGCGACCTCAGCTGTCTGTTCTCAACATAGCCGCTGCACATACCAAGGGATCTCCCTCACCGCTCGCTCTTCCCGTGTTGGGCTGTTATTGCATCACTGCTGCAGAAGCCGAAGCTGCTGCCTCGCTGATCTCCCTCTGGTGCCACCAGAACGCGCCCAAGCAGGACCCATTCACATGCCGAGACATTGCCATGTGCCACCGAGAAATCGGACCAAGACAGCCACAAGCTGCCGAGAGACTCCTGAGCTGAGACACCACTGCAGGCACCTCGCCAAGTCTGCGCTGAGGCCAGGAAAAAAACACCAATCAAAGAAAAAAAACAGAAAAAAAAGAAATGATACAAGAAAGATACAGACAGAGTGGATGAGCTCTGTCTGAAGAGTCTTACTCTGCCGCCATCTTGGATTTATTGTAAGATTCATGCACAGTAGCCTTCATGAAGAATGTCAAGAAAGTATTCTGAAAAGCTGCTGCAAACAAACTAAGTCATACATTTAAATTGTTAGCTACCTTTCGAGAAAGTTACAATACGGTCAGATGGAGGCTTACAGATGGATGGTTGACAAATTCATGAGGAGAAAAGTAAAATAAAATTTCTGCAAGTTTTCATCAACTGTAAAAAAGCTTTTGATTACATCTGGCAGAAAGTTTGATTTCAAATTTTAAAGCACCGTAATGTTCTCACCTGGTGTACTGACTTTGCTGAGATCAATAACTGAACCAAGAGTGCAGTGATGGTCATCAAGCCAATTAATTGATTTGGAACAACAGTTGAGTGCGGCATGGTGGCATTCCAGCAGCTAATCTTCTCAACTTGTTTGTGAACACATTTCTCAAACACTGCAGCCAGTCATTCAAGTGGAGACAACAGCAACTTTAAGAGTTTTAATGATATCCCAGTCACATAGAAATCAGAAGCAGAAGTTGATTGATATTCAGTTTATTGATAAGAGTGCACCAATTCTTTAAGACATTCCTCGTGTAAGTTAGCGATTGGAGGATAAAATCTATGTTTATTCAACACCTTTCAGATCAAATTAACTTAGAATGAATTGGAGTAAGTGAAGTTCTTTATCTATTTGAGCTCTATCATTCCAGATGACTGAAATCAACTATGTACATGTCAGGTGGACAGAGTCTTTTAAACACTGCGGACCAGCTATGACAGTCAGTGCAATAAAGTCAGACAATGAGTAATGTTTATGTTGCTGTTGTTACCTGTATGAAAAGAATTTGCTCAGTTTGGGAGTGAAGGTGGAGATTCAGAGCTTTCTGGTTCAAGGTAGTCACAAAGCCTAAACATATAGTCACGCATTGGTGGAAGAATCAATCCAGAAGAGAATCTCCTCATAGTATAAACACAGTATATGTAATAACAAGATTTTTAACTTTGGGTGGAGACCACTTGCTCAGTTTGTGCACAGTTATGGATATACAATGACAGAGTCAACACTGAATTCAGTGATAACAAAGTGTCTGGGAATTGTTATAGTCAAGCAGCTTAGATTGGGAGAACAGAAGGAGGTGGCGTGAAATTTTCATGCAAGACATGCGTAAGGAAGATGACAAAAGGATCTTTCACTTTACTTTCATCTTTTGAAATCATTGGGCAGAAGAGGCTGAAAGGAGTTGATCTAAAAACTCCTATCTGAGGTGCAGGTTTTGAGAAAGGTTTTGAAACAAATGATCCTGAACAGATCAGTCATTGCAGGAAAAATCTTTAAGTTGTTAATTAATTATCAAACATATTATTAAACATATGGATTAGTATTGGTGACTACTTGGGGCATCAGTAAAGGAAATCCAAAGATTTGTGTTACTCTCATCACAGAAATATCAGGGATGCTGAACACTGCATTCTTCAAATTATGATAAATATTACGGAGGAGGTTTAGGCAATATCACAAATGAGTTTTTTTTAGCACAGAATCAAATGCATTGCCTCAAAGCTCGGTGCATAATCAACTTGTAAAGGAAATTAGACATATACTTGAAAAGTAAAATGATTTCAGGGCTGTGAGAAATTTCTGGGGAATTGAAGCTAATTGAGTCTCTTTTGAAAGAGCTGGTACAGGCAGAATGGGCTAATGGCTTCTGCTGTGGTCTAAGATTCTGTGGTGAGCTAGAGCTGCATTCAGTGTACTAATTACGGCATTGTAAGTTTGATTGGAGAGCTCTAAATGTCCATCTTTTTTATGATTTTTTTAATGTTGAACCAACGTAGCAAGGGTATTCATTGTGTCTGGGAATTCCTATCATTTGCAATGAAAATTTAATAGTTATCTTTGGTTTCAATGTGCAGATTGTGTTTTTCTTTCTCGACTTGTGTTTCACAGCAGTAAATATGTTGAAAAGAGTCAACCATATAGAGAGCTAGGCAGGAGGTGGTATCTCACCAATGTTTTATTGCTCATTTTGTAATATCTGCGACTAAATGTGACTTGAAAAGGGATTAAAATAATACTTAATGCCAAACTGATTATCATCGCAGTCAAATAAAATATGCACTTTTCATTAAGACATCAGGTTTGAGAAAAGATTGCATCTATTTGGACTGAATATTTGAAGCATTTTTCTTTCACGCACTCCGTCCTCATTCCAGAAAAATGAGGGGAGTCACACTTGGTTGCAGATATTACAAAATGAACAATGAAAGGCGATTTGTGAGATAACTATTCCTGACTTGCTCCGTGCATGGTTGTTGCTGGAAGATGTACCTCCATATTTAAGACGGAGGGACTTGATTGTGATGCCTCCTTTTGTCAAATAGTGCAGCAATATTTTCTGTCTAAGTTCACACCTAAGACAAGAATATTTGGTTGAGATATAGAAGGGCTACTGATATTCATTGAATCATAGTACAAGTTAGCAATGTGAGAAAGAAACAGAGATGAGAAATATATTTGTTTGTAAATAATAAATAAATAATAAACATTCGAGAAAGGAATGTTACTTTTCCTGTGTGGTACATGCAATATTCACCGTGTGATAAACTAGGAGACACAGAACTTATTTGTGACTTACGCTGTGACAGAATTACCTCCCTGATAGACTGATGAGAAAAACAACCATTGTCCATTGGGATATCAAGCTTGTTATAGACTTTGCGCTTTGGATTTCATGGGCAGCATATAACATCCCCATAATAGATATTGAGCATCAATTATTCATTGTCGTTCAGCACAACTTCATCTATGCAATGAATTTAAAAAATGGAACCTGTCACACCCCCATTCAACATTATAATGTTAATATCATTGATCTCATACACACAGCTGAACCAACTTTAATTCCTCCTGTTCTCTGTGGAATATAACATTGGAAAGAAGATTAGTGAAATCCTTTTTTTATAAAACAAAGGTTTGATATTCTTGCAAATTGCTCACTAAAGGAAGCAATAAATTCACTATGTCTCTTGCTTTTTTATTATTCATTCATGGATTGTGGACACTGCTGCCAAAGGCAAAGTTTATTGCCGTCTCTAATTATCCTCAAGAAGGTAGTGATAAACTGCATTCTTGAGCTGATGTTGTCCATATGCTTGCGGTATATTCACAGTCTATTAGCTAAGGAGTAAAGGATTTTGGCTTGGCGACAATGAAAGAACAATGATACAGTTCCAATTCAAGATGGTACGTGGCTCAGAGAGGAATATAAGTGGTGGTGTTTCCAAATATATGCTGCTGTTGTCCTTCTCGATTAAGGTTAGTGGCTTCGGAAGGGCTGTCAAAAGAGCCTTGACATAGTGTCATACAGTAATACAGCATGTAAACAGGCCCTTTGTCCTAAACTGGTCCATCCTGACCATGGTGCCCACTCAGCTAGTTCCAATTGCCCATATTTGGACAGGTTGCTGCAGTGTATCTTTTATAGGTTATTTCATTGCACACTTGCTTCATTTTTCTCTTGTTGAGGAAGAGTAACTAACTATTATGTAACAAGGTTAACTGTAAACATATATAATATGTTTATATATGTTTATATATATGCCTCATGGAGATCACATTCATTGGAGACCAATTTGATCCCAACACACTAACATTTACCGACGTTCATGTTTATGGTCTATCCAATTTCAATCAACCTGCTGGGTCATATTCAAGTAAATTGCTGATGTCCCAGATGTATTGGAGGCAGTTCTCTTGCCACTTGTGCTGTGTGGCTTCGTAAGTTTCTGTATTAACTCTTGATGCAATTTGTGCATTTCGGCCTTGTGTCAGTACCAAGGATAGGATAATAATCCTATTACGAATTAAGTCTCAGTGGTCGTAAATCCAGCATCTCTGTTATAGCAGCACATAAATAGTGCACCCATCCAATATGTTTATCTCTTAGGATGAAGTGCACATAATCCCTGCATGGAATGTGGATAATATAATCAATGTTGTTTTTTTTATAAAAGGAACGGGAGTAAAATTGCAGCTACGCGAAATGAGGAACTAAATTTAAAAATGAGAGCAACATTCTGCATGTTTCTCAAAATCTGAGAGAGGAGCCAGAGAAACTCTCATTTCAGGTGAGCCTTAAAGAATGTTTTGCAAATATTAACTTGTCAGTTTTCTCCAAAGATATGACCTGACCAGTTGAGTGTTCATTGATATTGTGCTTTATAAGCTGCCAAGCCTTCAACCTCCTCCGGTGCAGGAGTAAATCCCAAGGGGCTGCACCAGTGGTCTAGTGCGTTGGACTTGTTGATACAATCCTACAAATGATGTTTTCTATCACAGTTGCCATCACACCCCTTCTCAATTGCAGCAGAGTGTCTGGAATACTAGAAGCATGCATCATCACAATAGCATGAACAGTGGGATAACAAGGTGTAGAGCTGGATGAACACAGCAGGCCAAGCAGCATCAGAGGAGCAGGAAGGCTGACGCTTCAGGCCTAGACCCTTCTTCAGAAAATAAATGTTCTTACTGCAGTTCCTACTGTCTCTGAAGCATGAACAGTGGTTTCTGTTGAAAAAGCACTATTTTGATCAGATCTAACTCAATGCTGATTCACTGGATATGTGATGTTTTGAGGTAACATGAAAAAAGCCATGAACGATTGGGTTTTTTCATTGGAATAATTCAGGCTGTGAGCCAATATGAGAACCGTGAGAATTATGAAAGGATTGCATTAAATTATCTGTCTTCAGGAGGGGTCTAGAATGAATGCAAAGTCACAGACATACAAGAGAATGTAAGACTTTTAGAGCAACTAACAAGAGTAAGTTCTTTATAAGTTTTTGTGACGCCGAGATGAAAACTGTACACCTTCAATATGGATACAGTTTTGAAGGAGTAGCTGTTGTGATGATGCTATCACTTTGAGATGTTCTTGTATCCTGTTTTTTATTTGAATAAAGGCTGTAAGGCAGAGGTCTCCAGCTGTCTCTAAGGAAGTGAACAATTCGTGAGGCCTTGGTGTTTGTTTTAAATTTGCACCAATGGAAGCAGCCTGGGTATAGCCAGCTCTTACAGACCAGGCTTTCTCCTTTTTTTGAGTTTTACGTTTAGCTTTAAGCAGAAGTTTTTGTGTCTCAAAAGAATTGGAACGTTCAGTGAATGTCTCCTATCTCCTACTTCTTCTGAATTTTCTCTTGATTTTTTTTTCCTCCTGGATTGGAGAACTGCATGTGAGAATCTGCATCTGAATTTGCCTTTTTTGCCAAAGAGTGTGTTTATGGGATGTTACTGTATTGGAACAGTTAATTAGTAATTCTACCTATCATTCAGTTTCATTTTCTAATAATTTTGTTATTCTAAAATCTTCTTCCTTTTGTTCGTATTTCATCTATTGTGTGTAAACAAATTGTGTTTTGCTTAACATTGAGTAGTTTGACCAGCTGCATTGCATCTGGAGCACAGCACTTCACATCTACCTTTGAAATAGGAAAACATTCGGGTCTAAGCTACCTTCTTAAAATATTTTGAGGGGGTCTCGTCTGGTTCATAATGTTCTTTAAAAGATACATTGCAGCTTTGTTAGGCTTTAGTGGGGGAAAGTGGAGGTTGACATTTGTGAAAATTAAGCTTCCAGCCGGCATTTGTGTTTTCTGGCACCATTCCATCACTTTTCCGCTTTTCTCAAAGTGGATTGGGGAAAACAGAACTAACTCACTACATGTCGCATATATCCAAATCAGAGACATTAAAGGCTGTAAAAGACTGTTATCAAAGGTTGATTGGAAATTTCCAAATTGTTTCTCTTGTCACCAAGGTTGTTGGAAAGTAAACAATCAATGTGGAGACTTCAAAAGCAGGAGCCAGAACACAATGTCAGCCTTCTAGCCATCCTAGCTGCCTGGTTTTGGATACGGAAATGAAAGTGTTAATATTCGAGGAGTTCCAAGAGCACCATGTACGATAATGATGCCATGTGAATTTGTAGGCAGAATGGCTATGGATCATGAAGGTGTAAGAACCAACATCTGGTTCTTTTTGAAGTCTCTGTGACAATGTTGATCATATCAATGTGTCCTATAAAAATTTGCTAACCTGCAACAAACTGTATCTTGTTAACTGCCAGAGACCAGGGGTGGCACGGTGGCTCAGTGGTTAGCACTGCTGCCTCACAGCACCAGGGACCTGCGTTGGATTCAACCCTCAGGCAACTGTCTGTGTGGAGCTTGCACGCTCTCCCTGTGTCTGCGTGGGTTTCCTTCGGGTGCTCTGGTTTCCTCCCACAGTCCAAAGATGTGCAGGCTAGGTGAATTGGCCATGTTAAATTGCCCCTCGTGTTCAGGGATTGTGTAGATTGGGTGGGTTTATAGGGGGATGGGTCTGGGTGGGATGCTCTGAGGGTTGGTGTGGACTTGTTGGGCTGAAGGGCCTGTTTCCACACTGTAGGGATTCTATGATCTATGATCTAGACCATTCTAGTTAGATCAGGAAATACTTTTGTTCTACAACACTAGGCCAAACAAGACCCTGTAGTTTCTTACACTTGAAGAGGATAGTGCCAGCAAAATTCGCCATGAGCAGCAGCTAGTTAATGAACTGCAAGCTCTTACCTTCCTCAGCGCTCGAGTGCTTCCTTAAAAGAGAGACCTTACTCTCTCGTCACAACCTGGGAAAATTGAGGAAATTCACTGCAGGGGTTCCCACTCAGTGCAGGGGTTTTAACAATCATGTGACTTTGAAGCTGAGGGCTTGCCAAAATCCTGCACATGGGTTCAGTGGGTAAAATACTGTGTAATACTCTAAGTATTAATGGGATAGTGAAGACAGATGGGAGGGGTTCATGTCAGCATAAACAAGATGAATATACTGTTAGACTGAATAGACTGTTGCTGCTATATGTACCACGGCACTCTAGAAAATCAGTCTGGAGGCTTACAACTCTTTATGGTGTGAACATAAATGTAATATACATTTTCAGATATCACACACACAGCAAATTTTGGATGATACACTTTGCAAAAGGCAATTTATTCTTGAAGCAAAGTGTTACTCATCCATCTTGTTTGAATCTCCACCAAAGATTGTCTGGTCTCCTCCAGACTAAATCAATTGGTGAGAAATGATCTGGCAGAAGGGAGAAAAGCCACATTAAGCAAGATTTTAGAAATCAGAAGCTAATTTGAATTATCTACTTGCCAATGTCAGAACAATAGGGTAACGCTAAATGAATCAATCAATGATGCCTGTGTACTCACACTAATGAAGCTAGGGATGACAGCTTGGAGATAGATATCTGTAGTAATATGTAAATAACTCAATACTTAGGTTGAAATAATTTCAAAAAGAAATATTGATTATAGGGATTTCAGGAGACAGTGCACTTAAATGTTAATTGCAGTCTTCCTTCCAGATCTGGACCCAGTTCAGTAAAGTGAACAAGCTGTGAAACTGTGTGAAACACATAAACATTCAAACAATACTTTCTTTGCAACAAAAATCATAATTTTGCAATTTCCCATGGACAAATCGTGTTAGCATAATAGTATTTGACCTCAGGCAGGCTGAAGTTTTGTTATCTGATTCTCAATGAATGTGTAATAATGGCACTCCGACGTTATTTTCTTTTACTAAAATTCAGTTCCTTTACTGAAGCTGCTTGTGTTCTTGTTAGCGGTCCTGAGCTATTGAGGATGACTTGCTTTTGCAGACAAAAACACAAGTTACTAGAGAAAGTCAGCAGGTCTGCCAGCTTCTGTGGAGCAAAAGCAGAGTTAATGTTTCGAGTTGACTGGCCCTTCTTCAGAATGTATGACTTGCTTTCACTCCAGCTTCATGGGTTCTTACATGGCTGATAAGTTCCATACATGCTCTGCAAACTTGACCACATATTTAATGTCACATGTTTTAACTGTTTAATCCTATTTTGTGTCAGTTATAGGCCCATTGGACCTATGATTTTTCTTCCTTTTCCCGTTGGTATTAATGCTTGCTGCGCATAGTTCCATCAACTCTCATGTAGTCGACCCATACCTTATTTCAGTACCTCAATCTTTTTGATGAATGTGTGACTGCAGATTTAAGGAGCATTGAAACTTCACCTGACCCTGTGCTTATCCTCCATCGTCCAAATAGTTTTCGGCAAGAATCAACCAATGGCTAACAGAGGTGAAATTCTGGCCAGTTATGATTCCACATATGCTCGCCCAGCCAACTTGTGCCAATTCTGCAAGAACAAGTATAAGAACATTCCAAGTCTATAGAGATCACTCAGTCAATAGAAATCTGAGGTGATATCATGTTTAAGTTGGAAAAATAAGACCAATCAGTGCTAAACACCTATTTAGACAGCCACTGATTTTACTTGCTGAGCCATCTTTTGGCTTCCGTGCCTTTCTTTTAAAAATGAACGTATGATCTACTTAAAAATTCAATATTTCTGCATGTCATTTGGAGTTATGATCTTGTTTTCATGACACTAGAAGAAAATGGCTTCTTAGAGAGCCTGTGGCCAATTTTATTAATTAATGACCTGTACACGTCCAGATTTTGTGATTATGGTGATGTACAAAACAGAACTAATTCAAGATGGAATTGTTGATCTGATCCATGTCTTTCAGATATGTTACAACCAAAAGAGGACCTCACAATGGAAGACCTAGCTGGATGGTGGTAGAAGCTGAAATCTGGAAACAGCATAAGAGAATAACAGAAACATAAAATCAAAGCATCACATAATAGACCAACATAAAACATCTTTAATTTCTTTCACTCTAGAAGTTATTTTTCAGATGCGCACTAAAAATCGACACATAGACAGAAGTAATATCCAGCTTTAACACACCAATACAACTTTTGTCAGAAAGTCAAAAATGTTAATAAAGAAGGTAGAGAGAAAGTGAGGAATTATAGACTACTTATCCTGACATCAGTTGTAGGGAAAATATTAGCATCCATTGTGAAAGATTTAATAGCTGAACACATGGAAAGCAGTGACAGGGTCGAACATGGATTTATGAAAGGGAAATCATGCTTCACAAATCTACTGGAATTTTTTGAAGATGTAACTAATAGACATGATAAGGGGAAGCCAGTCGATGTGGCTAATGAGGACTTCCAGGAGGCTTTAAATAGGGTCCCACAAAGGAGATTAGTACACTAAAATTAAATCACATGGGATTGGAGGTGGTGTACTGATGTGTATAGAAACTGGTTGAGAGACAGGAAACAATGAGTGGGAATAAATGGGTCTTTTTCTGATTGGCAGCCAGTGAGTAGTGGAGTACTGCAGGGATCTGGACTTGAAGCCCAGTTCTTCACAATATATATTAATGATTTAGATGAGGGAATTAGATATAATATCTCCAAGTTTGCAGATGAACCAAAAGTGGGTGGGATGCTGAATTGTGAGGAGGATGCACAGATGTTTCAGTGTGATTTCTGCAAGTTGACTCAGTGGGCAAATGCATAGCAGGTGAGATATAATTGGATAAATTTCATTGCTAAAATAGGAAGGCAGATTATTGTCTGAATAATAATAGATTGGGAAAGGGTAAATGAAATGATTCCTGTGCACCAGTAGCTATATGTCTGCATGCAGGTGCAGCTGTCGGTGAAGAAGGCAAATGGTATGTTGACTTTACAGCGAAAGCATGGCTGTTTGGTTGCATTCACATGAAGTGTGCTATCTGATCAGGCAGTTGACATATGTTGAAGGTGTTAAATTGATGTCGCAGTGTGCCATAAATCAAAAGACACAACACAACCCCAGCCCCTCCCCCATCTACACCCCACCAGTCTCCTACTGACATGCGGCCTGTCTATATATCTGCTCAAGAGAGCACATCAACATAGCAGTACTGGTAGCGTATCAGTGCTTCTGTCAAAGCCAAAAGCTAACAGACAAGACGTGGCAAGACAAGGCATAGATGCCACGAGCATGTAGACATGTACAAGTGAGCGAGTGCTAAGAAAGCAAATGAGCAGCCCTGGAGTTCACTCTGGCCTAATCCACAAACTGGGTCCCTGGCACTGAATGTAAAATGTACCTGCTGCGGCCCCTTTCAAACATAATTGTTGGTGTGCCCTGCAAGAGAAGCCTATGCTTTTTAAACAGCCTGCCAGTGCCATGATGATTATGAGGGCTGGCAAACTCCAGATGCCGATGTTCATGGACAAAAGATGTGACTGGCTTGTGCCTACAGATCATGCCATGAGATGCAGTTTGGTGCTGATCAACATTGAGGATCCTCACAGCCACCAGAATGCTGAAATTACCAGGTACCAGCACTCATTTCCATGTTGAGATTTCTTTTCATCTAGCTTGGTTAGTGTGTTTAGTAAGAAAGGAAGCTGAATGTTAGAGAGGTCAGTTGGGCTGTGAGGAAGGCATTTGCCAAGCTTTAATTTTTTTTCATTGACTACTCACTACTGCCTAGTGAGAAACCCTCCTCACCACTCAGCAAAAGCATAAAAGAGTGAGATGTTATTGACATTCAGACGGGCCTCCCTAGACTTTTCATCCAATTCTGTCACAATTCTCACCATAGCCCACATTGCTCAGACTGCTAAAAGATTTACTTACTGTATCGATTCTCGATCTTCGCGATTTACATATTGTCCCAAGGGCATCCGTTATCTAAGTAGCATACTATATGTATGATAGGCATGATTCATGGTGTTAGATTAATAGAAAGCCATATCCAATACAAATAGTGCAAGTATCTCAGTGAAAACTGGGATTTTCACGACTCTCTTCATTTATTTTTTAGCTTCCCAAGCCAGAGGGTAAACTTTCCCATTCTCTCCCACAAGGAATATTATCAACCCACCTGTCATGGAATCCATCACCAATTGCCCATACTTAATTGCACAGAGGGCAGATAACAGTCAACCACATTGCTGTGGGTCTGGAGTTACATGTAGGCCAGATTAGGTAGGGCATTTTCCTTCCCTAAAGGATATTAGTGAATTCATGCTAGGGTTTGGTAAAAGTAATCAATTCCTGTTTGTGTGATCATCCAGAATTTCAGTGTGGACTTCTGAATGTTTAACAATTTTTTTTGCCATCAAGACATCACATTAGCCATTACCAAATACAACAAAGTTGAATCAATGGCTTGGCCTAACCTAAAATGTCAGCAACTAAAGCAATATTTTCTTGCTGTTCATTCTCATTGTACTCATTGTCAAAACCATCCAAACCATGAGTTACTTAAAAATATCCAATTCATGGTTTTTGGACAATTTCTTGCAAAATGATACCCTGGGTCATTCAGTGTAGAACCACAGGAGATGGGAGAGATACTAAATGAATAATTCACATCAGCTTTTGCAGTGGTCAAAGACATGGAGGGTGGGGAACTCGAGGAAATAAATATTGATGTCTTGAAAACATTCTACATTACAGAAGAAGAGGATGCTGGAGTTCTTAAAAAAACTTTAAGGTGAATAAATCTCCGGGACCTAGTCAAGTGTGTCCCAGGACATTGTAGGAAGTTAGGAACGAAATTGTGTGTCCCCGAGCAGAGATGGGGGGTAGTGCCAGCGGACTGGAGGGTGGCTAATGTTGTACCTTTATTAAAGAAAGTTTGTAAGGAGAAGCTGGGAACTTTAAACCTGTAATTCTGAATTCAGTGGTGGATAGAAGACAATAAGGACTGCAGATGCTGGAAGCCAGAATCTATAGGTGTGAGGCTGGAAAAGCACAGCAGGTCAGACAGCATCAGAGGAGCAGGAAAGTCAATGTTTCAGGCTGAAACCCTTCATCAGGCCAAATCGTTGGAGGGAATTCTGAGAAATAGGATTCACTTGCATTTTGAGAGGCAAGGGCTGATTAGGGATAGTCAGCATGGCCGTGTATGTGGGTAGTCATGTCTCACAAACTTGACTGAGTTTTTTGAGGATGTAACCAAAATGACTGATGAGAGCAGAGTGGTAGATATTGTCTACATGGACTTTAATGATGCCTTTGACAAGATTCTGCATGGCAAACTAAATAGTGAAGTTACATCATATGGAATTCAAGAAGGGTTTGCCAAATGGATACAAAATTGGTTTCACAGTGGGAGACAGAGGGTGGTGGTGGAGGATTATTTTTCAGGCTGAAAGCCTTTGACCAGTGATGTTCTGCAGGGATCAGTGCTGGGTTCACTTTTGTTTGTCGTTTATATGAACGATTTGGATGAGAGTATTACAAGGCATGGTTAGCAAGTTTACAAATGACACCAAAATTGGTGGTATAGTGGACAATGAAGGAGGTTATCTAAAGTGTTGGTAAAAATCTGTCGCTCGGGCTGTGGGTGAGGTTGCTCGCCGATCTGGCTTGTTTTCATTCAGACATTACGTCACCATGCTCGGTAGCATCGTCAGTGAGGCCTCCGATGATGCGATGTTATTCTCCTCCACTTGGGACTTATACTGTCCGGTCCATTATGATGCGTAGTGTTATTTCCGGTTTTGATCTGTTGGGTTTGTATACGGGGCCCAATTCTGTACATTTACTGATATGTTTGTAGGTGCCGGTTCCAGCTACCGGAAGCAGCAAAAACTAGACCATACAAATTCAAATCGACACAGGACAACTGCGCTTCACAGGAGGCTCCACAATACTGAGAATGTCACCTTGTAAGGGAACAAAACGTCTGCTATCAAACTTCCCAGCTCGGTGAACACGCCAACATTAATGATGTTGATCAATTGGGTCAATGCTGAGGAGTTGCAGATGGAGTTTAATTTGGATAAATCCGAGGTACTGTGTGTTGGTGAAACAAACAAGGCAGGCCTAATATAATTAAAAGTTGGGCCCTAGGTAGTGTTGGCCAACAGAGGGATCTCAGGGTTCAGATCATTCAAAGATGCAGCACAGGTAGACAGGGTGGTTAAGAAGGGACTTAGCATACTTGCTTTCATTGCTCAGACCATTGAATATTGGAGTTGGGATGTCATGTTGAAGTTGCACAGGACATTGGTGAGGCCACGTTTAGTGTATTGTGTATAGTTCTGATTGCCCTGTTATACAAAGGATATTATTAAATTGGAGAGAGTTCAGAAAAGATTTACTGGGGTATTGCTGGGGTTGGTGGGTTTGAGTTTTAAGGAGAGGATGCTCAGGCTGGGACTTTTTCCACTGGAGTGCAGGAGGCTGAGGGGTGAACTTATAGAGGTATAGGTAAGGGGGTATAGATGAGGGGTATAGATAAGGTGAATAGCAAAGTTCTTTTCTCTATGGTTGGGGACTGCAAAACTAGGAGGCATATTTTTTAAGGTTAGAGGAGGAAGATTTAAAAGGGATCTGAAGGGCAACTTTTTAATACAGAGAGTGGTTCATATGTGAAATGAAATGCCAGAGGAAGTGCTAGATGCAGGTATAGTTACAATATTTTAAAAAAAAAAGACATTTGGATAGGTACATAAGTGGAGGAACGGATTGGGAGGCAGGTACTGGAAAGGTGCAGAAATCACAGGTGGTCATGGGTGACTTCAACTTTCCAAATATTAATTGGAAACATTTTAGTTGTAATAGTTTAGATGGAATGGATTTTGTCCAGTGCGTTCAGGAAGGACTGATAGATAGACCAACACGAGGAGAGGCCACTTTGGATTTGGTGCTTGGCAATGAACTGGGCCAAGTGTTAGAGTTGTTGGTAGGAGAGCATTTTGGCAGTAGCAATCATAACTCTGTTACTTTTACAATAGTCATGGAAAAGGATAGGTACATACAGCAGGGTAAGGCTTATAATTGGGGGAAGGGGAATTACAATTCTGTTAGGCAAAAACTGGGTAACATAAAATGGGAACAGATGCTGTCAGGGAAAAGCACTATTGAAATGTGGAGATTGTTTAAGGAATGCGTACTGCGTGTGCTCTATATGTTTGTCCCTAGCAGGGAGGGAAGATACGGTTGAGTGAGGGAGCCTTGGTTCTCAAGAAAGGTCGAACGACTGGTTAAGAGGAAGAAGGATGCTTATGTAAGTTTTAGGAAACAAGGAACGGAAAAGGCTCTAGAGGGATACAAGTTATCCAGGAAGGAGCTGAAGAAAGGACTGAGGAGAGCTATAAGCAGGCATGAGAAAACCTTGGCATATAGGATCAAGGAAAACTCCAAGGCTTTTTACACATACGTGAGGAATAAGAGAATGACCAGAGGAAGGGTAGGGCCGATCAAGGATTGTAAAACGAATTTGTGCACGGAGCCTAAGAGATAGGAGAGGTCCTTAATAAATACTTTTCTTTGGTATTCACAACTGAGATGGACCTAGTTGTAGAGGAGGACAGTATGAAACAGACTGGTAGGCTAGAGGTGGTCGCTGTTAGTAAGGAAGATGTGCTAGGAATTTTGAGGAAGTTGAAGATAGATAAGTCCCCCAGGCCTGATGGGATTTATCCAAGGATTCTATGGGAAGTGAGGGAAGAGATCGCAGGGCCTTTGGCAATGATCTGGCAATGATCTTTTCATCCTCGCTGTCCATGGGTATAGTGCTGGAAGATTGGAGAGAGGCAAACGTCATTCCCTTGTTCAAGAAAGGGAATAAGGCTAACCCCGGAAAGTACAGACCAGTTAATCTTATGTCAGTGGTGGGAAAATTATTGGAAAGGGCTCTGAGAGATAGGATTCATGATCACTTGGAAAGGCACAGTTTAATTCGTGATAGCATGGATTTGTGAGGGGTAGATCATGTCTCACAAACCTTATTGAATTCTTTGAAGAGGTGACCAAACATGTGGATGAAGGTAGAGCAGTGGATGTGGTATACATGAATTTAAGTGAGGCATTTGATAAGGTTCCCCATGGTAGCCTCATGCAGAAGGTAAGGAGGCATGGGATAGGGGGAAATGTGGCAGATTAGATTCAGAATTGGCTGACCCTTTGAAGACAAAGGGTGGTAGTGGACAGAAAATATTCAACATGGTGCTCAGTTATGGGTGGTGTGCCACAAGGATCTGTTCTGGGTACTCTTCTATTTGTGATTTTTGTAAATGATTTGGATGAATGAGTGGAAGGGTGAATTCGTAAGTTCGTGGACGATACGAAGGTGGGTCGCGTTGTGGACAGTGCGGAGGGCTGTTCTCGGTTACAAAGGGACATTGATAGCATGCAGAGCTGGGCTGAGAAGTGGCAGATGGAGTTTAACCCTTAAAAGTGTGAGGTAATTCATTTTGGAAGGAAAAACTTGAAAGCAGAATACAGGGTTAATGGAAAGGTTCTTGGCAGTGTGGAGGAGCAGAGGGATCCTGGGGTTCATGTCCACAGTTCCCTGAAAGCTGCCACCCAGGTGGATAGAGTTGTAAGAAGGTGTATGGTGTGTTAGCTTTCATTAATAGTGGGATTGAGTTCAAGTGCCGTGAACTTATGCTCCCGCTATACAAAATCCTGGTTCGGCCACATCTGGTGTATTGCGTCCAGTTCTGGTCGCCTCATTACAGGAAAGATGTGGAAGCATTGGAAAAGGTGCAGAGGAGATTTACCAGGATGTTGCCTGGAATGGAGGGAAGGTCTTACAAAGGGAGGTTGAGAGAGCTAGGGCTTTTCTCTTTCGAATGACAAAGGATGAAAGGTGACTTGATAGAGGTGTACAAAATGATCAAAGGTATAGATAGAGTAGACAGCCAGAGACTTTTTTCCTAGGGTGGAGGTAGCTATTACGAGGGGGCATAGTTTTAAAGTGAGTGGAGGTAGATATAGGGGAGACATCAGAGGTAGGTTCTTTACTCAGAGAGTGGTCGGGGCGTGGAATGCATTGCCGGAGAGGGTAGTGGAGTCGGCCTCATTAGGGGCATTTAAGTAGCTATTAGATAGGCATATGGATGATAGTATAAGGTAGAGGTGGATGTTAGATAGACCTTAGAATTAGGGTAAAAGTTCGGCACAACATCGTGGGCCGAAGGGCCTGTGCTGTGCTGTACGGTTCTATGTTCTGTGTTCTATGTTCTATGTAACTAGGAAATGTTTAGAGGGATGTCGGCCAAATGCAGGCAAATTGGGACAACTTAGTTTGGGAATATGGTCGGCTTGGACAAGTTGGACCGAAGGGTCTGTTTCCATGCTATATGATTCTATGACTCACAGCAAAACACTTATCAATCATTCCGTGTAATCTTCAGGATACATTCATTTTTGACTGCTATCCTAATCTAGCATTTCATCTTCATTCAAAAATCTACTTTAAAGAAATGACCCATCTCAGAATGTTTTTCAGCTACTCTCTTTATGTGTACAGACACATGCTATGAGACCTTTGATAATTTTTGAAAGTTAGTAATCATATACATACAATCATAGACGTCTACAGCACAGACAAAGGACATTTGGCCAATCAAGTCCGCACCAGTCAAAAACAACCACCGAAATATTCCAACCCCATTTTCTCTCACTTGGTCCATCGTCTTGTACATGTTGGCATTAAAGAGCTAAGAGGTCTTCTGTCTCTGCCACCCTTTCAGAAAGTGAGTTCCAGATTCCTATCACCCTCTGGGTGAAAATATATTTATCTTACATTAAGTCTAAGCCTCCTGTCCCTTACCTTAAATCTATGCCCCCAGTCATTGATCTATCTATCCAAGAGGAATGTTCCTTCCTATCTACTGTTTCTATGGCTCTCGTATTTTATACCTTTCAATCATGTCCTCCCTCAGCCTCCTCCGAAGATAGGAAAGCAACCCCTGTCTATCGGTCCTGTCTTCATTACTAATAGTCTCCAGCCAAGGTAACATCCTGGTAAACTCATCTGCACCTTCTCCAAAGCAATCACATCCCTCTTATGATGCGGATTCCACCACTGTACACAATACTTCAGCTGTGGCCTAATCAACATTTTATATAATTCCAGAATGACCTCCCTCCTCTTAAACTCTATGCCTTGAGTAATAAAACTAAGTATCCCGTATGCCTTCTTAACCACTTTATCCAACCATCCTACCATCTTAAGGAAGCAGTTGACGTGCAATCCAAGGTTTCTTTGATCCTCATTCCTTCCCAAGTTCCAACCACTCATCATGCATTAAGGCCTGCCCAACTGCATCACCTCATACTTAAGGATTGAATCTCAGTTACCACTGATCAGCCCATATGACCAGCCATCTTAATCCTCCTGTAATCTGAGGCTACCCTCTTCGTTACTTGCCACCTCATCAATTTCCATACCATTGTTGAAATTACTGATCAACCCTTCTACTTTCAAGTATTAATCATTTATATGATAAACAGCAGGGGACCCAACACTGATCCCTGCAGAACCCCACTGGGCACAGTCTTCCAGTCTCAAAAACACCCCTCAACCATCACCTTCTGTTTCCTGCCACTCAGCTAATTCTGGAACTAATTAGCTAAATTTCCTTGGATCCCATACGTTCTTGCCTTCACTGTCAGTCTCCCATGTGGGACCTTATCAAAAGTGTGGGCTCATGGAGTTCACCATTCTTTACATCACAGCAGAATGTTTGGCATAAAGGTAACTGGAAATAATTGTTTCACAAAAGATGTCTTTAGGGCAGTAATTATTTGTTCTAAAAGGGAATATTTCCCCTAAAATTGAACCCTTGTCAAAACCAAACATCTACCCATGTTAGATTTGCACACAATCTAATGATTTGAATGCGAGCACAAACTTGGGATTTTCTGGTTTATTTTTTTTCAGTCTTTTACATATCACATCAAGATCCATGATATATCCTACCATGGATTGCCTATCCATAATTTTAAATTTGCCAGATGTTGACCATGCCTTAAAGACTTCGAACAAATGATTTTTTTGTAAACTTTGTCCGTAAAATCTAATACATTCAACAATCCTTCATTGGTATCTAAGTCACTTGCATCCAGTGCTGAAGCTAGTTTAATTATAATCATACCTTTTCCTGGTAAAGACAAAGCCAAAGGCCATATCTTGTATCCCTTTGGTTAGGGAAGTAACTTGATTCTACAGTTCCATCCCATTGTTTCATTGTTCATATGGTTCAAATTCACGAAAAAACCACGGGGCAATCATTGTTCAAGACCCTGCAATGTGACCCAGGAGCTTCCAGAATCAGTACTTTTTGTCAGAAAGAAAGTTCTTATTTATCTTCCAGCTCAAAGAGGTTAAAGTTAATCATCTGTTGCTATATGATATCGCTAGTCATCTAGTTCCTGAATCAGGACATAGGTGTCATTTCCTAGTTCAGTACAAACTACAGTATGCTGTCTCTTTACCTAAATAACTCCGCTTGCTGGGAAGAAGAAACTTTTTCTTTCCTTTTATATCTGGAAGTGCTCAACTGAACATTTCCTTCCTACCACTAAACCATCAGTCTTCCCAATTAATCAATTTGCCTACTGACCCCTGTTAAGGGCAATGCAATTTCACCAAAAGTGAAAGAGAGGGAAGAGATTAAATTAAAATGGGTTTGGAGGGGGAGATAAGACATTCCATGCCATGGAGTGTGCACCTCTCTCTAAAGGCATCAAGAGGAAAACCAGCTCTAAAGTACATGCTTCAATGAATATCCACTACTCCCTATTATCTCTGCACCATGACCTAGCTCATTTGTAAAGGGACAAGTATTTACAACATTGTCACTAGATGAGCAAATATTACCTCCAATTAAATATTGGGAGAATGACCCCATTGTTTTCAGTCCCATTCCAAATTCCTTTTCCTAACTATTGACTCGACCCCTCTCTCTGGCAGCACCCTGAGACTTTTGCCAGTCTCTTTGCAAACTTGATTTTACGCTTAGTCCTGAGATGAGCTTTCAACCATATGCTAGTGACATCTCTAAAACCACATATTTGGGTGAATATGTCTCTAATTTTTAGAGCTTGACCCTTGCCTTTAACTGTTAGTTCTGTGTCCTTTAAGGTGTGTCCTCTGTCTTTTATTTCTCAGACAGCTTGTAAGATAGAAGCCTCAGAGTCCACCTTTCCCTGTGCCACTCTGTTCAATGTGAGCAGTCAACAAGATTGTTGATCACTGGCAGAGTTAGAATTAACCTCCCAACACAATTTCCACGTTTACCAGCCCACCCCCAATCACACCACCATGATCCAAAAGTGTCATAACGTGTATCAGAGATAATAGGAACTGCAGATGCTGGAGAATCCGAGATAACAAGGTGCGGAGCTGGATGAACACAGCAGGCCAAGCAGCATCATAGGAGCAGGAAATCTTGACGTTTCGGGCCTAGACCCTTCATCAGAAATGGGGGTGGGGATGAGGATTCTGAAATAAATAGGGAGAGAGGGGGAGGTGAATAGAAGATGGATAGAGGAGAGGATAGGTGGATAGGAGACAGACAGGTCAAAGACGCAGAAATGGAGCCAGTAAAGGTGAGTGTAGGTGGGGAGGTAGGGACAGGATAGGTCAGTCCAGGGATGACGGACAGGTCAAGGCGGCGGGATGAGGTTAGTAGGTAGGAAATGGGGGTGCAGCTTGAGGTGGGAGGAGGGGATAGGTGAGTGGAAGAACAGTGGATTTCATAAGCTTCAAAATCTCCCCTCCCCCAACCGTATCCCAAAACCAGCCCAGCTCATCCCCGCCTCACTAACCTGTTCTTCCTCTCACCTATCCCCTCCCCCCACCTCAAGCCGCACCCCCATTTCCTACCTACTAACCTCATCCCGCCCCCTTGACCTGTCTGTCCTCCCTGGACTGACCTATCCTGTCCCTACCTCCCCACCTACACACACCTTTACTGGCTCCATTTCTGCGTCTTTGACCTGTCTGCCTCCTCTCCACCTATCTTCTCCTCTATCCATCTTCTATCTGCCTCCCCCTCTCTCCCTATTTATTTCAGAGCCCTCTTCCCCTCCCCTATTTCTGATGAAGGGTCTAGGCCCAAAACATCAAGATTTCCTGCTCCTGTGATGCTGCTTGGCCTGCTGTGTTCATCCGGCTCTACACCTTGTTATCTCAGTGTCATAAAGTGTTTGTGATTTTACTCAACAAGAGTTGGTTGCATGGAAGGAAGCTGTTAAAATATTCTTGTAGTCTATTATATTCTTGTGTGTATTCTTGTTTGCATGCTTGGAAATAAAATGCGATGGTACGTGAGTATTAGGAGGTTTTATATCTGTCTATCTCTACGTTAATAACTTCTGCTGTATGTGCTCCACATCAAGTATCAGATATCAGATCAAGTATATCATATCAAATGATTTTGCCGCACAGTTTTTTTTTCAGCAGTGTTTTGAAATTCTTACCATGAAATAAATTAACATATTTTTAGTACATTTTAAACAAGCTTTGACAGAATGCAATGTGACCAGAAGCTGACGGAAACAAAAATAGAGAGGATTCTGTATTCTCATTGGGAGGATTTCTGGCCGTTTTCAGCAACAATGTCCTGCATATATTAGGCTTGTATTAACAACATTTTACACTGAGATGAAATGAAAGCAATGCTAACATGACTATCATTTACCATTCTTTCAATCTCAACATGTGTTAGCTTACATTGTAGCAGCATCGTAGAATCTTACAGCACAAGAAGGACTTGCAGTCTGTTGAATGAGCTCTCCAATAGGTCCCACATGCCCTCAACCTCCACTCCCCTTGCCCTATCTCTATCTCCTTCTAGTTTACCTGTATAGAAATTACCTGTCAAATCTTTCAACTAGCAAGATGAGTTTCTTTCATATTGTTTTAGCTCAGTGTCTTTATGGATAATATTGTTGTTCAGTCCATTATTAGTTGATGTGGACTATGCAGGGATGAATGGCATTACAGCAGTGACACCTCCTAGGTAAATCTCGTTGATGTGAACAGATGACCTTTAACACTAATACTAAATTTGTAATCCTGTAACTAATTCCACAATTCAAAACAAAAATATTTGATTCTTAGTTAATAAAGGATGTGGAGTATAATATATTTACTTAGCTGTCCATAGTCTATTAAGAGAATTAGGATTTCCTGTTTGACAAATTTATTACTTTCTGTATGATTATGTTAATGTATTGTTAAAGGTTTTATACAAAGTTATGTGGCCTCCTGGATTGTTTGTTGGTCAACTGAATGCATGTTTAGTTAGAGCTGCAATTACTATCCCTCAATGGACAATGTTTGCAGTCAGTTAGACAGCACCTCTCACTCCCTCATTATTACATTAATTCATCAAATTGGATTATATGGTAAAGCGTCTGGAGTGAGGCTAATTCACAACTTTCTGACTCAGAGAACTGAGATGCAATGAGAAGGAGAGTCAAATAATTACTAATTCTGAAATTGAAAAAGAAACTTGTCTCAGCAATAGTGAGTATGAAACCATTGGATTACCATAAAAATACTTCTGATGCACAAACAGGTAACTTCAGACGTGGCAGATTATTCAGTTATATCAAACTGACACAAAAATGTCAAATAAAGTGGTGGAGGCAGATACTCTTGCATCTAAGAAATTTCTGGAAAAGCACTGAAAATGCCAGGCTATTGACCAAGTGCAGGTAAATGGGATGAGCACAGTTTGATGTTTGTTGGTCAGCACAGACATGGTGGGCTAAAGGGCCTGTTTTTATGCTGTATGTCATTACCCCACTCTAAGAATAAAACTGGATGGACAATCTGGCATTGACTGAGATATTGGAAATGAAAAGGTTGGACCCTGCCCTGCCTGCAAAGTTCTCTGCACTGATATTAAATTGTGCCCAAACATGCGTCAAACAACGGTTTACCAAAGTCATTCTCACAAAGCATTCCTTTACAGTCATTGTCCCACACTGCTCCATCAATATCTTTGGGTATGTCTTGTACCAGACCTATCAAATGTCACTGCACAGTGGTGTACAGTTAGGAGGAAGTGGCCCTGTAAGTTTTCCACATTGACTGTCGACTCCTCGAAATCTTCGAATCAGCTGAAAAACATTGAGAAAAATTGGATATATCGTTTCAATTGCCATCAGTTTATTACTTGCTGATCTCAATATAAGCATTTGTAGATTATAAACAGTACACATTCCTGTCAGCCAGTGACATTTCTTAGAATTACTTACATTCTCCTGTCTGCCGCAGGGTGTGACTAATTATACGTCGACTGGACCAGGTGAGGGTAACAGGCTGTTAATAATCAGTTTGTTATTTTAAGACTATCAGTCGCCATTGAACTTATTAAATCCAGTTTGATAATTTGCTGTGGCTCAATTTCATTTGGTGACTTAAATACTGATATAATACCATAAGGATTGCATTACTCCCCCTTTCCATTCCTGATCAAAATATTACATTTCTCCAGTTACCAAGAATGTGCCTTTAAGAAATCTTCCTGTAACTGCACAGTGTTTCAGAAATCTGCTGGAAAAGGAGTGTTCCAGAAGATTCACATTCCTTCCTTAAACTGACTTCAAAAGGTATGCTTTGGTTGTGTTTGGCAACCTCTCATGCATCGGTCAGAACCTACCATTAGATGTGGGCACAGACCATCCTTAAATGGTGAATAGGACACAGCAAGGCCACCAAATACCTACACGTTAGATACCTTTTGGATCTGGCTTTTGGATGGGAAGTTCCAAAGGTGACCAAACCAATTTCCATTGCAAAAGCTGTCAGGAATTACATTTTTTATTGACACCTCACTCTGATCATGAATTCCTGGTTGTAAATACTTTGAATAAATTTTATAGGATCATCAAAGAAAATATTGGCTCAGACTTAAAAATTGTGATGTGAGTGGTAGCATCTCATAGTAATGAAGGCATTTGGAAGCAAACATTTTTGATTTGTTTGACTTTCAAAACAATATTTTCTGTGCTTTAAAATCTTTTATTAAGAGTGACATTTTGCATGTGTGTCTTGTATTTAGATGCAATCATTATAAAGTGCCTTTGATTGCAGAGTGGAACAGAAACCATCAAATGCAATTAGAGATAACGGGAACACATGGTGCAGTATCCGCTGGGTTTCATCAGGATGGTGGCCTGTTTCACCTTGCGATGACAGCAGGATATGGTCCAAAGGAGGGGAGTGGAAAGCAGATGGGAAAACAAAGCCGCCTGAATTGTATTAAAGCAAATCCTTGAGGGTTTGTTGCCTTGAGAATTTGAGACTGTCTCATCCATTAAATCAGGGTCCTTCTGAAAGGATTGATCCATCCATAATAGGACACATTCTCTCTTGAATGAAGTCTGTCCCCTGGACCGCTGTATTTCAAAGAAGCTGTCAGTACAATGCTGAATTTAAGTTAAGATGAACGTTTGGCAATTTCACACATAGAATCAAAGACTCAAACAGCATGGAAACAGACTTTTCAGGCCAACCAGACCATGCCCAACATTATCTCAAACTAAACTAGGCCCACCTGCCTGCTCTTGGCCCTCCAAACCTTTCCTATTCATGTCCTTATCCAAATGTCTTTTAAACATTGTAACTGTGCTCACATCATCATTTCCTCAGAAAGATCATGATACACGCGAACCACCCACTGTGTAAAATAAGAGATAACAAGCATGGGGCTGGATGAACACAGCAGGTCAAGCAGCATCATAGGAGCAGGAAAACTTGATGTTTCGGGCCTAAACCCTTCATCAGAAAAGTT
>JAHRHZ010000268.1:8831884-8846414 GCA_024137785.1 Ginglymostoma cirratum
AGTTGATTTTCTGATGAAGGGTTTAGGCCCGAAACGTCAAGTTTTCCTGCTCCTATGATGCTGCTTGACCTGCTGTGTTCATCCAGCCCCATGCTTGTTATCTCGGATTCTCCAGCATCTGCAGTACCTTTTATCACTGTATAAAATATTTGCCTCTCATGTCTTTTTTAAATCTCTCTCATCTCACCTTAAAAATGTGCCCCGTGGTCTTGAAATCATCCAACCTGGGGAAAAAAGACACCTTATCTATACCCCTCATGCTTTTATAAACTCCTATATGGTCACTATCAACCTCCTACGCACCAGTGGAAAATGTCCCATTCATGTTTTCATGCTTTTTGTTCAAATTGTTGGTAGCCTTCTGCTGTGTTGATTGGTTTGGTATTAGTTGCATTTTGAGAGCAACATGATACAACAATGAAGGGTTCACTTGAATTCAGAAGTGGTTAGACAATCGCCCTTTTCTAAATGTCAGAAATGTCAGGCTCAATAGAAAACTTTGGCTGCCTGGGAATCCAACATGAAAGAAAATCACTTTATGTTGTACTGTAAAAGGTAAAGTCAATGTTTTCTTAACCTATGGTCTATGGGGCTGTTTTTTCATGAGAAAGAGATGACAGGTGGTGGTTTAACCTGAAAGTCAGCAGAAAAGTTGAGAAGGGAAGTCCTTCAAGGTCATTTCAGCTATTACAGGAATTGAACCCACACTGGGTGTATCACTGTATATCTGTAGCCATCCAGCCAACTGAGCTAATTGACCCCTTTCTACTATAGTGACACAGTGAAAATATCATCAAATCTTTTGCTCCAATTGACTTTGTGCCAGATGCAAAATGCTGAAAGACACTCATTTTAGCAATATTTTATTCCATCGTTGCAGCATTTGCCTCATTATGCTGTGCCTTTTTAAAATAGCTACTCCTTTTCTCTTTCCCTGTCCTCCTAAATTTATTTAGTATTCAAAGACACACACAGTTCCTTTGTCAAACTTACAATTGAGTTGACATTAACCATCCTTTCGAGCAGTGCATCCCATTTCTTAACTTGGTGCACAAAACAAAAATTCTACATCAACCCTCTGGTCCATTTAGCAGTTTTCTTAGTACTGTATCTTGCGCTTAACAGTAAAACAGTACTTTCTCAAGAACAGTACAGCATTTCATAATTTTAAACTCATCTGTTATGTCTCTCAAATTTCCAACCCTTTCAGTTCTGAAGAAGAGTCAAATCAGGCTTGAAACATTAATGCAGTTACATTTCTCCCGCTTTCTCTGTGATTATGCCAGGTTTCCAGCAAGCGCAGTATTTTGGTTTAATAAGAGTTTGGTCATATTTAGTATCTTTCACACTTCAGAAGATCAGAAATAACTTTGCAGCCAATCAAATACTTTCAACATGAAGTTCCTGCTCAAATGTGGGAAATTGAGTGCAGTCAATTTGCACACAGCAAATTCTCAAAATCATTAAGAAGATAAATGGCGATTTTCTTTGGCATGGCAACAGACCATCACCCTGAATTACAAATGGATGCTTCAATTAAGATAGGTTGCTTGTTTTTAAAAAGGGATATATCAAACCAGAGCTGGCTAAGAATGCAATTCAATGACTATCTGGAAAAAGTCCTGCATTGATTACACCCACCCTCAAGAGAGACCCTACAATCTTGCCCTCGGAAAGGTATCAGGTAATTTCAGAGAAGCAATTTAAGGGAAGAGACACAGTGTGAAAAGCCTGACTTATCTCCTGTGAGTTAAATCCCCAGACTGTAAACATAATGGACTGTGAAAAGAAAACAGTCTGGGCAAAAGACATGTTTACCAATGTCTGCAATACTCAGGAGAAAGGCTTAAGAACCAACTACCCCTCTGGTATGGGTGTGTTCATCTCGTGTTTTAGTGCTAATTACTTAGTCTGTTAATCTAGGGCTACTAGGCTGGAGTGTGCTCTGATGGTTACAGCTGAGAATATCTCCTCGGCACCTCTGAAAAGGTAAATAATGGAAAGTGTCTCTTTCTCCAATTGCTGAAAGCAAGTTAATAGCCAAAAGCCAGAGCTGAACAGGAAACTGTTCAAACAAATGTTCAGAACCCAGTGCTGTAGCCTCAGTAGAAAGGGCTTTTGCATCCCTTGATTTTCCTGCTGTTGCCCTGCCATGTGTTATCTGTTCACTGTGGCAATAACACTCCATGGATGATATTTACAGTCATTTTTAACATCTAGTCTTCTAACTCTGTTAGTACCATTAATTTAAATTTTACCCCATCTCTTACATTATTTTTAACTTTAATCACAAAGCTCTGATACGTTTGTTTTCTGTCCATACCTAAACTGGGAATTTTCCTACAGACCCTTACTCCCCAATAGAATCTGTAACAGCCAGGTATGACTAGTCTTTATGCTGTTTCTGGGCCATACTACTGATTCCATGCTTTGTACCGTGTTTGAAGTAAAGCATTTAGTCTGGGATGCTACTTCTCCCTTGTTGGTCTTTCCACAAGTTCCTACTGTCCAATTGTTTGCCTGTATGAGTAGTTATTAAAATGGTAAAGCCTTTAAAGCAGTAAATTATCTTGGTCTTCTGGAAAGTTCTTCTCCTGAATCGAATGGAATTTTTCACCATTGTACCTTATGATATTAAGCAATGATACCCACTGCTGATCACCATGTGATACTGTGGTTAAGAAGGATGCTGCCACTATTCCTCTCTCCTTGACTGAGTCTAAGGACCTATTTGGTTTTCATTGTAGAGGGTTGACCAATGGTCAGTGATAACAGATGATTATTGTATCAACAAAATGTAGTTTATTATATGATGGTAGTTAGGCCCAAGTTACTTTAATAAAGTACATGTTGTTACTGGGACTCGGGAAAGATCTGCAATGGAGTTCTTCACCTCATGTGACCCTAAGATATTCTGTCTCATTCCCACTTAAACCTGCGTGACATTCAGATTGGATGGAGGTTAATACAATCTCCAACATTTACTTTCATAACCATCACCTTATATAACACATATAAGAGAACAGAATGTCCTTTTTGTTAAACTCATTGACTGAAGTATATTATTCTTTTCCAGGGTCAAATTCAAATTCATGATCCAACAAGCACAGAAACATTTTCATTTTCTAATTTTTTATGATAATAATAGACTGTAAGGCATGTGTCACATTGCACTGGCTAAAAATTAGTTATTTTTAATGAGAATTTTACTTTTAATTTAGGAAAAAAGTGACAAAAAAAGAATGATTCTCATATCCTGGGTTTTCATTACGTATCTTAATCAGAGAGCATAATGCTAGACGGGGCATAATAAGCAATTTAAAATTGGCAGCAGAGAATTGTTCTTATTGAAGGCTTGAAAGGGTTGGATTTTGAAAAAAATGCACAGAACTAAGATTATATTTCAATCTTGTCAGCCTTCAGTCATCAAAAAAAATAACATAAATGATCGAAGTTTGGTAAATTGGACCCTCAATTTGTGGAGAAAATGTAAACCTCTTGATGATAAAACAAGGAAATGGGAATGTCTGGGTGACTGCATAAAGAATCAGCATAGACTCAATAGGCCAAATGACCTCTGTCTGTGTCTTAATGATTTTATGACTCTTAGTGATCCTCACTGGAGGTGTCCAACTTATTGTGTGATAATTCAATGAAATGATGCTGGTGCACATTGACAAGACACATAAACCTTTAAGGCATTGTATGCTGCCGCAGTAACTTCATGCATTATTTGAGTATTATTGTTCTGCAAACAAACTAATGTAGTATTTAATGCAAAGGGAAGTACCTTCTAAAGTTTCCCACAAAGAAATTAGACTGCAACTAAGATTGTGACATAATTTACAAGAGTAAGATTTGAATAGTTCATAAATACCTGAAATATAAAATCATTCTGTAGTGTTGTAATCACTGCACATGATGCTTTTAGTTCATCTCATGGCATATTTCAATGCTTCTGTATCATTTCGTATCTACATGGAAAACGTGAAAATAATCTTAGTCGGCCAGCTACAAATGCAAGATTTGACATCAGGCATAAATCACCTCAATACAACCTTCAGTCTGTTTGAACAGTAACTGCATTTGCTGCATGTTGTCCGTTGTTGGAACTTTAAAATTTATCATGCTCTCAGGTCTGACAACTCGTTCGCCTCATTTTAAACTGGTCCTGTGTTTACATCTCAACCTGGAAAATCTAGACTGACACTGCAATGCAAGGTTGAGTAGTGCAATGGCAGAGAAGAGACAGTGGTAGCATCACTAGCCTAGAAATCCAGCCATCCTGGCTTATGTTCTGTGGACATGGGTTCAACTCAGATCGCAGTAACTCACGGAATTTAAGTTCAGTTGATAGATCAGGAATATATTGGGTAGTGTTAGAAACGGTGACCATATGGTTCATTAGTGCCTTTTTCAGGAAAGGAAATCTGCCATCCTACATGAGCCTCCTGAGACACAGCAATGATTCCTGAGAGAGCCCCGAAATAGCCTTTCGAGCCATTCAGTTCAAGAGTAATTAAGGATGGACAACTTCAACTAACAACACCCACATTTCATGAAAGAATAAAAAAAACGTTGGCCTTCAGACTAGACATTAAACTGAAGTTTCCTTTGTTCAGTCAAATGGATATAAACTACCCCATGGTATTGTCCTGCAAAGATCATGTGTCCTTTCCAGTGCCCTGGTGAAAATTTATTTGTCAATCAATGTCATTGAGATGCAGGTTAACCAGTAATTAATGCGTTGCAGTTTGGCTGTTACACTGGTTTAACCACTTTTGGAACACTTTGATCAGTTCTGGTCTCCTTCAGGAAAGATGTTGTTAAACTTGAAAGGGTGCAGAAAAGAGTTACAAGAATATTGCCACGATTGGAGGGTTTGAGCTCTAGGGAGAGGCTGAATATTCTGATGCTATTTTCCCTGGAGCATGAGAGCTTGAGGGGTGGCCTCATACAGGTTTGTAAAAACATGAGGGGCATTGTTAGCCAACGTCTTTTTTTCCAGGGTAGGGGAGTCCAAATCTAGAGGGCTTGGTTTAAGGTGAGAAGGGAAAGATATCAAAGTGACTTAGGGGGCAACTTCTTCACTCAGAAGTTGGTGTGTGTACGGAATGAGCTGCCAGAAGAAGTGGTTGATGCTGGTACAGTTACAACATTTTAAAGGCATGTGGATGGGAACATGAATAGGAAGGGTTTAGAACGATATGGGCCAAATGTTGGCAAATGGTGCTAGATTAATTTCAGACATCTGGCTGGAATGGACTGTTTCTGTGCTGTACAGCTCTATGAACCTATGGCTTGTAGGACCTTGTTTCATTGCAGCAGTGACTATGTCACAACAATGATGGTATCACAACAGTGATGATACGACTGTTTTGTTGGAAAGGACATTCTGAGGTTGTAAAAGATTGTATATCAATGTAAGACATTCTGGAGGCTGAATTTGAAAGCCTTCAAAGATAGCTACAGGTAGTTCTCCTGTAACATGATAGTTGCGTTTTTATGTGTCCTCGCGCTATATAGAAAATTGCGCAATGGAAAATCACTTTATCGGGAAATCACTATACCTGTACAGCAGAAAGTTTGCATTATCCAAACAGCGTCCACTATTCATCAATTGCATTATAGTCAATTCACATTAACAAAACACACATTGTAGCAGAACTACCTGTATATGCGTTGTGTCCAATGCATCAGTCTTGTGCTGCCTACAAATTAACATTTTTGTAGTATAAAGCCAGAACTAGCAACAGTGTTGATAGACTTCGCATCTCAAAAAGGGTCCCAGAATCATGAGATGGTAGTATCAGTTGAACCACCCTGCAGTACTCAAAACCACCGTGTACTGCTAAAAGGGGAGGCGCAATTCTGGTCGAAGAGATGCTGGGAGTCTTTGTAAAAGGATTCTGACCTTGGAAAGACATAGGACTTACCCAGCATGGGATAGCACAAGTTTTAGGATTACCACTACTTGACTGAAAACCTTTGGTTGAAGAGGTGCTGAAGAGATGTGATTTGCTCAACTTACTACTCCACAAAAATTCCAGATGTCAGAGGGTCCAGGTACCATGTTGATTCATGCCAGGGGTCAAGATTGCAGGACTGGATGCAGTGTCACAAAATGTTCACAGGAAAGGTCAAGGCCAGGCATTGCTCCAGTCACCACACACCCATCAGTGTACAGGAAAAAGCTGATGGTGTGCACAAGTTTGCTACATCGACAATCCTGTCAGAAAACTTGTCAAGAAACATGTAGGGTTAGTCACTAGAACGTTAAGAAGTCCATCCTTTCCACTGCAGATTGGTGTTCCAACATTTGATCAAATGTCAGGACCAATCATGTTGGCATGTCTAATGGCTGCTGTCCCAGATTGAATTGCAGTACGGCAGAAGCCTGCCAGCATCTAATTGCCATTGTGGAAGCTACTATCGCTGCCATTATGGCTTCAGATTCCAGTGTTTAAAAGGCCTTGAAGGATGCCCCAGCAGTCCATCAATCTGCCTGCCAGTAGACTACAAATATTGCTGAGAACTTATCCCAGGAGAGCTACAGTGTTTCCACAGAGAACAAACTTACTGTGCTTTCTCAGGATGACAGTGTTTGTCCTGCCACCACCGGCAACCCACAACTGCCAACCATTCCTGCTGCCTGTCAGCCAATCTGCTGCTATTCATAGAGGATAGTGCAGTCTGAAGTTAGACCTTCTACATCCAAAGCTATTTGAGGATATCCTTTAATGCTATTTGCCGTCTCCTTCTTTTATTGTCAGCATCCTTCCACCAGCCATTCTGTGGGTACACTGACTGGGATTCTGGGAATTCTGGTACACTGACTGGGAAGGATTCTGCTTTTAGACCTTGAGCCTGAGTTGGAAAGATTTCTGGGAACTGATCCCACTCTAGTTAGTCCTGAGATATCTTCCTGGAGAGAGCCAATTACTAGACCACATCCAGCTCCACCAACCAATTAAGGATCATGAGTGGGACCGTTGAAAGGACAGAGGCACCACTGGCAGAGGGGGCACTGCCAGTGTTGGAGGAAGTCCATGAGAATTCCTCCATCTTGAGAAGCCCTCTCTTTCGAGGTCTTGATTCATTTAACTAAATTTCAGTCCCACTGTGAAGGGAAAATCCTGTGGCCAGCTAATGGTCACAGCTGCCTTTGTGGTGGATGAGTTAAAACAGGAGATCTCCTGGATCACCAGGTCAGTTACCATAAACTGCCTGTTTGGTGAATTGGGCAGACACACAGGTGAAGTTCAAGTGTGAGGTGATACATTGTGACGTGAAGAATATATTACAAAAAAGGGTACAATAAAGGGGTTGACAGAGAAGAGAAACCTAGGTTTACATTCAAGGTGACAGACAAGTTGAGACAGTGAAGGAAAATTCTCAAGACTGATTCCAGAGATGGGGACCTTCATTTATGTAGATAGATTGGAGAAGTTGATACAGTTTTCCTTTTGAGAAGAAAAGGTCGAAGGGAGATTTGATTGAGATATGCAAAATCATGGAGGTTCTGGACACAGGAGATTGGGAAAAGCTGTTCCCATTGGTGGAAGGATTAAGAACAAGAGAGCAAGACATTAGATGTAATTGGCAAACGAACTGTGGAAACATGAAAGAAAACTTTTTTTTATGCTGCAAATGCTTAGGCTCTGGAAAGCACTACTTGAGAATATGGCGCAGACAGGAGAAGCATGCTTCAAGAGAAGCATGCAAGTGGAAATTGGATGATCATCCAAAGGAAAAGATGTACAGGGTTACAGGGAGAAGTGGTACTAGGTGCATTTCTCATTGGAGAGCTGGCAGAAATGCAATGGGCTCTGCAGATTTCTTCTGTGCAGTAACCATTTCCTGATTCTGCAATCTCCAAGTAGATTACTTGATTACTGATCCATGCATATCTCTGAGAAGTTCTACTTGATCCCAACCTGAAACCCAACTCCACGGGACTAAGAAGACTCCTCCCAGTCAGAGCACCACATCACACAATTTAAAAAAAAAATGCGAAAAGGTGATAAATAAAAGTAAAATACTGCCACATGTTGGAGACCCAAAATAAAAACAGAAAATTCTGGAGAAACTCAACCGCTCTGGCAGTGTCTGTGCAGAGAGAAACAGAGTTAACATTTTGAGGCACAAAGAAGAGTCATATTGGACTTGAAACATTAACTCTATTGCCTCCTGATGCTGTCAGATCTGCTGAGTTTCTGCAGCGCTGACAGTTTTTGTTTCACAAGGGTGACTAATTGATTTTTGTATGCAATATGTCACCATTTAGTTCATAAATTTGGCATGGAATATTCATTCTATTGCATCTCTTATTTTTGCTCAGAGCTTCAGGCAAGATGTGGGGCTGTAGGTGATTGGGAGTTGGGGTTGTGCTTACTGTATCACAGTCATATGAATTGTTTGTTGATGACCCAGCAGAATGGACCTTTCTCAAATGCCTTCTCCCTGCCTTTTCCACTTCTTCCTCCACTTCTTTGCCCTTGAGCTATTTTTAAGGGTTACGCGCCATTATGGCAAGATTGGAGATCACATATCGGACAATGATGAAGCTCTGGTGGCTATTCCACATCAGTGCCAGCAGCGAAAGTATAGCTTTCATTGTATTCTTGCTGTACAGATATACATAGATTATCCACTGCAGTCTACAGCCATGTGGTTAGCAGAAAGAATGTGTACCCCAGTAGCCATCCTGTCTTTTGCGGTGGTGGCTCAAAATGCAGCTGGCACAGCGGACTGCCACAGAATGAAAGTGATGAGTGCTGCTAGCTTGACCTGCATGTGATTCACTGTATTTAGTTGCAAACTAACTGAACATTGAGAATGAATATACCTTTCTTGAATGGTGTTAGATGTTAGAGTGGATTTGTGGTGTCTTATATGTGAAGTTCATTCAAAAGTAACTTGTAACATGGTTGAAATAGTCTTCTTCATGAAGCTATCTACTTCTCTACCTGCTACACTTCTGTAAGAAAGAATGAATTGCAAGTCAGCTTTGTTTAAATAACAGCGTCATGACTTCACTAACAAAACAGTAGGTGGCAAATTACAAGATGATGCAAATATCTCCTGCTCCAATCCGGAAGAAGCCAGACAGATAAAAGATCATGATTGTGACCACCCTCACAGTCACTAGCAAGGAGATCCTTGGTTGTAGCTGTGGCTCAGCTCATGGCAGATTTTTCTGAGGTGCCAATGTCTTGCACATTATTTCTTGCTGAGATTCGGACAGCAAAACTACTTTCTGAACAATCTAAATAGACATGGTCTCTTCCAAGAGTCTTTTTCCCTGTCCTCTTCCTCCCTTTTCCAGTATCTTGTCCTGCTCTAAATGTCATCTGTTTATTGTCCATGTCATGCTGTAACGCAAGTGAAATGCCAACTGCCAAGCTTATGCTTGTAATAAAGTAATTTGTTTGCGCAGAAGCCTTGAAGTCCTTGTAGACAGTAACACTTTTAATGACACTAGAAAGCAACCAAAACATTTACAAGACAGTACAAATCAACCAGCAACTCACCTGAAATTGGTCAATGATCTTTTTAAATGGAGCATTTGAAAGGTTCTTCCTGTTCCTGAAAACATGTTCTGTACACTCATAAAAGAAAAGACATTTGCTAAAGATGCCTACCCTGAAGAAGTTACCCTCCTCCCTCCGGAAAAAAACCTCAGTGGATCTGTCTCCCACCGCAACTCTCTTGTAATCTCTTTGGCCTTGAAACTGCTCGACCACGTCCTGAAGCAAACCATGTACTACAGCCACAACACCTTCCTTAGTACCTTCCTACAGAACCAGATCATCCCCTATGGACTACAGTCCACATTCAAGCCTTCCCAATTTGGCCCCAACCGTGACAATGTCTACATTCAGGAAGAAGGGTCTAGGTCCGAAGCTTCGGCTTTCCTGCTCCTCTGATGCTGCTTGGCCTGCTGTGTTTATCCAGCTCTACACCTTGTTATCTCTTATGCTAGAGCATTGAAATCTTTTGGTCATATTGGCATCAAATTAGTTGTATACACTGATTGACACTTTCATCTGCCAACTCTGTCTATCTTCAGCATGGATTCACTGTGCACTTGCTTATTAATACATCATTCATGACTAACACCACCTAAAAGTGCACAAAAGTGCCACAAATTCTCTAAGGTTACATGGGGCACCCCAAAAAACAGGTCCTCTGCATCTGTGTAATTTTCCTTAACGCTGGGCATTTCAATAACATTTATATGGTGTTTAGTAGTGTCCAGTGGGCTCACTTGAATAAACACATACAGAGCTCTGCTCACATGCAGGAAGTGGTCAGCATTACTCAATGTTTTTACGTCATGTCTCACCAAATACATTACCCTTCTCAAAGTGTTTTGCAGTATAGCAACAGTGTAAGTTTGAACAGGAGTCAACATGATCTTGTCAATGCATAGTTGACAGATTAAGTGCAAAATTAATGATTGTGCTGCTGTTATTGTAAGTTGCTTTCAAAGTAACTTGCAAATTTGACCACGAGTATATATTGTTTTACACTGAGTGTTAGAACCCTTGCTGATTTCTCATTGTTTTTCTTTCATTCTTTTCTCACTTTTGAATTATGAGCTGGAAATGACTGATGGACTTTGGGACAGCTTAGGTTAAAAACAAAAGAGCAGACCAGGCAAGCTTTGTTTGTTTGTGAGGGCAGGCCGAGAGTCTAATTGCAATCTCTGTCTTGATTAAAAGCTTCTAACAATCATAGTGACCCCCTGGAAGAGCATTATGTTTAAACAGATTACAGAAGTTGACTATTAATGAGGTCAATGCCTGGGAGTTGGTTCCACTAAGTCTGAAGGACACCCTATGTTCCAGCAGATGGGACCTGAATGGTGACTGAAGCGTCAGGGACAGCCAATCAGTCTATTAGGGCAGAACCAGATTTAAAGTTGTTTTTTTAAACTAAATTCTCTGAGGGCTGGTTTTGGGCTACTGCCGAGACTACGTGAAGGTTTGAAAACTCCTTGCCTAATCCAATACATAGCACAAAGAGAGGAAAGCTGAGTGAAAAATATTGCTGCCTTTGTCAGGTGAACTGAGAAGATGATGATGACCAGCATTTCAGGGAAAACATTTATCCCTGTGAACAAAAGAAAATTTGAGAAATCTGACCAGTTTTCTTTCATTTATCCCTTAATTGTGTTGGTTTGCACGTCTAATATGTTTTCTCATGCATACAAATTAACATTGGAAATTGTCCAGCATGATTTCCAGAAAATAAAATGGACTTAAATTATGCTTAATTGAAGGTCTCTTTAATAATTCTTTTGTGCTCAGTTTCTTGTTCCATTAACAAGTCAAACTCAATGTCCTCTAATATACTGGCAAATAATAATTCCTCTTGGAGATTAAATCAGAATTGCAAATAATTGAAATTATGAGAACATTACACCAAGCAGAATGATTATTATTTCATCTTGGAGGGAATTATCAAAATATAAATGAGTGTCTCTTGCTTGAATGATCATTCCTCAGCTTTTGCTGGACTGAGTTATTCTCCACCTCTATTCCATCTGGGCTCGATTGTCATTGTGAACTTGGGTTATCAGTTTCTGTTGGAATAGTAACATTACACAATTGATGGTAAATTAATCCCCTATGCCTAAACCATCCATTTTATTTACTGACACTTTAATTGGAAGTGTATTTCATTAAGTGAGGATGCAACATTCTCAAAATAATTTATTTGTACGTCAGGAGGGGCCCTTATGTGTATTGTTGAGGTATTGAATACTTTGGTTCACTTTCATGGTGCAGTCTTAGTTTAAAGTGGATATCACTTGGCCATTCATGAATATATGAATCGCAGATTGCAGCTTTGGCTCATTATAGGCGCTGGAAATTGGAGTCCCTTTAAACTGAATTTTGCCAATACTTCCTATGTATCATGAGACCTCATTTAACTGCTACTAAAGTGATTTCTCCTTTCACCAAACATAAACAATTTCTAATAAACAAGGACAAAGGAAGGTTACTATAAAGACCACTGAGGCCTCTATGTTCTATCACCTGGTGTAAAAGAACTATTTGGCACTATTTGTATCGTACTGTTAATGCTGTGTTTGGGAAAATGAGGTGTTGATCCCGAAGAAATATGTAAGGTGGGTTCAGACGAAGGTGGGTTTATGGAGAATGGTATTTTAATGTTATGAGTCATTGTACCACATCTATTAGATGGAAAGATTTAAATGGGTGATTGACGCAGCATAAGTTACTAACCTCCAGAAACAAGGTATATCAACAAGTGCTCTGATTCAGTGGGCAGTCTTCATCGAACACCTTCCTTGTCAGGAGGCAGACCTTGTCAGGCAGTTGTCTTCTTCAGGTGGAAGATGAACTCGAAGAGATGGACTGGGAAGAGTTCTGTAACTCTTCAGCTAGAGAGCAGGATGTTGTCTTCACAACTTTAATGACATTGACACACTTCATGCTAACTGCCTGTTCATCCTTCAGTATTAGAGAACCATCCTCAATAGTAAATAGGTGATATACTTTTTAATTTAGTTAACATATGCACCAAACTTAAATTGTTCTTAACAAACTTAATAAACTATTGGAAAATTCTTCCTCAATGTTTGACTGCTTATATTAGTAAGAGTGGTCGCAAAACTCCAAACTTTCAAAACAAATACTTTTGATCTACAAAGGACAGCCTCTGAGTCAACAGCTACAAAAAGTGTTCTTATTTCATTCTCAACAACAAAGTAATTTAATTGTGACTTTGTTTTTAGAAATTGCATTCCTCTGTCTTTACTTTGTGCTTAGAGAAAGCGCTTCTTGAGCTAATGGTTAATGTACTTGAGCTTGTAAGGACTTCCTGAACTGAAAGAAATCATATTGAGCGAGTATATAATCAGTTCCTTGCCAGCCTCTTTTTGCCTTCTATTTTCTTCATCTCCTAATAATGAGATGGTAAAATTTAATGTTCTGAAGAACCTGTATCTTATATCTTAGCCAAAAGTAGTATGAAGAGTGTAAATGAGTTTGTGTGCTTGCCAAAGATGAAGTTCATTCGGACAATACAACTTGGCAAGAATCAGGCCTCAAAATTGTCTTTATTCCAACTAAAGCAGTCAGACATGAATTGGTCTCAGAGCTGGCAAACGTCTGGATTGTTGACAAGCACTCAACTGTTGGTATTTTAGAAATACCTTCTACCTTGTGTATTTTCCATTTACCTTTTCATATTGACTTTTTACCAGCTCATCCCAAGCTGCATAGAAAACTCTAGTCAGAACTTTGTTTTCCAGTCCTTTCCTCTCCAGAACTTTCAACCTCAAGAGGAAAATATTTTTGGTTACTATTTTTGCTACAAATCAACCATTCCAATCTTTGGCAAAATCCTTTTTGGTTTGGTTGAAAATGTTAACAGCATCGGCATTTGGATGGATCTCTGCAAAGGTGAAAATATAATGCATGTTTGAGTTGGGATTTGCTGTCAGGACTATAACAAAGTAATAAAATTTCTGATATTCAGAAAAGCACAAACAAATTACAATACCTTTTCAGAAGAAATCTTAATCAATTTATTGAACAATTGAAGTTGCATGCAACTCCAAGAGTATGTGATAAGTTTAAACCTTGTATTTTGCAAAAAACACTTCAACCCATCATTCCTTTTGCTAACTTAGGAACAGCTTCAAGATATATGATACAGCATAAAAAATGATAACTAAGGGCAGGAGGTAGATGTGAAAGTTAGGAGTGACAGAGCCTTTGTATACAGAATTTCTCTTCACTGAAGTCAGTGTATAAACACATGAAGCGGAAATCCAAATTAGTGGCACATTTCTGTGAGGAGGTTCCAGACTATTGTTTACTGAGAAAGTTCCGGATGTTTACGTTCTTGTTCATATTGAACATTTTTATACTCCATACAAGGATAAATGTTGTTCAGGGCACCGGGTGAACTGAGATAACAAGGTGTGGGGCTGGATGAACACAGCAGGCCAAGCAGCATCAGAGGAGCAGCAAAGCTTGACATTTCGGGCCTAGACCGTTCATCAGAAATGGAGGAGGGGAAGAAGGTTCTGAAATAAATAAGGAGAGAGGGGGAGGCGGATAGAAGATGGATAGAGGAGAGGATAGGTGGAGAGGAGACAGACAAGCCAAAGAGGTGGGGATGGAGCCAGTAAAGGTGAGTGTAGGTGGGGAGGTAGGGAGGAGATAGGTCAGTCCAGGGAGGATGGACAGATCAAGGGGGCGGGATGGGGTTAGTAGATAGGAGATGGGGGTGCGGCTTGAGGTGGGAGGAGGGGATAGGTGAGAGTAAGAACAGGTTAGGGAGGCAGGGACGAGCTGGGATAAAAGGTACTGCAGATGCTGGAGAATCCGAGATAACAAGGCGTGGGGCTGGATGAATACAGCAGGCCAAGCAGCATCATAGGAGCAGGAAAACTTGACATTTCGGGCCTAGACTCTTCATCAGAAAAAGGGTCTAGGCCTGAAATGTCAAGTTTTCCTGCTCCTATGATGCTGCTTGGCCTGCTGTG
>JAHRHZ010000268.1:8846514-8908565 GCA_024137785.1 Ginglymostoma cirratum
GAAATGTCAAGTTTTCCTGCTCCTATGATGCTGCTTGGCCTGCTGTGCTCATCCAGCCCCACGCCTTGTTATCTTGGGGACGAGCTGGGCTGGTTTTGGGATGCGGTTGGGGGAAGGGAGATTTTGAAGCTTGTGAAATCCACATTGATACCATTGGGCTGCAGGGTTCCCAGGCTGAATATGATTTGCTGTTCCTGCAGCCTTCGGGTGGCATCACTGTGGCATTGCAGGAGGCCAAGTATTGGACATGTCATCTGAGGAATGGGAAGGGGAGTTGAAATGGTTCGCGACTGGGAAGTGCAATCGTCTGTTGCGAACCGAGCGCAGGTGTTCACGTACCACCCCACCAACCTCCGGATCCAACGCATCATCCTCCAACACTTCCGCCATCTGCAATCCGACCCCACCACCAAAGACATTTTTCCCTCCCCGCCCTTGTCTGCGTTCCGGAGGGACCACTTTCTCCTTGAATCCCTTGTCCGCTCCACACTCCCCTCCAGTCCCACCACACCCGGCACTTTCCCTTGCAACCGCAGGAAGTGCTACACCTGCCCCCACACCTCCTCCCTCACCCCCATCTCAGGCCCCAAGAAGACTTTCCACATCAAGCAGATGTTCACCTGCACATCTGCCAATGTGGTATACTGCATTTGCTGTACCCGTTGTGGCCTCCTCTACATCGGGGAAACCATGTGGAGGCTTGGGGACCGCTTTGCAGAACACCTGCGCTCGGTTCGCAACAAACAATTGCTCCTCCCAGTCGCGAACCATTTCAACTCCCCCTCCCATGCCCATCCTGGGCCTCCTGCAATGCCACAATGATGCCCTCATTGATCTCCCCTCCCTCAACCGCATCCCAAAACCAGCCCAGCTCGTCCCCGCCTCCCTAACCTGTTCTTCCTCTCACCTATCCCCTCCTCCCACCTCAAGCCGCACCCCCATCTGCTACCTACTAACCTCATCCCGTCCCCTTGACCTGTCCATCCTCCCTGGACTGACCTATCTCTTCCCTACCTCCCCACCTACACTCACCTTTACTGGCTCCATCCCCGTCTCTTTTACTTGTCTGTCTCCTCTCTACCTATCCTCTCCGCTATCCATCTTCTATCCGCCTCCCCCCTTTCCCTATCTATTTCAGAACCCTCTTCCCCTCCCCCATTTCTGATGAAGGGTCTCGGCCCGAAACGTCAAGCTTTCCTGCTCCTATGATGCTGCTTGGCCTGCTGTGTTCATCCAGCTCCACACCTTGTTGCCTCGGATTCTCCAGCATCTGCAGTACCTATTATCTCACCAGGTGAACTGTTCTGCTTTTCCTCAAATTGAATAATGCAACATTTTACCTCTATCTGTGCCTGGATAGATGGAATCTCAGTTTAGCATCTCATGCAAAAGGAAGAAAGTAACATAAACCAACAGCCTGAAATGAACTGGGAAGTCATTAGCACATTTCTTCACCATATTTCTTTAATAAAGTTCACAGGGTGAAAGTTCAAATTCTTCACAAAAATATGTTGTTATTTTCACTGTTTCACTGTCGTTTTTACTTAGAATGAACTTAAAAGTCTTGGCAACATTGTACATAGTAACGGAAAATGAAAATTGGTGTGCTGATTCACTTTAATCCTCCTTTGCTCCATTGCACAAATGTGACCCAAGCATCACCAAAGTGCAATATTTCCGCAGGAGTGCATGAAGTGGAGTTGAGGTTTATCAGTTTAGCTGTGATCTCATTGGGTAGCAGAGCAGTCTCAATGCACTGAATTAGGAGACAACAAGGTGTAGAGCTGGATGAACACTGAATTGCTTATATTTGCTCCTAAATCCTGTGGTCTTATTTATGTCACTATCTAGCCATACCAGATATGGCTCTATTGTTGCTTTGTGTTATAACTAGTCCCTTGGTGAGTTTCCCCATCATTGTGATTACAGATCGAACACCCCAAGTTGTCCACCTCTGTAGTGAGGAGGGATGAACTCGTTCCCCTCCTTTATTCCCCAGGCCCCTCAGTTGGTCACAACAATGTTAGTTTACCACGCCCTGATAGATATCTTTCTCCCAGCCCTGGTGAATTTATCTTTTTAAAAGGAACCTATTTTATAAGGTTTTCTTGAATTAATGGAAAAGTAAACTTATAGGTTACTAAAGGTGAGAAGAAATAAAGAAATAACAATGCAGCATATACACAGATTGTAATAAGAGGTGAGTCCAATATTGCTAAAAGTTTATAAAAGATATGTGGATCAGCCTTTCAGTTCATGAAGAGCAGACAGTGCGCTATTGTGGCTGTTACATTGAGTGATAATGACAGCACAGTAGGTGGTAGGTGAGTAGTTGATTTCAATGTGCATGGCTTTGCAGGTCAGCTGAAAGGCCTTTGTTCTGTCTCCTTTCAACAAATGATTCACATACAGCACTCAGAGTAAAATATTATTTCTGATTTTTTACATGCATTGCAGGGGTGCTTAATGACTGTTCTCAAGCTGTGAGCTCCATAGCACACGAATGCACCTAGGCCATTGGTTGTAGGTGGTTTTTAACCCCTGTTTGGATATTCCTGGAAGGATAAAACACAAAATGTCTGCAGTTTTTAACATAAACAGTAAGAGATAGCTTTCCGTTGAAGTGGGATGGGGGTGTCGGCGGGCGGGTGGTGAGCAGTCAGCTCCTCATTTTAGCTCCAGGTAATCACAGGCCAGTTTGATTTGGCTTGACCTTTTTTCCTTTGGAGAGTCACCATTGGAAGTTCCTTTAACACCCTCAGGAATGACAGTCCAGATTTCCACTCTCGATCGACCCTGAATTTACATCTAGAGTCACTTTTATGACTGTGCTCACATTTTAAAAATGCACATTATAATTAAATGTTCAATATTCCCATAATTAACTAAGGGTTCTGATTCATCATAATTAAATTGTTTACAATCCTGGGCCACCCTCTCATATTATATCCATGTGCATATTATATTATTTTACCTGTCTTTATATTAAATAAGTTCATGCTATTGCAAGCGTATTTTCCATTCATACATAAACTACAATCAGGTTGAATTCCCCACACATGCGAAGAAAGTCTATACTCGTTGTTTATGCAATTACTACCTGAAAAGATTAACTGAAGTTGCAAGATGCACTCTCAAGATATAAAGGACTGTTCATCAGAGGAAGTAAACAGTGTTTGTTACCAAGGCTGTGTGTGTGTTTTAGTAATGTGAACTTACTATGATGTTTAGTCTACTGTTTCACGAGAGATCATAATGTTTCTGAGATGTAGCGTACGTAGGTATGAAGTAAATGTAGTAAACCTATTTGCTTTACATCAAGATTGACCCTAACTTCTGCCAAAGACTTTGTATGGGCATCCTTCCCTCATGGTATCAGTTTAATACCAACAAGAAAGATCAGTGAGAACAAACCCCAAGTAGTGAGATGGTTCAAGTCGCTGACCATGGCAATGTAAGAACGTACGCAGTGTTCGCTCTTATGCTCTTCCATTGTATGTACTTTACAAAGCTCTATTCTTTGGGTATTGATATTTTTATAAGAAACCTAAATAGATAATTTTTGATATTCTTGCTTTAAGTTCGTGCAGAGATTCAAATGACTTCATGTTACAAGTCTTTGTATTTGAGATAATGCTTCTGTGCCATTACCTTCGTCCTGTTTATCATTGTCAGCCAGGGCTCCCTGATTGGACCAAGTTAACAACCCCAATCATGGAACTCATATTCTATGAGGTCCACCTGGCTGACTCATCACAATCACGACAGCTGGCAGTAATCTCTGATTTCCTGGGTTTACCTGTGTGCAAATACTATGCATTTCTGTCACTTTCAGCAGAGTAACGTGACAAATGCTGACAATTTCAACATCATTATTCATGCAAAATTTCAGCATTACTGGAATAACGCTATATTACTTGCTTATAAAATATATTTATCTTTTAGTCTCCCAAAAGCAGGTGATACCATAGTGTGAGTCATTCACATTAACCATGCTTTCTGTTTGATTTTTCATTCTGTGCACATAAGTCTTATTTTCATCGAACCTGTTGGTTTTCATTCATTTGTCCCCCAGTCACACTCATTTTCATTACCTATTTATTTTCCTGTTGTACTCACTTTTATCACACTCAGCTCTCTGTTTACTTTAGTCTTCTTTGAATTGTCATTTCGTCTGCTTTAAGATGATAGTAACTATTTCTTGTCCTGTGTTCTCCTTTTTAATCCATCTTACTAACTTTGCTTAAAGTGTTGTGGTTGCATACAGGGGATGAGGTACAGCACATTTTTATAAACATTTCAACTGTAATCACTCTAATTGAAAAAGCAATGTTTTCCAGAATTGTCCGAATTCAGGAACAGTAAAGCTTGTGTGAAAAAGACCTGGAGAGTAAGGGGTTAAGGTTCAATTTCACTGATGCTAGTTGTCAACAAATGGAATTTAAAAAACCCTAGGATAAAAAAAACATTACAAATATAATACATAATCCGCTATTTCTTTCTTTTTCTTTATCCCTCATATGTGGAACCAAGATCTATGTCTAATATTGGCGGGTGGTTGAACAGCTCCCAGAGGAAGGCAGACTTCAGAGCCAGCCAAGAAGCATCATTTGTAATAATAATAACAATAAAGGTTACAATTGAATCTACGGACATTGATGTGATTCCAAGGGAGCACAAAGGGACAGAGATAAATGAGGCGACTTCGTTCTATCAAAAGTCAACAACAATTCTGGGATCCGTATCTGGGGGCAAAAAAATGGGAGCTGATGAATCATGTCTGAATGGGAGCAGATGGTTGTTTGGCTGGCCTGGTGGCAGTGATGCAGACAGGCTTTCATACATTATTAAGGAGCCACCAACTATGTAATTGTGTTCACTGTAAAATGTAATTTGTTGGCTGTGCAAAGCTGGAGTAATCCCAATGCCCTGTCACTTAATTTTTCATGTATTCTAGGTCCTAATCCTGCTATTCTCTTCTGATATTGTATCCTCAAGTTATTTTCTTTATAATAATGAGACTAAGTAAGACAAGCTCAGTCTGAGGAATTTAAGAGGTGCTGCAATTCAATTGTATTATGGAGCTTTTTGTGAGCAGAACGCAATATTCTCAGGACCATGCACAAACCTTCTAATCTCTACTCAATCAATGTTTCATTCTTCCCACAGCAATGTATACACTGCCAAATCCCCAATGAAATTACAGTGGAAAATTGCTGATATTCCTAGTTGACACCTCCTGATGGAGTAGAATTCATGCAAATAGCCCTGTTTCTTTTTAAGAGAGGTTGCAGACACTGTGCCGTTTTCAAGTTGGCTAAGTTCCAAATAGAGCTGAGACCTCACCGCTCCAAATGTCAGCTGAATGTGTGCCATGTTGGCTGCTAATGTGAACTTGTATTGTAGTAAGCACTAAGCTTCAATAAAAAGTTAATCTAATGGGCATAGAAGATTGGCTGTGTAATTGTGTCACCTTGTTGCATTTGCCTTATCGTACACATCTCCGCTTAGAGATTTGGTAAATTTATTTTTGTGTTTAAATCTCTCCTTGTTTTCACTCCTCTCTACCTCTGTAATTTTTCTCAGTGCTAAAACACCACCCAAAACCTCATTGTTCCTCCTGAATGTCTCTTTCTTCAGGTGTATCTTGCATTATTCCACCATTCGTGGCCATGCAATCACCCCTGTGATCTGTAATACCCTCCCTAAATGCTTTTGCCTCATCCTCATATAACTCTCTTTAAAAGTCCCCTTTTGGATCAAGGTTTTGATGACAACTTTCCTTCAATGGCCCAACATACATTTCTTTACTTAACATTTTTCTACGCTGAAGTTACGGTGTAATTGAAGATTTTGGATCCAATTTTTATCTGCATGTGAGCACATCTAGTGATGCTGCAAGGACCTGGCTCAGTCTTTTTTGGAAGAGCAGGCTTGCCATTACCTACATATTTTACATTTTGTTCTCCAAAGTGGGGACACACACAGACTGCCCCATCTCCTTCATGAACCAGGGGAAGCGATGGCCTAGTGATATCATCACTGGACTGTTAATCTAGAGACCCAGATAACATCCTGGGACCCAGGTTTGAATCCCGACATGGCAGATGGTGGATTTGAATTCAATAAATATCTGGAATTAAGAATCTAATGATGACCATGAATCCGTTATCGATTGTCAGGAATTCATTAATGTCTTTTAGGGAAGGAAAGTGCCATCCTTACCTGGTCTGGCTTACATGTGACTCCAGACCCACAGAAATGTAGTTGACTCTTAATTGCCTTGAGCAGTTAAGGATGGGTAATAAATGCTGTCTAGCCAGCGATGCCCTTATCCCAAGAACAAATAAAGGAAAATAAAAAAATCATGTGGATTTGACACTGACCTGAAGTCATATAGATCAACCTGCTGATGTGATGCCAGGATCCTAAAACTGGGTAATGCCAGTACAGGAAAAATGGTGATATTATTTAAAAGCCATCTCCCTTGATTTCAGGTACATTTACATTTATTGGACTTCTGTTGTAAACAGTCTGAAAGTACCCTGGAGTGCTTTGGTTGTATTTTGGACAGATGTTCCCTTTGTGAGGGACTGTCCATACAAATGACGGAGACCTCTGGGTACACCATCCTCTGCATCCAGAACCGGAGCGTGCATTCTCGTTAGTGCGATCCTATACGTTATCCCATCTTTGCAGCAGTACATGTCTGTCTGTTCGTCCTCCATGAGGATGATCCTTAAGAGGTCCTGCTGCCCTGCACCACCTTGCCATACTGCACTCACCACCAGCACCTCCACAATAGGAGCATGACATTGTTCACCTGTCCTGTACCATTAATGTTTCCACTACCACGTCCATTACAATGAACCCTTTCAGTGACCTGCTACATGCCGTCTCGTAATTAACAATGAAGCAATCCTTTCTAACGTATTCCCTTTAAGATCATATGATCAGCAAAAAGCTCTGTCTCCTGCTTGTGTGCAGAGCGTTTTGACAGCGTTAAGAAGCAGACTTCAGCATTAGAAGAACAGCAGTGGCAAAGCAGCGCGTAATCATTTAGAGGGGGCGTGTGAATAAACCTTGCATGTTCCTCACGTTGATCTCCAAGACAGTGGGCCCATTACACGTGTTGAGTTTGAAAATCAGGGCAACCCAATATTTAGCCTCTAGCTTTGCAAGAGGCTTAATCAGCCAGCAATTGTGAGTTATCATTTGACAACTCAGGTATTCCTATTTGTGTATTTAGGTCAATTTGGAATTATAGATAGAGCTGTTCATTGGAAAGCTGGAAAAAATCCTCATTGAAAATATTACCATTTCCTGGGGAAGATCAAAATAAACAAATCACATTATTTTCAACAGTTATAATAAGGCTAATTATGCCTATGAGCGAGGGGCATATTATTTTGGAAATTCTGCCACCATTCGAAGTGAAAATGAATCGCTGAAGAAATGTCAGGAAATCATGTGGCGTGCTGCTGTTTTAGGGCAACTATTTCCAATTCCATTTGTCATGAAGCAAAATACTGAGAATGTTGGCCAGTCTAAACATATTGGAAATTCTGTCTGCCTATGGTTAGAACCAGTGAATTAAAAGGACAGATGAAATTCAGTTCTTATAACTCAGGACTACAAGGACTTAGCTGCAGTTTTAGGAGCTATATTTCACGCCACTCTCCATTTTACGGTGAAAATAATATTGGCAATATTTCAATGAGCATACCAACTTACAAGAGATGCAAATAAGAAGGGGCCTTTAGGTCTTGAACTCTGCCTATGCAAAGTCCATTTGAGGGATTCTATCGTTGAGTCATCAACCGCTCATCTCTTACTTTAAGAAACTTTAAATTGCTACCCATCTCTCATGAGGAAAAATATCTGACAGTATTGTTAGTAGCTTTAAAACCCTCAACTTCCTACTCAATAATTATAGATCCAGTTCTTGCTTGGAGTTGTCAAGTAATCCTGGAAAGGCACCTCTCTCTTCCTTTATCCATTATTCTGTACAAAGGTTGGTTTTGTACCCTATCCTTGCTTAAAATTTGCAAACATTTATCTGTCCAATGGTTATATGCCTTTTGTCTAAGTTAAACTATCTATGATTTTTGAAAGCTTATTTTGCATGTCTCCCTGATGTCTTTTCAGCATGTGAGTCCTCATAGATTAGGAAATAAATTATTTTAATTCCTATGATACTTCACAGATTCTTGGAAATGTTTCATATCCACGACATTACCTTTGATCTATAGTTGTTCTTGTACGAAGACAAATGCAGCAGCCAGCATTTATAGAACAATTCCCTGCAAATTAATTGGGTGGTCAAGAATTTCAGCAACAGAAGGAAGAAGGTTAGCCAGGACAAATCACTGTGATGTGATCTTTAAGCCTGTCCATTTTAATGTATTAAATGGTTTAACTGAAGGGTGAAACCTTGTTCCAGTGGCATCAACTCAGTACAGAATATGGAACATGAAAATTAAGACGTCGAAGTTTGGAATGCTGTTTGAAGCCACATTCTGCTGACTTAGCAGTAAATGGGCCACTGACTGGTACCTTAGGCCAAGGCTTTCCAGCCTATTCTCAGTGATATTCTGACTGGTCTAAGTCGGTTGATTGTGGAAAGGAATTCAGTGACTTGTTTGACTCTATCACCTTTTTGACAGTCAGCTTTATTATGCCAGGCTCCAGAATTCAATGCCAAGCGATAGGGGAAGCCTCTAGGGAAACATATGAAGCACATTCAAGCGTTGACCAGTTGTGTCAGTCAAACAAAACATTTTTGTTCCATACACTGTGACATGTACCCTCAAGAGGAGCTCTCAAGAGCACCAATGCTGTTAATTTCTAGCTCAGGCTCTTCAGTTCCTGAGGGTTCCAACTGCTCAAGCATTCACAAAGCAGCTTGTTTGATTGGTACCCAGTTGTAGCTCATTTTTCTATCCTTTCCTTGGCTAGAGTAATGTGAAGGAGGCCCTGAATCAACTCAAGCTGTCATAAAGTTATCTCTCCCTCCTGTGACTTCAACTATCATGAAGAAAACCACGACACTGTAGGAGCCCAATACAGTACGCATCAACATCCCTGCCCATGGACATATATAAATGCTCCTTCATTGTTGCTGAGATAATATCCTAGAACTTGCCATTGTGGGAGTGTCAATGGTGTAAAGACTGCAGCATTTCAAACAGCAGGTCCACCACAACCTTCTCAGAGTCCTTATCAGCAGGAAATTCCCTTGTACATGATTGAACTGATGATGCAAAGTGTCATGAAATCCAGAGTAACTCTCTTTCTGATTATATCCTTCTCTGCCTATTTATCCACGTTCACCCACTCCCTGGAACCCATTTCTCAGCAAGCTTTAAGTTAATTCGTAAAATCTGTTAATATAGCTAGTTATCAAATTTTGACGGATCACCGTCCTGTGAAGAGCCTTATAATATGTTGAGGTTGGTTGGCTTGCCGAGCTGGTTTGTTGTTCCGCAGATGTTTCGTTACCATGCTTGGTAACATCCTCAGTGCAGCCTCTGATGAAGCATCGGTGTGTTTCCCCACCTGGCTTTTAAACCCTGGGGTCCATTGCGATGGATTGCCTCACTTCTGGGTTTCCTCCGTAGTGGAATGTATATGGGGTCGAGTTCAATGTGTTTATTAATAACCTGCTTCGTGGAGTGCCATGCTTCCAGGAATTCTCGTGCTTGTCTCTGCCTAGCCTGTCCCAGGATCTTGGTGTTGTCCCAGTCGAAGTCATGGTTCTCCTTGTCCATGTGGATTGAGATGACTGAGTATTGGTCGTGTCTTTTTGTAGCCAGTTGGTGTTCATGTACTCTTGTTGTTAGTTTCCTTCCTGTTTGTCTGACGTAATGTTTCTCGCAGTCTCTGCAGGGGATCTTGTAAATGACATTGGTCCTGTCCATGGCGGGGAGTGGGTCTTTATTTCGGGTGAGCACTTGTCGTAGGGTTGATGTGGGTTTGTGTGCCACTCTGATGCCCAGCGGTCGTAGAAGTCTTGTGGTGAGTTCTGAAGTGTTCCTGATATAGGGTAGTGTGATGAGTGTGTCGGGGCGTGTAGAATCTTTCCGATGCTGTTCCTGTAGGCATCCCCTGACCCAGTTCTTTGGATATCCATTATCCTTGAACACTTGGAAGAGGTATTCCGCCTCCTCTTGGCGTAGTTCCCTGTTGCTGCAGTGTGTTGTTGCCCTTTTAAATAGTGTTCGCACACGCTTTGTTTGTGTGTGGCTGGGATGGTTACTGTTGAAGTTCAATACCTGGTCTGTGCGTGTGGCTTTTCTGCGTACTTTCGTTTTCAGTTCCCCATTTGTCTTGCGCTCTACCATGACATCTAGGAATGGGAGTTGTTAGTTCTTCTCCTCCTCTCTGGTGAATTTTATTCCATTGAGGTTGTTGTTAATGAGTTTGTGTGTCTCTTCTAATTTGATCCGTTTAATGATGACAAAGGTGTCATCTATGTAGCGTATCCATAGTTTAGGTTGGATTTGCGGAAGGGCAGTCTTTTCCAGTCTTTGCATCACTGCTCCTGCTATGAGCCTGGAGATAGACGATCCCATTGGTGTCCTGTTGATTTGCTCGTATGTTTGGCCTATGAAGCTTAAGTGGGTGGTCAGGCATAGGTCCAGTAGTTTAAGCATGTTGTCCTTGGAGATGGTTTCACTGGAGTCGTGTTCTTGTTCAAGTAATGTTGTCATTGTTTCCCTTGCTAGTGGTATGTCTATTGACGTGAATAGGGCGATGACATCAAACAATATCATGGTCTCTTCATCCTCTATCTTTATGTCTTTGATGGAGTTGAGGAATTCTTGGGATGAGTAGATGGAGTGGGGTGATTTGTTGACTAGGTGCTTGAGTCTTCTTTGCAGTTCTCTGGCTAATCTGTGCGATGGAGGGCCTGGTAGAGAGACTATGGGTCTGAGGGGGACTTCCGGTTTGTGCAGTTTAGGGAGGCCGTAGAATCGGGGTGTGTTGTTCCCTTCGGGTTTCATTCTTAGGAAGTCGGCTTTGTTGATCTGTCCTGTTTGTTTAAGTCTTTGTAGCGTGTATAGGATTTTGTTGCCTATTTGTGGTGTCGGGTCAGTTTGTACTGGCCGGTATGTGTTCTCGTCGGCGAGCAGTGCTTGTGCTTTGGAGATGTAGTCCTTTTTATTCATTATCACTGTCATGCGCCCTTTGTCTGCAGGTTCTTGTCCTTCTTTAATCTGTCCAGGGCTTGACTTTCCCGTGTGTTGAGGGCGTTGGATTTCCTGGAATTCCTGGAAGCATGGCACTCCACGAAGCAGGCTATTAATAAGCACATTGAACTTGACCCCATATACATTCCACTACGGAGTAAACTCGGAAGTAAGGCAATCCATCGCAAAGGACCCCAGAGTTTAAAAACCAGGCGGGAAAACACACCAACGCTTCATCAGAGGCTGCTCTAAGGATGTTACCAAGCACGGTAACGAAACGTCTGTGGAACAACAAACCAGCTCGGCGAGCCAACCAACTTCAACACCCATAACCCGAGCTAAGAATCTACTCCAAAACCTTAGAACCTTATAATATGTTGTAATGTTAAAGATGCTATACAAATATAAGTTGTTTCAAAGATTTTTTTTGTCAAATTAGTTTCTTGAGTAATTTCTCAGAGTATATTTAACTTTGGGAAAAAAAATCATTCCTTGTGTGGTGAAACAATGACAGTAAGTCCAAATAGGTTACAGTTTCTGCTGGCTACAGACTGTCCATTGACCTAGACGGCCAATACAGGTAAGCCCACAAAAGAAAAACAACACTATAACATTCTCTCTGAAAGAACAATCCTCAACCATTGGCAGCTCCATCACTGTCCTACGAAGAGATCAATCCGTATTGTTAATGCCAGGCTGACTTAGTTCTTTGACAATTTGAATGATCTTTTCAAAAATGAAGTCATGCTGGGTCTGTCTTGCCAGCAGAACAGAACAAACCCAGCGATGGTGATGGCTGTGTCTGGGGCATTGTAAGGTTTGATTCCTTGTCAAGCTGTTGCTAGACTAACTTGTGAGACACCTTTCCCACTATTGACACCAGCCCCCAAATGTTGGTGAGGGGTACTTTGTAAGTCAACAGCACTGAACTGGCCACTGTCATTTCCAGCGCCTAGGTTTGATGTGGGGTGGTCTGTACAGTTTCATTCCATTTTTGAGAATGATTTGTGATTTTTAAACAAATAAGTACCTAGATAGGCCAATTAAGAGGGCAGTTTAGAATCACATTGCTATGGATCTGTAATCATATGTAGATCATAGCTGGTAGGGATAGCAAATTCTCTTTTCTAAAATGCACAAATGAAACAAATGACGTTTTTTTGTAATAGCTTTATGGCCATCATTAGATATTTATTTCTGGATTTTTTTTTATTGAATTCAAATTTTGCCCGTGATGGGATTTGAATCTCTATTCCTGGATCTCTGGGTTACTACACCAGTGATAATGCCACTGCTATCACCTCCTTGTCTTCTCTGAAATTATCAGTGTCTATTGTTATGATCTCTTATAGAGATTAAAATAAAAGATAAAATATAGAGATTGAATTTCCAATTCTGACTAAAAGGATCATACAGTATTTCAAGTTTTAATACTTTTATTGCAACAACAAATGACACCATTCACAGCTACAAAGAATAATCAGAAATGCTGATGGAATATTAATCTCTGAATCTGAAACACCAGAATATTATGAGACAAAAGCTTTATTTCAACTCTACAAAGCTCTGTTAAACCGTAACTGAGGGCCTGAGATAAGGCATAGGAGCAGATATAGATCATTCAGCCTGATTCTTGAGTTCTTATTGTCAATTTTCCAATCTTAGAGTCATAGAGCTGTACAACATGGAAACAGACTTTTCAGTCCAACTCATCTATGCCGACCAGATATCCTGAATAAATCCAGTCCTGTTTACCAGCATTTAGCCATATCCTTCTAAACCCTTCCTATTCATATACCCATCTAGATTCCATTTAAATGTTGTAATTGTACCAGGCTCTACCATTTCTTCTGGCAGCTCATTCCATACATGCATCACCCTCTGCATGAATAAGTTGCCCCTCAGGCCCCTTTTAAATCTTTCAGTTTAAACTTATACTCTCTCGTTTTGGACTCTTCTACCCTAGGGAAAAGACTTTGACTATTCACCCTATCCATGCCCCTCATGGTTTTAACTTCTATAAAGTCACTCCTCAGCCTCTGAAACTCCGGAGAAAATAGTCACGGCTTATTCAGCCTCTCCCTATAGCTCAAACCTTCCAACCCTGGCACCATTCTTGTAAATCTTTTCTGAACCCTTTCAAGTTTCACAACATCTTTCCTATAGCAAGGAGACAAATTGAATGCAGTATTTCAAAAGTGGCCTAACCAGTGTACTGTACAGCTATGATATGACTTCCCAACTCTTATACCCAACGCACTGACCAATAAAGGCAAGCGTACCAATTGCCTTCTTCATCACCCTATCTACCTGCAACTTCACTTTCAAAGAACTATGAACCTACACTCCAAGATTTCTTTGTTCGGCAACACTCCCAAAGACCTTACCATTAAGTGTATAGGTCCTGCCTTGATTTGCCCTACCAAAATGCAGCACCTCACATTTATCTAACTCAAACTTCATCTGCCGCTCCTTGACCCATCAGCCCATCTGATCAAAGTCCCAGTGTACTCTGAGGTAACCCTTCACTGCTGTCTATTACACCACCAATTTTAGTACCATCTGTACCAAATAACTGTCCCTTCTATATTCACATTCAAATCATTTATGTGCATGACAAAAAGCAGTGGACCCAGCAATGATCCTTGTGGCACACTTCCAGTCACAGGTCTTCAGTTTGGAAAGCAACCCTCCACCACCACCCTCTGTCTTCTACCTTCAAGCCAGTTCTGTATTCAAATGGCTAGTTGTCCCTGTATTCCATGTGATCTAACCTTGTTAACCAGTCTACCATGAGGAACCTGGTCGAATGCCTTGCTGAAGTCTATATAGACAGCATTTATTACTCTGCCTTCATCAATCCTCATGTTACTTTTACAAAAACTCAGTCAAGTTTGTGAAACATGATTTCCCATGCACAAAGCCATGTTGACTATCCCTAATCAGTCCTTGCCTTTCCAAATACATATAAATCCTCTACCTCAGAATTCCCTCCAACAACTTACCCACCACTGACATCAGGCTCAATGTTCTACAGTTCCCTGGCTTTTCCTTGCCCCCTTTCTTAAATAATTGTACCGCATTAGATAACCCTCAGTCTTTTGGCACCTCACCTGTGGCTATCAATGATACAAATATCTCAGCAAGAGGCCCAGCAATCATTTCCCTAGCTTCCCACAAAGTTCTAAGGTTCACATGATCAGGTCCCAGGGACTTATCCACCATTATGTGTATTAAAAGTCTAGCACTGCCTCCTCTATCATATGGGCCCCTTTTCAAGATGTCTCTATTTATTTCATATCACTTTCTGGGACATTTATAGAACCTGGGGACTTGTGGAATTACTATTCGTCCATCCACTATCTCTGTAGCTACTTCATTTAACATCGTCAGATCCATCCTATTGGGTCCAGAGGACCTACCACTCTTCAGCCCCTTTAGTTTTCGAATTGCTTTTTCTCTCATGGTAGTTAGTTTAATTATTTCCTCCCCTTATTTTGCCCCTTGATTATTCAGTAATTTTGAGTTGCCATTTGTGTCTAAGACTGATATAAATTGTTTATTCAACTCCTTTTCACTTTCCTTGATCCCTATTAATATTTTCCCAGCCTCATTCTCGTTCTCTTTGATAACGTTTGCCTCTTTTTTCATTTAGGTGTCTTTACAAAATCTCTTCCTGTCCTTCTTCACATTACCTGCAAGTTTACCCTCAGTGTTTATATTCTCTCGCTTTCTTTTGGACACCCATGACTGTTTTTTCAGAAACTTTCCCGATGTGGTTTACCACTAATCTTCTCCACATTGTCTGTTCTCTTTCCTTTTAAACTGATGTTCCTTTTAACTCCTCTGGTTAACAATGGAATTGAGAGCCAATTACTGACATGGCTGGAAAATTGTTTCAGTGGCAGGTGACAGAAAGTAGAGTTGATGAGTAAGTACTTAAATTGACAGGATGTGACCAATAGTGTCCCATAGGGATCTGTGTTAGGGCCTCACTTATTCACATTACCTATTAATGATTTGGTTAATGGCATAGAAAGTCATATTTGCTGATGACACAAACTTAGGCATCATTGTAGATAGTGTAGATGACTGCATAAAATTGCAAAGGGATATTGATAGACTAAGTGAATGGACTAGACTGTCGCAGATGAAGTTCGACATAAGCAAGTGTGAGATTATTTATTTTGGACCAAGAAAAGATAGATCAGGCTATTTTCTAGATGGTATGATGTTAAATACAGTAGATGTTCAAAGAGACTTGGGGGTTCAGGTGCGCTTGTCGTTAAAATGTCACAAACAGGTGCAGAAAATAATCAAAAAAGCCAGTGGAGTACTGGCCTTTATATTCAGAGGGCTGGCATATAAGGATACAGAAGTTATGCTGCTGTTATACTGGTTCGATCCCCGTGGAGTTCTATGAGCAGATCTGGACATCACATCTTAGGAAGAATATATTGGCCTTGGAAGGAGTACAATGTAGGTTTAGAAGAATAATACGTGGACTTCAGGGTTATGTTATGAGGATACATTATATAAATTAGGCCTATTTCTCTAGAATTTAGAATATTAAGGGGTGATTAGGAAAAGACAGGGTAGGTAACAATAAACTAATTCCATTGGTTAGGGATTTTAGAACTTAGGGCCATGGTTGAAGGATGCCCATTCTGGAGAGACGTTAGGAACCTCGTCTACAGACAATGGGAGGTAAATGTTTTGATCTTTCTTCGACAAATGGTAGTGGCCACTGAATCAGTTGTTTTATTTTAAACTTGACGCACAAAATTTTATGTTGTGCAAAGTTATTAAGGGATATATGCCAAAGGGAGGTGTCTGAGTTAGGCCACAGTTCAGCCATGATTTCATTGAATTGTAATAAAGGCTGGAGCAACTGAATGGCCTACTCTTGTTCCTATGTTCCTGTCTTCCATATTTGGTTTATCCCCTTCGTAGAATCTTCAGTTCTCACTAAGATGTATCATTGTTATGAGCCTTGAACTATTTCCTTAAATGTCTTCCATTTTTCCTCAACCATCTTTATTGCTAAACTCCTTTCCCAGTCTGCTCCAGTTGGTTCTGCTCTTGTTAATTTGGAATTGTCCTTACTTAAGTTTGACGCAGTTGTTTCTGACCCACAAATTTCTCTCTCTAAAACTGAATGCTAAATTCTATTATTTTATTGTTACGGTTTTCCAGAGGATCTTTACTTTAACATTGTTCATTAAATCTACCAGATTACATTGCGAGATCCAAAATAGCCTGGTTGGATCCATTACATATTGTTGTAGGAAACTGATCCAGGTTCACTCCATGATTTCTTCTTCATTGATACCTCTGCCAATCCAACTGTTCCATCTACATTAAAATTGAAGTCACTCATTATTGGCATTGTGCCTTTTTACATGCCCTGATCATCACCTGATTTATTCTCTGTACCCCGTATACCTAATGTCAAGGGGCCGATAGCCTGCTCCTATGTGTGTCTTCCCCTTTTTCTTCCTTATCACTATTTATGTGGATTCTACAAATGGCCATGCCCCAGAGTTGCATAGAATCACACAGGGCTACGAAATGATAATACTCCCGTTTGAACGATCCTGGACCCAATGCGAATGATTCTTCTCCCATGAGAAAAAGCCGGATGTGATACCCTAAGATGTTAAACCACTGTACTGTTGAAATAAACAGATAGGCTGTTCCCATAATTAATATTAGGTATCGCATGAAAACAAGATTAAAGACATACCAATTGACCACCCATTTCTTCACCTCCTTTCTATACACGTGTCCTAGAATTAATTTATTATTCAAACTTCATGGATAGAATTTGCCCATGATTGGGTAAGTGGAATCAGATGGCTTATTTGGTGATAGGTACATTCAAATATTGTAACACCCATGCGCAGGTCATATAAAATCCATGTTCTATAACAGCTAGGGAAAGGTCAACATTTCCCATGGGATGATTGCATCTCCCTTGCAAAGGTATAAATAAACATTGGTGAAACTTCCAAATGTATCTGTTTGGGTTTTATGGATTGTGGTGATTTTAAACAAAAACCTCACCTAACACTGCTAACACAATGTTGTTTGCACACCAATGCTCATGCTTATTCCATGTCTTTAAAGGTGTTTTGTTTCCACTTCCACAGGAAATGTGAGTCAGAAATACATCTAACTACCAATGGACTTTCTAGTACCTGTCCACAAGAGAGAGGAGTGGTGGGGGGGGGAGGGGAGAGAGAGAGAGAGAGAGAGAGAGAGAGAGAGAGATAGACACAGATATTTTTTGATGCTTTTTCTTTGCAAGGCAATGTTCTTCTCTGTCGCACTCTCCCCAAAGAAGCCATGGCCACATGGTCAGGAACCAATCAGAATATTGTTCTCGAGCAGTTTTCCTTTAGTTTGGAACTTACTAAACTTTTGCTCTTCCTGTTCCAGGGAATAATGACATTTAAGACAACACTCAATTTGTTCCACTAAACATGGGCCCATATTTTCCATTGGCCAGGCAGTTATTATTCCAGGGTAGATCAGGGTGCACAAGGGGACCTTGTAGAATCTCCATCGTGACATTCTGATGAGGATACGCAGGGAATGGAAGTTTCAACTCACCATTTCTGCTGTGGCTGGGACCCTCTGAAAGTTTCTATTTAATCAAAGATATCAGCGGGTTCTGAAGAAATGAATTAAATTTTTTCTTCAGGAAAAGTCTGACCATTAAATACATAGTCTAACTCCAGAGTAACTATTTAATAAGGATCATACTTCACTCAGACAACCCAAATGACATTGACCCTAGAACCCTTACATGTCCCTGACCGCTGACCAGACTCCCTCCAGGGACCCTACAATCCTATACCCAACATGTTCTTCCAAGTAATCAACACTCCCTTTGGGGATTCAACATGCCCCCACACCCATCCTCATTTAACCGGACAGCCCTTGCCCTGAGACTGACTTCACTCCCAGAAACCTAACAACACCGTCCCCACCTCTGCACCAGACCATCCACACCACTACCGCCACTTGTACCTGATCTGACCCCTGATGCTTGACTATGGCCTGCTGCTCTTTTTGCCGGACCAGAACTTACCCACCTCCTTCCCTTGCCACTGCCAGACCTGACACCTATCCTACCCATCTCCTGTAGCACTCAATTTCTTCTACCAATCTCAACCTACCTTAAAGACTGTATTTCTTACCTGATGCCTGCCATACTGCACCTTAGCATCCTACCACACTCCCCTTGTCACCCTACCTCAAGCTGGTTCCCTACCCAGCTGGCATCCTTCTTATCTAGCAGCCTACCCAATTGGCAACCTATTTACCTGGAACACTCTCCCCTACCCACCTGGCACTATTCCCAGCTGGCATTCTACTTATCTGGCACACTGACACCCTAGTTGTCTATCATTCTAACACCTTTCCAGCTAGGAATTTACCCTCCCAGCACCCATACTTACCTTATAAATTGACCTTTGGTCAAAAGTTAACAAAGTTGTTGTGTGGAACTTAAATTTCAGAATTTGGCATCTGGCTGAGTGTCATAGTTTGCCTTCCTCTGGTGGTTTTGCATTACAAAAGAACTGTCAAAATGGAAGTACAGCTCTGCATTTTTGAGGGATCCCTCCGTGAAACCTCCTGTCAGAAAAGCAGAGTTTGCATGAGTTTGCCACTTCCCAGAAACCCAGTTCCACAAATGTTAAAACTGCACCTCTCTCTTTACAGAGTCTCCTTGGTCTAAAGCAATATCTTTATTTGTTAAAGTCCATAAAAAGGCAATTAAAAAATTGGTCTTTACATGTTGCAGATCAGCCATCAATGGCAGAATTGACTTAAGCAAACTGATTATGTTCGATAGGTGATAGTAAGAACTGTCGATGCTGGAGTCAGAGATAACACAGTGTGGAGCTGGAGGAACACAGCCTCAACCGAAAACATTAGCTTTCCTGCTCCTCTGATGCTGCCTGGTCCGCTGTGCTCCTCCAGCTCCACACTGTGTTGTCACTGTTTAGTAGATGTTATGATTAATGGGGCTAATTGTTTTACACTGATGCAGATTTGAAATGGGCATAGAATTGAAATGGTTATATAAAATGATTATCAATTTAACAGGTTGAGGTAAAAATTGAATAGGAGATAATAGCAAAAAAATGAAACAGAAACAACAGCTTCTTTGTTACTTTACATGCTGCAAGTAAATGCTTCAACAATATCTTGCATTATAATGCATAGGCGTTCATCACATAACCAACAGGCACCTCAGGTGGTCACCTCGTGTTGACTGCAGGGTCTACTTTCAGCCCTTGATCAGGCTTCCTCAAGTCACTTGATCAGATTCATCTTCCTGACATTTGGATCAGTTTTCTCCCATCCTCAATTGTAGTGCTGGTCTCTCATCCCTGCTCACAAATGTTCAGCTCTTTATACCCTTTCTCAAGGAATGAGGTTGCCTTCATTCTAGTGATATATGACATCGATCCAACTGTATTCTGTACCCATGCTTGTAATCACCCAGCAATCTGTCAATCTTCCAGCATCTGACGTTAAAAATTAATGCCCTGTATATCATGGCAGGTGACATTGAAGCACTCACTTATGACCCCCGGGTTTCAGCACCAGCAGTACTGATTCACCTAAGGACTTGCATTATGATCAAGTAAGAAGAACTTTAGACGGGTACTTGAGGGCATTAAACTCACAGGACTAGAAGCTTAGAGTATAGAACTGGGGCACCGTAGACTCTGCATAAGCTACGCAGAATTGGAATTAACCCAATAGGCTGAATAGCCTCCTTCTGTGCTGTAATTTATCTCTGACTCTATAAAATTGTCTTGTTGCCTGTATCACCTCCATTATGTGGACATCATAGATTTAGCCCCCTCATTTGTATTGTTATGTTAATGGAGACTCATGAATCATTTATAAGTTTATAGATTTTACATAACAATCCCTGCTTTGAGCCACCTATAATTACAATAATGCTGGACAGGAGTAATTAAGGCCTTAAGCCAGAGTTTGAGAGCTTGTGTAACAATTACTGGCTTCTCTTTCAATATCATGTTTATTATTCTTGGAGCTGTTAGATTTTGCAAAGGCTATGGAAGCAGATGGGTCCACTGCACAATTTGGTTCACGCAAGTGTCAGTGATCACAACAAAATTTCAACTAACTTCAAATGGTAAAGCAGAAATAATTACATTGCTGAATGTTAGTAACATATTAAAATAGTTTAGCTACAATCTCAAGCCATTTACTACTCATTTGTTTCTGCCAATTTAGAACCCAGAATAACGGTCTAACTTTTAAACTCTTTCTACAAGACAGCAATGAAAAGTTCCTTGAAATCAGTTCACTTCATTAGCTGACAGCTTCACAAAAATTTTGTTCAACTTGAAAATATCACCCTGATCTTGCTGTGACTCGAAGCACTCCTTTCCATTCTTGCTCTGACCTTCAAATATATGGCTCCTTGCACTTCTCCGATGAAGCTCAGTGCAGACCTCATGAACAGTATTTTCCCATTACACTTTGTGTGCTTTTATTGTGGAATTATATTATTCACCTTTTTGTCTTTCCAAGGCTTGTAGTGACCCTGACGGTGAGGACTTTTATATATCCAAGGCTTATCACTTTCTTGTAACATGCTAGAATTTGTTCAGAGGTGAGTAAACCCATTAACTGTGCTTTTATAATAGCAAATAGTCTATCCACACTGTTAACCTTTAGCAGTTGTTCTCTCTCCTCCACTTTGAATTGTTTAGCTCTGCAAGGCCACCCTTTTGTCTCCTTTCCAGTTCTGACAAAGGGTCTCTAAGCTAAAATGTTAACCAACTATTTCCTTCCCCAAAGTTCAGGCTGATGTGCACATTTTCCATATTAATATTTTTTTAAAATCTGGAATTAATATTATTTGCAGGCATTTTATATATATAAATTATAGCTCAAGTCTCAAAATAGTGTTTCTGATTTTATTTTCTGTACTCCAAAAAAACTACATTTTATTATCAATATTTTCCAATAATTATTGATAATACTGCACAGCTATACTAGTTCATTCTTATGATTAAAGGGTTCCAGTGTGTTTGTTTTAATATCTGCTAAAGCAAAGTTAAGAGGTTGTGAGAACTAATTTCTAATATCTGGTTGACATGGACAGGTTGAACCGACGGGTCTGTTTCCATGTTATATACCTCTAGGGCTGTCTGACTGCTATGTATTATTTTATCATGGTGACATTCCTCAACATTTTTTGTTAGCTATGGTTGGCTGACCCTTTTTGAGTTTGGCTACCTTGAAGAAATGTACAGTCATCTTTTTTTTAAAAGGCTATCCATTGTCTTTGTGCAATCATGGCTTTTGATGTGCTTTTTTCAATTCACCACAACCAACTTGTACCTCATGTCTTTATAATCTGCCTTATTCAAATTTAACATCCTTGCTTCATATTGAACTACTTTACCTTCAACTATAATGAAAAGTTCTGTCAATATTGTGGTCACTCATCCTTAAAAGTTCTTTAACACTAAGATTGCTAATTAGCCCTTTTTCATTGCATCATACTGGATCTAAAATAACATGTCTTCTGGTTGGTTCCTTGACATACTGCTCTAGAGATCATTTTCTAAAGTAGTCCAGAAAATTAATCCTCCACAGCATTAGTGCACAATTAGTTACACAGGTTGAAATCATCCATGCTAACTGTGTTGCCCGAGCGACATGTTTCCCTCATCTCCTGGTTAATACCAAGCCCCACAATACCACTACTACAACCACGTGATGGCCTATAAATAACACAAACCAATGTCTGATGCCCCTGACAAATTACCTTTTAAAGTTGCAGCAAAAAAGTGTCATTAACAGAATAAAGCAGACTAACCTTCATAACTTGCGTCCTGAGTTACTGGGACCCTGGAAATCAAGGCCCACTATTCCTGGAGTTGTCACAAATCAGAACATTTGATAGAACGACTGAACTGTTCACTTTTATCTGACAGTCCAATTCAGATTTAAAGGAATATGCATACCAGCTTTTTATTTTCATTAACATGAAAATAACTATTTATTATAAACAAGCTGTTTTTAATCACTGGAAAAAATGGAACATATATTGGTGACTTGTAACTCTATAGCTTCAACTCCACCCCTTCTTTCTAAATCCCATATGCATACAAACAGACACACAAAGAGACAAGACAACCAAGACATAAGTATTATGGGTGGGCATGGGAGACAATATGTCAGGGAAGCAGAGTTCTGATGCCACATCTGATCATGGACTCCAATGAGTTATTTTCTTTCAGTTTTCTCTCAACTCCTTCCAATTCTTTGTTGCTGATACTGGGTTTTGGGTACCACAATTCTCAATCTTTCATTCACTGGTTGAGGATTAACCCTTTCAGTCCTTCTCAATGTTTTCCCTCTTTTACCTTTCAACAATCGAATTTGTAGAAAGAGGAGTTTACAGGAGAATAGTGAGTGAAAACAGCAACTGGAAGGTTTTCTGTTACATCTCCACAGAGGAGAGGAAGAGAGAGATTAGGGTGGCTTCTATTTGCAGGCTAGATGTTTCTGCTGTATAGTCTCCATACAACCTTGTAGTCCTTTGCCCAGAAACTAATCAGAAAGTTGTTACTGTGCTGAGTTGCGTTGAACTCACATGATCAGTTGATTAATACAAACACACACCATACAAACAGACAGACAGACACAAATACAGACATATACACAGACACATACACACACTCTCATTCTCATTCTCTCTCTCTTTCTATCTGTCTCTCCCTCTCTCAGTCTTTCTGTCTTTCCCTTGAGGTGTCCACCATCCTTCCCCATTGTTAGAATAAGGAAAAATTGTAAATACAATGAGATCAAGGAACTCATTTTAAAACAGCAGTATCTCCTTCCACAGTTTCCTCGGTTTAGAATACTATCTTTTCCCTTTTATTAGTACAGGTCCAAAAAAGAAGTTATCTTTACATTTGTCAATGGTAGAATAATCCTGTCATTTATATCTTGCAATTATTATGCAGTTCTGAAGTAAACTTTGTTCTTGACAGCCTATTATGTCTTCTAGATGTGTTTCCTTTTGACTGAGATCCTTGATGCACCTGAATTTGAGGTAAAAACAAATTTTTTGATGACTACAGCAACTGTTAAAAAGTGGTAACAGCTTTGTGTTCTTAGTGAACCATTTCTGAGAGGTAGTATGGCTTTAATTTATGACTATACATTGTTTGACAAATGACATGAGTTTTAATTCTAAGTACGCATTTTTTAAAGTTTCTGTGGATTTGAATTCTGAGCACACACTTTGTGATTTAGTATTCTAAATGCACATTTTCTGAGACAGTACAATTATTTGATATTCTGATCATATAGGTTCGACTGTCTTGAGTCTGATGTCAAGAGAGTCCTTGCCTTTTCTCCCTTCCAGAAAACAAAGTAAGCACAGTATTAATTTGTTTTGTGGCTCAACTGGAATTTCAACAGCATACATTTTGATGGGGTTTTGTTTTCCCTGACTAAGTGTAAATATTGTATGTGGGCATTGCTTGTGGAGAAAGCATTTATTCCCCACCCTTAGTTCCCTTGAGAAAGTGGTGTTGTGCTGTCTTTGAAATACCTTTTTGAGATATTGTCCCTTTATTTTCCACCCTAGCTTCTGTTTTTGCAACCTTCATCTTAACTTACTTTGTTCTTTATATTCACTGGCTGGGTAGTGTTTAGTGCCCATCATTAATGATCTTTAGGAGGTGGAGGTGAGCTACCTCATTGAATTGCTACAGTCCATTTGATGTGCTTACACTCACAATGTTGTTAATGAGCAAATTCCAGGATTTTGACCCAATGACACTAAAGGCATAGTGATTGTATTTCCATATCAAGATGGTGCATAGCTTGGAGAAGAACTTACAGTTGACTGTGTTCCCATGTGTCTTCGGCCCTTGTCCTTCCAGAGGGTAGCGGTTGATTGGTTTGAAGGATGCTGTCGAAGGAGCCTTCATGAAATTCTGCAGAGCATCTTGTAGGTAGTACATGCTGCTGCTGCTGAGCATCAATGGTTCAGCAAGTGAGTGTGGATATAGCACTGATTAGCAGGCTGCTTTGACTTGAATTGTTTCAGGCTTTGGGGAGTAAGGTGGTGAGTTACTCATGGCAAGATTCCTAGCCTCTGAGTTGCTCTTATAACTATGGTACTTATATGTGGTCAAATTTCTTGTCAGCAGTATGCCCCTGGATGTTGACATTGAAGGTCAAGGGGCAGTGGTTAAGTACACTTTTGTTACACATGGTATTTCCTGGCATTTGTGTGGCATGAATGTCGCTTGCAACTTGCTAGCCCAAGTCCAGACATGGATCAGGACTTGCTGAATTTTCTTTAGCATAGTTGATGATTCCTTCTATTACTTTACAGATGACCATGGGCATTCTAATGGGGTGATAATTGGCCTTATTTAAGTTGTCCTGCATTTCCACATTGTTGGATGGATGCCAGTGTTTAGCTGTATTGGAATAGCTTGGCTATAGGCATGGCAATTTCTAAAGCAAAATCTTCAGTATTATTGTCAGAATGTTATCTTTGCCCTGTACAGTTCCTAAAGAGTTTTCTTGACATTAAGTGGAATGAATCAGATCGGCTGAAGTCTGGCATCTGTGACGCAGGGGATCTCTGGAGGAGGACGATGAGATGGATCATTCATTGATTGTTGTAATTGCTTCAGCCTTATCTTTTGCATTGATGTTCTATGCTTTCCTGTCATTGAGGATGGACATATTTGTGAAGCCTCCTGCTCTAGTTGTTTAATTGACCACTGCCATTCATGACTGGATGTAGCAGGATGGCAGAGCTTAGATCTGATCCATTAGCTCTGGAATCACTTAGACCTATTTAGTATTTGTTACTTAAGCTGTAAGGCATGCATGTAGTCCTGTGTTGCAGCGTCACCAGGTTGGCACCTCATTTTTGGTTATGCCCCTGGTGCTCCTCCTAGTATGCACTTACAGCCCTCCTCATAGAACCAGGGTTGATCAGACAACAACTTACATCTTCTTCATTGCATGTAAATATGTTGGCATGTTCCAAACTTTAGAGATACTATCTAAATGCAAGTTTGTCCTACTTTCTCGTTAATGTGCTGTTCCTTAGGGCGCTGTTAAAACACAATGCGTGTTGTTTGCACTGACATTTTTTTTAATCTGTCACAGTCGTGTCAAGTTTTTTGGAGAGTTTCTCACTGCAGGGCTCAGTGGAATCCTTTTGGCTTGTTGTATCTTCCCAAAGTCACCTTCGTTAAGTACAACAACTTGTCCCTACGGCACTCCTCTCGCCTGACCCTAGCCCCATCTTATCATATTCCCAGAACAACTCACCATTGCCCACATATCTTGAAATTGACCAGCATTCCTCGCACTGGCACTATCTTTATTAGGCCGCTATGCACCCACATAAGCCCTGGCCGTCCAGTGCTACCCTGCATATATTTCTGACATTTGCCCTGGTTTGGGGAGGTGAAAGCCTAGCGGTATTATTGCTAGACTGTTAATCCAGAGACCTAGATAATATCCTGGGGACCAGGGTTCGAATCCTGCTGCGGCAGATGGTGGAATTTGATTTCAATAAATATCTGGAATTAAGAGTCTAATGATGACCATGAAACCATTGCCAATTGTTGGAAAAACCCACCCGGTTCGCTAATGTCCTTTAGGGAAGGAAACTGCCATCCTTACCTGGTCTGGTCTACATGTGACTTCAGACCCACAGCAAAGTAGTTGACTTTGAACTGTCCTCTGGGCAATTAGGGATGGGCAATAAATGCTGCCTGGCCAATGACACCCTTATTCCATGAATGAATAAAGAGAAAAAGACATGGCAGACAAGGAAAAATTGACACCCTGATTTGAGAACAAGAATTTAATCTCCTCTTGGACAGGATGGTGCACAGGTAGGATGTCATCTTTCCCTGGGACCAGCAAAAGAGGCCACAACACCAGACCGTGCCACTCGGTCTGAGATTTCCACCCATTTGACTACAGTCTCAGCTGTCTGGAGGAATTCACAGCAATGTAGGAAGAAGGTCAATGACCTTCTCCACTCTGCCAGTGTAAGCGGCAGCATCTTACCTCTTACAGCACACCCTGACTCTATTTCTGCTATTACATCTACCTCCCAATAAGGTCATGCTCTACCACTCTTGCTATTACTTGTTTGTTGTCACGTACCCCAACCCCTGACACCACAAAGCCTGCATTGCTGTCTGAGGTGCCCACTCACTCACTCGAACATCACTCCAACTGCACCGGCAGTTATGCCACTCACTTTCATCTCCCAGGATGTCTGCTGTAGTGACAAGTCACTGTATTTAATGAAGGTGACTTTGGGAAGATACAATAAACCAGAGAAATCCCACTAAGCCCTGCAGTGAGAAACTCTCCAAAAAAAACTTGACACAACTGTGACAGATTTAAAAACAGTCAGTGCAAGTCTTCTTACCTAAACAACCTATACTGTGCTAAGAAAGCAAGCGGAGAGCCGAAAGATATGTTCTGCAGAGGGATATAGATAGTCTAAGTGAGTGGGCAAAGGTCTGGCAGACGGACTACAATGTTGATAAGTGTGAGGTCATCCATTTTTGTAGGAATAACAGCAAAATGGGCTATGTTTTAAATGGTAAAAAATTGCAGCAGGCTGCTGTGCAAAGGGACTTGGGTGTCCTTGACCATGAATCGCTGAAGGTGGGATTGCAGGTGCAGCAGGTAATTAAAAAGGCAAATGGAATTTTGTCTGCCATTGCTCAAGGGGTGGAGTTTAAAAACAGGGAGGCCATGTTGCAGCTGTATAGGGTCCTGGTGAGGCCACACCTGGAGTACTGTGTGCAGTTTTGGTCTCCTTACTTGAGAAGGGATATACTAGCACTGAAGAGAGTACAGAGGAGATTCACTCGGTTGATTCCAGAGTTGAGGGCTTATGAGGAGATACTGAGTAGACTGGGATTATACTCATTGGAATTCAGAAGAATGCGGGGAGATCTTATAGAAACGTATAAGATTATGAAGGGAACAGATAAGGTGGAGGCAGGGAGGTTGTTTCCATTAGCAGGTGAAACTAGGACTGGAGGGCGTTGCCTCAAAATAAAGGGAAGCAGATGTAGGACTGAGGTCAGGGGGAACTTCTTCACCCAAAGGATTGTGAATCTGTGGAATTCCCTGCCCAGTGAAGTGGTTGAAGCTACCTCACTGAATGTTATTAAGGCATATTATCGATAAATTTTTGAACAGCAAAGGAATTAAGGGTTTTGGTGAGTGGGCGGGTAAGTGGAGCTGAGTCTCAATGATCAGCCATGATCTTATTAAAAGGCGGGGCAGGCTCGAGGGGCCAGATGGCCTATTCCTGCTCCTAGTTCTTATGTTCTCTGATGCATAACTTGAGTTCTTATCTGTGCAAGTAAAGTGTTCTTGCAGCAACACTATAATGAAGAAGGGCCCAGACCCGAAACGTTAGCTTTCCTGCTCCTCTGATGCTGCTTGGCCTGCTGTGTTCCTCCGGCTCCACACCTTGTTATCTCAGACTCCAGCATCAGCAGTTCCTACTATCTCTGACTATAATGAAAGATGTCATGGTGCTCTAAAGTGCAGCTTTGAAATGGGGATTCATGTAAATGAGCCTGTTACTTAAAGGGATGACAGTGGATAGGCAATGGCAAACATTCAAGGAATGCATGGGGGACCTGCAACAACTGTTTATTCCTGATATAACAAGGTGTAGAGCTGGATGAACACAGCAGACCAAGCAGCATCATAGGAGCAGGAAAGCTTGACGTTTCAGGCGTAGACCCTTCATCAGAAATGGAGGAGGGGAAGAGGGCTCTGAAATAACTAGGGAGAGAGAGGGAGGCGGATAGAAGATGGATAGAGGAGAAGATAGGTGGAGAGGAGACAGACAAGCCAAAGAGGCGGGGATGGAGCCAGTAAAGGTGAGTATAGGTGGGGGGGGTAGGGAGGAGAAAGTTCAGTCCAGGGAGGACGGACAGGTCAAGGGGACGAGATGAGGTTAGTAGATAGGAGATGGGGGTGCGGATGAGGTGGTAGGAGGGGATAGGTGAAAGGAAGAACAGGTTAGGGAGGCAGGGACGCGATTGATGTCTCGACCTCGACCTCTTCATCTCCAACGGCCGTCGAGACATCACTAGTGAGGTGCCACAGAGATCGGTGCTGGGACCCCAGCTATTCACAATGTATATTAATAATTTGAATGAGAGAACAAAATCTAACATCTCCCAGTTTGCAGATGATACCAAGTTGAGTGGGAGGGTGAACTGTGACGAGGATGCAGAGATCCTTCAGCATGATCTTGACAGGTTGGGTGAGTGGGCAAATCAATGGCAAATGCAGTATAATTTGCATAAATGTGAGGTTATTCACTTCGAAAGCAAAACACTTGATACCGGAGATGGCGGGACTGACGTATGAAGACAGATTGACTAGGTTAGGATTGTTTTCTCTAGAGTTCAGGCAAATGAGAGGGGGATCTCACAGAGGCTTATAAAATTCTAACAGGATTGAACATGGTAGATGCAGGGAGGATGTTCCTGATGGTGGGTGTGTCCAGAACTGGGGTTACAGTATGAGGATTCAGCATAGACGAGTTAGGATGGAGATGAGGAGACATTTCTTCACCCATAGAGTGGTGAGCCTGTGGAATTCATTACCACAAGAAGTAATTGATGCCAAAACATTGAATGTATTCAAGAGGCAGCTAGATATAGCACTTGGGGTGAATGGGAACAAAGGTTATGGGGGGAAAGTAGGATTAGGCTATTGAGTTGGACGATCAGCCATGACTCTGAAGAATGGCAAAGCATGTTTGAAGGGCTGAATGGCCTCCTCCTGCTCCCATCTTCTATGTTTCAATGAGAACTGGATTCTCAGTGATTTGGAGATGTGCTTATAATATGGTGTAACTGACACCTGCCAATGCCAACCTCGGTGGATGTTGTGGGGGAAGGGGCCTGGGATTTGTGGGGTGTTGGGGTGGGGTGGCATGCAGGCAATGTCTAGCCGTGAGGTGTTGGGGACTGCTGGCCCAGATGGAGGTGCAGCAGAGCAAGTCTGGTTCCAACTCTGACTTTCATGTTGGAATTATCACCATCTAGTTTCTCTTTACCATGTTGGACAATAGCAAGCTGCCTGTGGATGAGGTAAGAGAGGGAACAGTGAGTTGTAAATTCACATAAATGAGCCTGTCACTGCTGCTTAATTAGATTCTCAACTCTCCTTTCAAACCTTGGGTGGAAAATTTGACTTTGTCTAAATGTTGAGAATCTCATTTTTCCAATCTCGCCATATTTTCCCAACTGAGTCATCGCTTCCCACCTCATTCAGGGACCCAATGAACTATCTTATCAGTAACCCCACTGGAAATGGCCACCTTTTGTTTTGTTAGCTCTACACATGCAGGGCTGGGAAGCAAAGGTTAGCACTTGTCTTTGCCAGCGATGACCAATGTTTTATCATGATATTCCTCCAGGTTGAAGATTGTTTGAAGCATCTAAACCTATCAAAGATTTTTGTCGAATTATTGTAGTTATCTCAGGGAGAAGAGACAGAGAACAGAATAAACAGTTGAAAATTACGCCAGACCCTTGCCATTAAAATTAAGTGACTTGTCCACAAATAATTTCTAACTTTTAAGAAATGCATTCTTTCTCAAAAAAATACTTGTCAGGTCTATTTGCACAGGTCTCCAACGTATTTCCCCAATGCATGTGCAGACAGCGTAGCAATCACTCTGTACTTAATCAGCCCCATGAATAGTTTTGCCAGATGTAAATTTATTCATTATTCAGTGTCATGTTGCTGAAAATGTTGTGACAGTCTGAACAACAAACTTGCAGTTTATAAACTCTCCACCATCACAACAGATAAGCAGCAACTGGCTCTGTCAGTTTTTGGAAACATGTTCCCACTGGCTTAAGGATTATTTTACAGTTCCTTCATTGCAGTATCCTATGACGCAAACTTTTTTTTTGTGACTTCAGATTTAAGTTCTTGGAATAAGTGTTTCAATACAAATTCTTGGCCATTTTGTCATGATTTAAATTTGGAGGTTTAGTAGGGTAGAAATGGAAAGAGGGTGGAGAAGTGCTTGGGTGAGTCAGTACTGTTGGCAATTGGAACTGAAACCCAATGGTCATAAATGAATGCTTCAGTGATACCTGCCATGATATACTGGGCATTAACTTTTAACATCAGAAAGGGACCAATGGAAAGTTGAAATGTTACTTTTTAGAAATTTCTTTGAATAATTTGTTGGTGCCCATTGAATGAGATAGTATAACAGAAACCCCGAAATATAAAGATATCCTGAGCTAAATTCTTCATGCTCCCCCAAGTGAGGACTTAATTTTATTGAAAGAGAAACATCCATTTTCAGTTCAATCATGACCAAGGTGTTTGACCTTGTTCAAATGAAATATTTCACTCGAGAACCTTCACTGTAATCGGAGCTGCCTCATTATATCCCTTTTGTGATATGATGGCTAAGCTGAATGAGTTAGCAGAACAGCATTTTTATGGACTAAAATGAAAACATTACAGCTCGTGTGGCTTGTAGCCTGCCTCTCTGCTTCTTTAGGTTATCTGTTGATGCTGAAACTGTTCCTTTTTTTTATGTTTATTTTCACTGAGTATATTAAAGGAAGTGATAGTTTGTTTTAATATTTAAGGGCATCAAGGAGTATGTAGAGAAAGCAGGAATATGGCATCAGGATGAATGATCAGCTATGATCCTAATGAATGGCTGAGCAGGCTTGAAGAGGCGAATGGCCTAATCCTGTTGCTACTTCTAAACGGCCAACTCCTTTTCTTAGTTTCTACGTTTCTATATTATTCTGTTATTTATTGAGCCAATGCTTTCTATGCAGCAACTATCATTGCTTAAGCAGGTTTGCCTCATTTTTTGGCCAATTGTTTTAAATGTGTGACTTCTGATCTGATCATTGATATTGCAAAATCATGAGGGGCATAAATAGTGTGAATAGCCAAGGTCTTCTCCCAGGGTGGTGGGGGGTGGTCCAAAACTAGAGGGTATAGGTTTAAGGTGAGAGGGGAAAGATTTAAAAAGGACCTGAGGGGTAACTTTTTCACGCAGAGGGTGATGTCCGTATGGAACAAGCTGCCAAAGGAAGAGGTGGAGGATACAATTACAACATTAAAAAGGCGTCTTGGGGCATATGAATAGGAAGAGTTTAGAGGAATATGTTCCAAATACTGGCAAATGGGACTACGTCAGATTGAGATGTTTGGTTGGCACGGACAGGTTGGACCAAAAGGTTTCCATGCTTTATAACTCTGACTCAGTCTAAAAAATGTAAATTAATTTTTTGCAGTAATTGTGCAGTAACTGTTATCTTTGTTGTTTATTAATAACAAATCTAAAAACTCTTGGATATTCAGTGTCAATGAGGTTTTCAAAGTAGGAGGTGACCACAACAGATCATACATTTGCATGGATCAACTGATGGATAGCAGGCATCTTTGAGATGATTTAAAATAAACAGTTATCATCTGCAGGTAATTTTTGAAGGGATGTACACATGAAGAAATTAATTAAGAGCAGTATAGGCCACTCGGTTCCCCAAGTCTACTCTACCATTCAGTAGGAACATAGCCGACATGATTACTCCATATTCTTGCTGATCCCCAGTATACTTTCACCTATTTATTTGTTGAGGATTAGTCTACCTCTGTCTTAAATATATTCAAAGACTCTGTTTCTACTGTGTTTTGAGGAAGAAAGTTCCAAAAACTGTGACCCTCAGTGAGAGGGTCATAGCATTGTCTTAAATAGGTGACCTCTGATTTTCAAACATGATTCCTACTTCTTCATGCATGCACAAGAAGAAACATCCTGTCCATTTACGTCTGGTCAAGGCTTATGTTTCTATCCAGTCACCATTTATCAGGAGAAGTTCCAAATGGATCATCCACTTCGCACCTTTGACTGACAATGGTTATAAATACCTGAACCTTGACGTTTGTAATTATGAGCTTGGTCAATCTATTATTGAGGATGGAAATAGAATTTTCTAAATAAAATTAAAGGGACATGTTAAAAAAAATCTCTTGATTAGAATTAAATTAGTCCAGTGGATGGCTTTACTAATGATCTATTTGCCTTTCTGAAGTTTTCTTGATCCAGCTGTCTGTAGGATTTTAGTATGTCAAATGAAAGAAAACAAAACTATTCCTGCTTCCGAAGTGAAAGCAAGGCATTTTTTTTATATGTCTAAGTAGAGCATCAACCATTGCTGTTGGTAAAGTCCCTTGACATTCTCTGACATCTGAAACCCCAAAGGTTGCATGCAGGCTGTCATTTTGAGTTGGCAGCCAATCTAAGTTGGATACTTTTCAGTTGGGAGTTTAGTTATTAAATCACACATTGACTCACGGTTTGCAGCCTTCAGCTGAAACTCTGGAGGAGTTTACATTACAAGATTACATTGGTCTCCCAGGCTTTCTTGTTGAATACCAGCCAAAGTTGCAAGCCAAATTTAAGATTATTCCAAAACCCTGGGGCAAGCAGGTTCCCAAATTGCCAAACAGTTTTGATTTTTCTCTACGAAATGCATCAGCATGCAATATGGTTAAATAGTTCTATTCTGTTCAACCTTTCTCAGACAGCAATAGAACTTTCGGTTTCAAGTTGAACAACAGGACATTTTATTGCATTTGTAACATCTCCTGGATGCATTCACACTCTTCAACTTATCAGTAGATTCAGAAAATGCCTCGATCATAAATTTTGCAGTTGTTAATTCAATACCAGGTTTTAAGTGTTCTTTATACTTCTTAATGATGCTAGTTTTTGCTCGCTAGTAATATACTTGTTTTAGATGTTTAAGGGATGTAAGCCCTAATGTAGAGACTTGAGTACACAATCAATGCTGCCACTTCTGTGTCACACGAAGGACATGTCACACTGTCAGCGGTCTCATAATTCAGACCAAATTTGAAGCCATCCCTTTCAGATCGTTATAAAGGATCCAATGGCTCCATTCAAAGAAGAATACTGGAATTCAGAATAAAGAATACAGGGACTACCAGTCCCTGACCAATATTTACCTCTCTTTCTCAAACAAAACAACTGAAAAGCTGATGATAACGAGCTGTGGAGCTGGATGAACGCAGCAGGCCAAGCAGCACCATCTAACTATTTATTGTTTTGCCATTTTTGTCGGAGCTTTCTGCATGTAAATTGGCTCTTGTTTCCTGATACAGCTGTGACTACATTTCATAAATACTTCATTGGCTGCGAAGCATTTGGCAATGTGAAGAATGGTACTTAATAAATGACAGCCCTTTCTTCCTTCGATGTAGTGGGAAAGTCCTGCCCTCTTCGGTTTCTTTGTGAGACCTTTAACTAGCTGAAAGCATTATTTTATGACTGACGATGACATTTTAGATTTTCCCAGCGAGTACTTTCTTAATTGTGCCCTCTTGTGGTCACAGTCTTACTCCATTTTTATGATTTTGTGATTATGGAGACAAAAAACTGCTGGTGGTTAAAAGATTATGCCCAGAACACATCTTTAGCAAGCTATTACAACTGCCATATGTTTTTCTTTTCTCAGTGCTGCCTTTTGATGCTTAGTGATTGTCACCAAGATAGTTAGCTTGTCTTGACTTTGTCACAGTAGCATTCAAAGAGTGGAGGTCATCTTTGAAATTTGCTGTCATTGGGGTTGGCCATGGTCAGGGCATACACACTGATGAGAGTTGCTTGTCTGTTGCTGTGTCATGGTGTGTTTAATCTCTAGGGGATGATCATTAACACGTTTAGGAAGGAATACCAATTTACTGGCAAGATAGTTTATGACACTCTATGTCAGCTTTATGCTATTCTTTTTTACAGCCTCTCCAAAAAACTGTGCAAACTTCACAGATTTCCTCAAACAGACCCTCCTTAGGTTGTCTCATTGAGGACAACAGTGTGACCAGTCTCATTGAGGACAAAAGTCTAAACATTATATTTAGCAAATTCTGTCATCAAGAGCAGTTCTTATTAGAATCTCTACAGTGTGGAAACAGGCCCTTCAGCCCAATTAGTCCACACTGACCCTCAGAGCCTCCCACCCAGACCCACCTCATCTACACATCCCTAAACACTACAGGCAATTTAACATAACCAATCCACCTAGCCTGCACATCTTTGGACAGTGGGAGGAAACCTGCACAGACACAGGGAGAACATGCAAACTCCATGCAGACAGTCACCTGAGGGTGGAATTGAATCCAGGTCCCTGGTGCTGTGAGGCAGCAGTGCTAACCACTGAGCCACCATGCTGCCCCTTCTTTGCTCAGGTATGTTGATAGTGGCATTTGTGAATACCATACATCACTTCACTGATAGTTAAGAGTAGGTGGATGGGTCAGATTGTGTTTGATTCCCAAAGATGGTTGCAAATTTCAGCCTTGTGCTCCCCATTCCTGTGCTGAGATTCACTATGTCCTGTCAATCATCCAACACAATTCATGAGTCAGAAAGGATTAACATTTCGTGTACAGTGTGACCCTTATACAGAATTCTCTTTCCTCAGATTCTGCCTGACCTGCTGAGTTTCTCCAGCATTTTATTTTTATTTCAGATATCCAGTGTCCGCAGTACTTTGTTTTTATTCCAATTCATGTGTGAATGTCGCAGGACTCCAGAGTTTGGATATGGTCAGCTGCTTTACCAATTCTCTTCATGTTGCTTCCATTGCTTAGCATGATGTACTCCTGTCACATAATTTAATCATTTTCAGCTCTGCCTAGTTCTGCTGCAAGGTTGTTTGATTACATTGTAAATTGATGTTACATATTATGATGGGATACAATTTTAATGGTCCACAGCAACCTGATCAAGTTTTTAGCCGGTAAATCTGTTCTGAATCTGTCACCTTTGGCATACAGGAAATGCTAAGCAACATGACAAGGAACATTCTCGTTGTGAAAACAAAATTTTGACTGTACAAGAACAGTGCAGTTTATGCTTCTTCCAATGCCATCATTCACAGTTTTATCTGATTGGTGAAGATGAGGCCAATAACATTCTGTCATCATTGTTTTCTCTCACTATCTGCTGCAGGCCTGTTCTGGCAAATATGGTCTTTAGAAACAAAGAAATATAGAATACATGGGAAGGAGTAGGACTTTTGGCTTTCAAACCTGCTTCACCATTCAGTATGATCTTGGCTGATCATCCAACATCCTGTTCCCATTTTCTCCCCACACCCTTTGATTCCTTTAGCCCTAAGAACAACATTTAACGCTTTCTTGAAAACATATTTTGGCTTCAACTGATTTCTGTGGCGGAGAATTTCACTAGCTCTCCACTCTCTGGATGAAGATGATTTTCCTCATCTCAGTCCTTAATGGCCTACCCCATACCCTTAAATTGTGACCCCTAGTTTTGGACTCCCCAGTCATCAGGAAAATACTTCCTGTGATTACCCTGTCTAGTCCGATTAGAGTTTTATAGGTAATAGAATTTAGAACTTGGCCAGTTCATGAGTAGTATGCTACCAAGCAAGTCTTGGTAATACACATTAAAACCTTCCGTGGAGAGTGCACACTGTCCTGTTATTACCCTCATTGCCTCTTTTAAGAGCTCTTCAACTTGAAGAACCAATTTATCCACTGAGCCAAGTCAGTTAGTGGTAAGTTTGGATATTTCCTCATGTCATGTGTTTTGGACTCTATGTTCAGGAGTCCACAGGCCATTCCTTCCTGACTGAACCACATTGCTGCCATTTCTGGTGGATCAATTCTATTGGTAAGAGGACAGATGCAGGAATACTGCAGCTTTATGCTTTATGCCTATCCTACTACCTGCATGTTGAGCCAAAGACTACTTTCTCTTTATCACTAAATAAGGCCCTACAACGCCTTATGAACTGTAACATTCCTTTATTTATGTTTGTACATAGTGGGTAATCAAATACAGCTCTCCAGTGTAATGTCCAAGGGGTCCATCTTCTCATGCTCATTCTAGACTGTTGTCTTCTTTCTTATTGGTGTTGGAATCGTGTGATCAGTTACATGCTGGTGGCTCATTGATTGATTTATTGTCACGTGTACGGAAATACAGTACAAAGCTTTGTTTACGAGCAGTACAGACAGATTATAGTAAGCAAAGGATGTACAGATCAAAAAATACTTAGACAGAGGCATACAGGTTACATTGCACTAGGTGAGAACAACATTAGCAAGATCAGCATTATTTGAGGCTAGAGAATCCATTTGTCAGTCTCACAATGGCTGGGAAGAAGCTGTTCCTGAACCTGCTCGCGCATATGTTCAGGCTTCTGTATCTTCTGCCTGACGGAAGAGGTTATAGGAGGTTATTACCAGGGTGCGATAGGTTTTTGATGATGTTGGCAGCCTTTCTCCTGCAGCAAGCCATGTAAATAGAGTCCATGGATGGAAGGTTGGCTTCTTTGATGGTTTGGGCTATGCACACCACCTTCTGTAGTTTCTTATGGTCCTGGGCAGAGCAGTTGCCGTACCAGGCCTTTATGCACCTGGTCAGAATGCTTTCAATGGTGCATCTGTAGACGTTGGTGAGGGACCTTATGGACATACCAAATTTCCTGAGCTGCCTGAGGAAGAAGAAGCATTGCTGTGCCTTCTTGACTGTCACATTTATGTGGGAAGTCCAGGACAGGTTGCGGGTTATCATCACTCCAAGGAACTTGATGCTCTTCACCCTCTCAACATCAGTTTTACTGTAGATGGGTCATGTTCTCCTCCTTTCTTTCTGAAGCCAATGATCATTTCTTCAGTTTTGCTGACATTGAGAGACAGATTGTTTTCATTGCACCATGTCACCAAACCCTCTATCTCACGGTTTACGTCAATCTCATTATTTTGTATCATTGACTGCAAGTTATGATGCAGTGAGCATGCCTGTACAGACTTTTAGGTGTTTAGCTGCTTTCCCAAATTCATACAAGTTTCTGGAGGTTAACGAAGAAGACTTTACAAGGTCAACTGGTATTCTTTTGCTGGGTCTATTGCCTCAGTCAGTACTGGGTAATCAGTTCTGATCTTAATTGTTTTTTGCAGTGATATGATACACCTGATTGTCTTGCGAGGCCATATCAAAGGGCAGCTAAATATCTTACTAAGGTCTGGAGTCACGTCTCGATCAGATAATGTCAGAGTCCCTTCCTAAGGAACATTACTGAACGTGATAATGTTTTCACAAATATCTGTTTGCTTTGTGGTCACTATTTCGAGTCTAGCTTTCTTTACACTCCAGATTTATTTAACTAACTGATTTTAAATTCACTAGCTGCCATATTGGAATTTGGATTCATGTCTCTGGATAATTAGTCCCGGCCTCTGGATTACTGATCTATTAACATAACCAAATGCCATGGCACTTAAGCTTTCTTCATATTAGACAAATTATCAGTCACTTTTCTTGCAGATGTAAATCCAGGTCTCTTCAATACCCCAGTGATTGCAGCTTCTCTTCAGCATTGAACAGGACTGTGTTTCTGTTATGTATGCAGTATGGCTATTAATATCTACTTGTCTAATAATTTGAATCACATATTCCATTACTGGAGTCTGGGCTCGATAATATTGAGAACTGTGTTCAGCAGATTGGCAGATGATCCTTGGAGAGGCAACCTTTTACAGTAGGATTATTTAACTTCCTGAAAGTAAGGGAATACAGGTGATCAATAATGTTGTCAAGAGTCTGAATAGCATTGGCAGATGTTGCTGAAAAGCGAATGTAGTTGCTTAGCTCTATCAACATTGCAAAGATGAACACAGGGTCTGCCAGGAGCAGGCTCTTAAAACCAATTAAAGTAGGTAAAATGAAAAGGATATGAAACAATGCAATTTTAACCCAAACAAACATGTTTTGAATGACCCAGAGAACAATTTGACTCATCATAATTGTGAGAAATTTAGGGCAAATAGCTCAAAAGGTCTTTCTGCGAATCTGTAGCCACACAAAACAAAGTTAATATTTGTGACCATAGAATGCTAACAATGCACAGTATTTCAACAATAGTTGTTTGATCTGCCATGCATTTCTGGACATTCTTCAAGCTTTATTTCAGATCTGATATGGGAAGATGTATATAATGCAACTGACTCTATCCATTAGCTAAAGAACTATACAATTTTTTATGGGATACGCTTTGCTCATTTGTTTTAAATTAGGAGTTAACAATCAGTACCACAGTATTTAAATGTGAAATAAAAGAAGTAAACACTGGTGTCAATGTAAAATTGCAAAGCATTCAGCATTACACTAAGCAGTTTGAAAACTAGAATTGTCGTTATTTACAAATACAATGAAAAGCCTCATGTAAACATGGCTATGAACGATCTTGCATTAAAATATCCCATTTGTCCTTAAATTCACTTTAATCATTTCCTGTGATGCCAGTAGGTGGTGCTCTTATGGGACTTTTCAAAGATAAATTGATTTCAACTATGATGCTAAACTGTATGACAAATATGAGGTGTGATTTCGAGTTGGATGATAGTGTAAAACAGATAATATTGATTCATCATCATTGTTTTGTCACCTGTATGTAACACTAAAATAGTTATAACACTCAAATTGCTTTTATTATGATTACTTTAAATAATCCATTTACTGGATTATACATACCTTTCGGTCGCAGTCTAGCCGGTCCTGGTAACACTGTGATAATGCTTCACTCAAAGCTGCCTGTATTATGTTTTCACCAAAGACATTACAAGGAATGAGTGGTCAGGCAAAAGTGTAGAAACATAAATAGGACTGAATGATTTGGGGAATCAGGGGTGCAGGATTCAAGGAAACTGGTGGTATATGTTGGAGGAGGTGTGGTGGGACTACAGAGTATGCAGAGGTTGGAACAAGAGTGGTTGACTGATCATACATTGTCCCCATTCCTTCATTCTTCAAATATGATCAAACTCTTAACCCTCTGTCCCTCTCCCCTTAACCAAGGCTTATTTACCCACCTGTTGTAATATTTATTTAAAACCTGCCAATGTCCAATCTCATCTCTGCATTTATCCTAACTCCCCTCTGGCCTGCTGTCACCATTATCATCCTGTGAAGTTCACTGCTCCCAGCGACTATCCCTCTTCCTCTCACTGCCAGACAGACCACATCAAACAGAATTATAGGATGATAACAGGAAAAGCCTATAGTAAGGATATGGGCTGTGGAGTAGGATTTGAGTGATCATCTTTCCCCTCATGAAATATCTGTGTATTTGAGGCCATGAAAGAGAGTAATATTTTCTATCCCGTGCTGCTACACTGCCTAATTCCAGGACCATTGCAGACTTCATATTGCCAGCGGCCTACATTACCCGATTCTGGCACTACTTTCCTTGCTTCCAAATGAACCAACCTCTCTTCCAGTTCTTCCATACCTTGAGACTTCCTCCTTGTTCTGCTGTTAAGCCACAAAACCTTCCTTATGTTTGTGAACTAAATCCCAGATTGTCTCTGGTAACCTTTCCCCTCCTCTAGTGCTGCCATACCCTGAGGCCTCTCAGTTTTTCTGTACTTCAGCATCTGCCTTCTTGCTGTACTATCAGACCACAGAATCTTTCAGAGTGACTTTCGAGCACTTCCCTATTCCTTCGCTGAAGCATCTCATAATCCCCACCACCCCAAATCTAGCAGTGGATCAGAACATCCTCATTGTAACCAGACCATAGTAGAGTGAAAGTTTACGTTAACTATTCATTTAGAAACACCACTAATATCTAACAGCACTTGAAGGGTTAAAAACCAAAGGTTACACAGGACATTGCCAACCTTTTTAATGCGCACCGAGCTCAGAATAGAGACAGGAATTGATGATTTATGCATATGTGATTAGTAATTCTATACTGGTTCCTGCCAGAGTTTAATATCTTAATAGTTTAAATGGCTATTCATTTAAAGCTATTCATTTCAGACCTCTTGACCTATAGAAGATCCAGGCTTGTTACACAAGCATTGTCTATGTTTGAATATTGTGCCTAGCAGCTTCCATGATGGGGCTAACTCATTAATATCATTTCTCAGATATGTTCCCAAGTTTTTAATTTGGTAGTTCAAGTTATTTGACAGAGGCCAAAAAAACTAATTCAGCTCAAGTGCCATTTCAATTGATAGCTGTGCGTCTACCCATAAGTAGAAACAGGATTATGGCTTTAGGAAGTGAATAGTGTATATTTCAATGCAAAGAGTGCAGTAAATAAGCTAGATGAACTAAGGGTGCAAACAGACATGTGGAAAAGTGATATCGTAGATATTGCTGATTAATGGCTTAAGGAAGAGCAGGAACGCAGCATCTCATGCCTGACTACAGGGTTTTCCGGTTGGATAGAAAGAGGTGTAAGAAAGGAGGGACATTGTCAGGACATTGGTTAGACATTCACAGCTGTGAGGGGGCAGCAGGGTTGATGATAATCAAAGGAGGCCATATGGATTGAACTGAGGAATAAAGGGGTAATCACACTTCTGGGAGTCAAACAGTGAGAAGGGGATAAAAGAACAAATATGTAGGTAAATTACTGAGAGGTCCAGGAACAATAAGACAGTGATCATAGGGGATTTCGACTATCTGATTAGTAATTGGGGTTAAGTCAGGTGCTGAAGACATTGAATTCTCAAAGCACATGCAGCAGAACCTTTTTAAGCCAGCAAGCAGCAAGCCCAAAAAAGATGAGGCTATTTTAAATGAACATCGACAGTGTTATCCGGGAGGGAGGTTAAGGATTTTGGTACCACCAAAGAGTAAGGAGATTTTAAGAGTTCGATAGTTGTGGGAAGAGGGCCTTTAATATTTGGTAGCACTGTAAAGGAGGAGGCGTCGGGACTCAACAACAATACAGGTACTGTTCTAAAGATTTGATGTTGTAAAAGAGCTGGGAGACATTCAAAGTAAATCTCAATAGCACAGTAGAATTCAAAATCTAAATACGAATAAAAGGAAACATTTGTTTTGAAAATTACCTGCCTTTCTCCAAAGTAATATTTAAAAAAGCTTAAAATAGAAGTTTTGAACTTGTAAACGTAATGCTAAAAGCTTATTTTAATTGCTTTTACTGTGTACAATTCTGGTTTCCTTGTAAATGATAGACCTCTCACAGACTTTCTAGATTAATTCTTAGAATGAGGATGCCTCTTAAGGAGAGCTTGAGTAATTCACCTATATTCTCTGGGGATGCAAATGATGAGAAGGGATCTCTTTGAAATGTGTAAAATTCTTCCAGGGTCTTAACAGAGTATATACCGAGAGGCTGATTCCCCTGGTTCAAGAGTCTAACCGTAGTTTCACAGGTTCAAGATAAGGGATTAGCCATTTAATCTGAGCTGAAGAGACATTTGTTCATGGAGAGAGTTGTGAATCTTTGGCATTCTCTACTCAGGGGATTGTGAATGCTCAGTAATTGAATGTAGTCAAGACTAAAATCGATAGAAATTTGGGCACGAAGAGAATCAAGAAATATGGACTTAAGGTAGAAAAGGGGAATTGAGGTAGGAGATCAGCTCTGAGCTTAACAATTTCCAGAGAAGGCTCAAGGAGCCATAACGCTTGCATATGTATCATTTTTATGTGCTTATATTCTTAAGCCATTTGGACAAACAGACATTATAGTGTCATAAAAAACACACAATTTGACAATGGTATTGACTAAGTAAACATATTTGCTATCAATTATATCTTGTTTGTTTAAACATAAAACAGATGGGCCATACGTTTCAGAGGTACAGTGTATATATATTTTTGGAGCTGCAGGTAATACTTTAGTTCCAAAATGGCATTTACATCACATACACCTTCAGGTGTGGGCTACGCCAGACACCATCTGGAGTGAGGCCTTAGAGTGCAAATAAGGATCGTACATTGTGACATAAATCTTTGTCTTAATGCTGTTTTGACATCAGTGCTGCCACTTTGAAGCTTATTGTTTTTTTCTTAACATAGCACTTTTGAACATGCATTCAGCAGCCTGAAAGACCCCTGACAAGTCCAATTTTAAATTTTCACAATCTACTTTCTGTTTAGTTATTCATTGATTTCTAGAGGGTCTTACGGTAATTTTAAAAGAGTTTGCCGGTCTGCAGAGCGGTTTAAAGTTGCTGAAGTCTACAGAAACTGGTGTGGTAAATGCAGGAAGACTTGGTCCTGACTTCAGAGCTTCTTTACAAAATGTTTGCTCTCAGATATTGGTGCAGATGTTCACATTCTCAATGAACTGCAGCATTTCAGGGAGAATGGTTGAAATTAACAGAGGAGTGCAAGAGGAAGAGGGGGAGCCTGACTTTTTGCTGTACTCTTTTAAATAAGCAGGTAGCACAAAGCTTGTGTGTTTCCCACATTGGAAGCGATTGATATGTGTTAACTGGGCATTGCCAACATTTTGGGGAACTGTTCAATACTTTGCCACGCAATGTCCACACACCTTTTAACCTTTTGAGCTGCTGCTTCCTCTCTGTGCAAGGTCTTAACTTTGAAGTAAAAAAGCCAGCATAAAATAATAATTTAAACATTTAAAATAAGCTGAAAATGCTTTGAAAATTCATTCTCAACCTTACTGTTGATTCACGTAAGAACATATAAATTCACAAATCCTTCTTACAACATTTAAGGCGGCCGTATGTTTAGTTCTGAGAGAACCATGCTGACACATTTTTGAGATGTCCTGCTTTCTGGTCTTTGAGTAGGTCAAATGACCCTCTTGTCTTGCTGGCTGTTTTTCCTGTGGTAAGTGTTGAGAGGTTTTCCTGTCACTCGGTATATGCATTGGTACACTGCTAATTCACTAATCTGATTATGTCTCCCCAGTGGCGGACTGGAATGGTCCAGTAGCATAAACGTTCACAGCTATGGTCACCGTCACACTGCAATTGTGGATTGAGTCTGTCATTAATCTTGTTTAAAAGTAGCCTGGAGAAGACAGCATCACTTTGAGTGCCTTCCTTATAGAGAGCAGCCAGCAATGGTGGACCACTTCAGACATCTGTAAGTAATTGTGCCCTGCCTATAAGCATAGCTGGCTGGGTAAATTGTGTTTATGTAATTTGCCTCACTTGTAAGCAAATCTGCCACCGATCTCTTCACACTCTTCTCTGATTCTGCCCTTCAGAATCAAGAGGCAGGATGCCCAAAGGGGAAGTTTGATTCCCGCATCTGTAATGGAAGTGGCCCTGAATACAGAAAGAAAAAATGCATTGTCTCCACCAGTTTGAAAACTGGGTTCTGACTAACCACTGATCAGCATTTTTTACGTTAGCAGGCTGCATTTACAGCAAGAAAACCATGACCTTGTGTTCCACATAATTAAAATTCAATTACACCTTTGAGTTGCAAGTTTTCTGTGAAATGCTTGAATACAAACTAAAATATGATTTGTCCAGCAAATCTTAAAGAAAAGAAATGAAAAGAGAAACAGGCACCAGATGTACACTCAAAGCTGCCTGACACTGTATGTATAGCCCTGGACTGTGTTCAGGATAATCTCCATTATTTATGGTAACTTCTTTAACTACACTGCTAACACCTCGAACCAGCAGCCGTCGTAAGCCTCCATGTTACCTTGTGATCAGATACACTGCTGCACAATGGCTAAAGCTGAATAATTTAACTTTAAGCACTTGTACTGAGAATCCTAGGCTCATGTACGTTGATTGTAAGTGAATTTCCAGTTGCATTAACTGAGTGCCCGTGCAGTAATTATTTCTGACAGTTCCCTAAAATATTTTAAAGCTGCTACTAACACGGTCACTTCCTTTAATTGATTGTGTCCATATTCCATCATCTTAAACTAGGATAAACCACAGGACTGGGGTGGGAACTCTATTTCATAATGAGAGATGGCTTTTTTTTTGAAGCATGAGTAACATGGCTGTATATATTCCAAGGAAGTGCTATGGAATTGAACTTGAGTGACAACCACTATTATGATATGTTTTGATGTTATATGAAGTAGATTGCAGTTCAATTTCCATTTTGTTTCTCGGTTTACAGGCAGTATTGAATTTGACAGGAAGGGTTGAATAATCATGTTTGTGAACAACTATATACCCCACTTAGTACAATAGATGGCCCCTTCACTGTAAATACGCCCAGTTATTTATATCTTCAGTGGATTTGTTGTTGAAAAACTGGAGCTTTGATTGTTAAACAAAGAAAACCAGTATTCTTTCACTTGCAGCATGTTTAATGATTGATACAGCATAGATTATTTGGAGCTGTGAATCTGTATGGCTGTAGGAATAGCTGGTTAGAAGGTACGGAAAAAGAGGAGGGATGAGAACCATTTCTGGAGGAGCTTCAAATAATGCTGAACCTTATCGCTATTTCAAAACTGCATAATAAATTATCTTCAGACAGTACACACAATGCAACGCTACTTGAAATAGCTCCTTTAGATTCCAATACGCCTTCTGTTTATTTTCTCTTTTCATTCATTTGATCAAAATATTGAGGGAGCCAATTAACCATGGGATAAACTTTAATCTTTAGCAGTCCTGCTACAGAGCATGGTGTTCACGTGTATCTATCAGGGAATCAGGCATTCGGAGAGAGTCCCTCATTCCTCACATGCAGTAACACGAGTATTGTGAATAAATATTGACTTTCTTGCTTGTTTACATTGCATGCCATTCAAAATAATTATTGAAGGAAAACATTTCCAATCTCTATGTACTGTCGACATATAAAAAGTAAGACATGATCTTTCTTCACTGTGAGCATTAATATTAAATTGACGTAATGACAGTGTTGTGGAGATCTTGCGGCATCCACTTTCTCATTCAGCAGCAGTGCTAGTTCCTAAAATTGACGATACTATTACTGATCGAAAATCTACATCCTGTTCCTTAACAATACATGGACTTAGAGGATTTATTCCCATTGTAGTACTGTTATTACATTAAAAGTAATCTCATACTGTCGTCACTTTGATTAGACAGACAATATTCAACAAGGCTACAACCTAAATCTGGTAGAGCCACAAAATGCAGAGAATTAAGCTGCTATTTGAGTATAACATGACTGCAAATTATAGCATGCAATTCATTGAAGCTCTCAGAAGCCCTTCAGTTATAACAGTCTCTTGAAATAAAAAATATTCCTTTAAGTACTGCACAGTGGAATCTTCTGAGTTGAATTTTCTCATGTCCATCAGTGACCGATTGTTGTGTTGACTTTTATCACTCTTACAGGAAGCTTCACCAGGTTGTGTAAGTTAAATGATTAAATTACCTCCAGAATCTAACAAGAACAAGTGAGCAGTAGATGGACCTTATATTTGCTTAATTTCTTAACAGTAGGTCATCTGAAAAGACATTATCAGACAAAATTACAATGGACCAATATTGCTTGAGGCATGCTTTCAGATACCGTAGCTCAAACTTGGTAAGGTTTCTTCAAGGGTAGACCAAGGAGGACAAGAAGAGCAGTCACATGGGAATGTCCATATCTCCTTATTACTCACCATTCTGGTTTGACACGTAGCATTGTTCCTTCATTGTTGTTGGGCCAATGTCATGGAACCTCCTTACCTAAGCACTGTGGGACCACATTGACTGCCTAGAACACAAGAAAGTGGCTCATCACCAACTTCTCAAGGGCAGATAAGAATGGATAATAAATTCTGGCCCTGGTAGCAATACTCATTTCTAAAGAACGGATGAAATAAAAATTTATTGCCTCAGTCATAAAATACTCCTTGACAATTTCACACATATCAATTCATCATTTTCACATGAAATGATAATGAAACCCTTCAATCTTTAATTAGTTATAATTTGTTTTACAAGTTTCCTTCCATTTGATTAGACGCTTAGCCTTTCTAAATCATTAACGCTTACTCTGTTTTTGAAGGTTACTTCACAAGCTCTTTATAAGTTTCTTCAGTGTTTCAGAAGCCTTCAGATAGGCCAAGCTAGGATAGTGTCTCTATGGCCTAATTTTCACTAAGTATATTAAATGACCATTCAACTTCGTCACCAGCATCATTTGGAGACAGACCCAAAACTTCGACTTTCCTGCTCCTCGGATGCTGTCTGACCTGCTGTGCTTTTCCAGCTCCACATTTATTGACACCAGTATCATTTGACTGGACAGGTACTTGTCAGAAACTACACATGCTTGATTCTTATGAGCTGACACAAACATGTTTCCAATTAGATATTTGTTTCTTTTTTCTCTTCCTTGTGCACATTTCAGCAGAACCAAGACCTTTTCTGTTATAAATGTTTGTCATGCACGCGCTAGCTTGGTCATTTTAACTCAGCAAGACGTTGTGAGATATTGTATTATGATTCCCTTTACCAACTCACTCACTCACAAGCGTTCTATGTTTACTATATTGTGTTTCCATTCATTCATTCATAAAACCACATTTTTGGAGTACATTTTATAAGCTAAATTAAACATCCCTTCTCACCCATTACTGCTTCTTTACACCTTTCAATTCTTATTGAAACCATGCTGCAAGCAGTGTTTAGACCTGTTCCTGTATCAAAGGCTACCCCTGAATAAGTGTTGATACCGTAACCTACTCAGAGTAACGTCATCCTGCCATCGTAGCTCCATAGCCCACTCAAAACTATGGAAGGGTTATAATACTAATTAACCCTGAGCAACTGTCTCTCAGGACCTGAATAACTTGCAGAACATCAAATAGTTTCCTCCACTAATATGTATTTTTTAGATACATATTAAATAGGGCTGCTATCCCCATTAAGATACGTACTATCAAAACAGCGCTTCTGTGAAACTGCATGAATGAATGTGCAAGAACTATCAAAGCTGGCACTAGTAAATGAAATCTCATGACTCAACTGCGGGAGATCAGTTTGATATCCTCTATACTTTTATTTAGTACACATATAATTTTTCGCTTATTTAGACCACATAGGTCTAGTATTTTTACTAACATTACTAACTTTATTGACAAAAGGACTGACACCTCTTAATCCCATCAGGAGTAACAGCCAGCATTTAGCAAGTGCTTAACCCATCTCCTGCTTCCCCAGGACTGACGTCTTGCAAATTTTTGTGTCCATTAGATACAACAATGTAACACTACAGAGCTAAAAGTTTAATGTACGTAAGAACTGTGTATAAAGAGGCTACTATAAAACTGTACTTGGGATTCAATCGCCACCTCAAACTGCGCCACTGTGGATGCTCAATAAAGAGACTACTTTCACCGCCCACTGATCTCAGTCATTATTGAAATACAATCCCACAATGCATAGTATATTAATTAGTCAATTGTTCTCCAATACTGACCAGAATAGGTCAGACACCATTTGAAACTGGCATCAACATTAATGGAAAGCCTCTCAAAGGTATTTCATCTGCATCATGCTTTCTGAGTATTTGGGGTTTTCACTGATGTGGCTGTAATGGTTAGTTTGTATTGATATTGGAGATGACAGTGTTTACCTTGTTACCAATATCAGAAGCATAAACTGAACGAAAGGATCTTTCTTGAGTAACTTTTCGACAGCCAAGAAGCCTGTAACAGGTATTCACAATATAGGAGATAAAAGGTACTGCAGATGCTGGAGAATCCGAGATAACAAGCATGGGGCTGGATGAACACAGCAGGTCAAGCAGCATCATAGGAGCAGGAAAACTTGACGTTTCGGGCCTAAACCCTTCATCAGAAAAATATTCACAATATAGGGTTTGTCAATTTCTTCTTGGGCCCCTCTTGCTCAAGTGTATAAAATCAGTTGCCCCTATTTTAGAAATCCTCCTGTCTACAAAGATCAGATTGTGACGTCATGGTAATATCACAGGACTAATAAGGTATCCAGAAAACTAGACTCTAGCTGGAGGGAATATTGGCTCAAATCCAATTACGGCAGTTGGTGGAATTTAAATTCAATCAATACACATTTGGAATATAAGGCTTGTCTCAGCGATAGTGATTGGAACAACTTTCATCCATTGTTGTAAAAATGTATCTGATTTAATAACACTCCTCAGGGAAGGAGATCTGCCATCCTTCCCCAGCCTATTATACATGTGACTCCAGATCTATAGTTTTGTGGCTGACTTGTAACTGCACTCTGAAATGACTGAACAAACCAATCAGGTCAAGGGCAGTTGAGGTTGAGAAACAAACACTGGTCTTGTCAGTAACATTCACATCCCATGAAAGAATAAGGGGAAATAAATGTAAACAATCTGTTGCACCAGAACACTGTCACTAATGTTGTCCTCTAAATCAACTCTGTTCTATATGTCACAGCTACTATGCAAAATATCTTTACGACACATGCTCATGCTTACTGATATACTATAAGGTCCTTCAACATGACAGTCTCAGTCTCCATCTAAAAGGGACCATACATAACATGCTAAATTTTGTAACCAAATTGCTCAGTACTACCCATACATGGCAGTGATATGGCAGCTAACGGAAGTATTGCCTCACCAGGTGCAAATATCCCCATCAAGATTTTAAAAAATCATTCTTTCTCTTGCTGATTGTGCAGGCGGGTCAGATCAAACTCAACTCGCCTTGTTTGTTCCTTTCTTTTTTACAATCGCACTCTGCACCATCAGAAAAAAATTGCAACAAAAGTGCAAATTGCTGTGTGCGAATGCTGCTGTACCTGTGGATTGTGCTACTTTGATGCATTTATCCCTCTTGGATTCTGCCTACCATGTGGCTCTGGATTTCAGAGCTCAAACAGTGGCTGGAGATGCATTTGTGAGGCAGAGAATTCTGTGAGGAGTACATTCAGAGAGATGGCCACACCTCAAGTTAGGGACAAGTGAGCAGACAGGGGGTTGGGTGACCACCAGACAGTTCACAAGAAAAGAGTTAGTGCAGGATTCCCCACGGTATTGCTTAGCAATCCGTTCTTCATTCTGGGTATTGATGAAGGTGATAGCTCCTTGGATGAATGCAACAGAAGTCAGGACCTTGTCGTCACACAGATCTAACTGTACAGGAAGGGAGGAAGAAGAGTGGAAAGGCAGTACTAATAGGGATTCTTAGTTCAGTAAACAGACAGACGTTTCTGCAGTCATCAGTATGAGTCCAAGATGATGTGTTGCCTCCCTGGTTTCAGGATCAACAATGTCAGAATGGCTGCAGGACAGGGTGCGAAGGGGGGTGAACAGCCCCACTGGTACCAATGACCTGGATAGGAACAGGGATGTAGCAAGGTCCTCAAAAGCACTCATCTCCAGATTACTCCTAGTGCCATGTGCAAGTGATTATCGAAATAGGAGGATGAACCAAATGAGTGTGTGGCTTGATAAGAACAACAGAGTAAAAGGTTTTAGATTCCTGGCACTCTGGGACTGCCACTGGGGACAGTGAAATCTGTGCAAGCCTGCAGTTGAACAGAGTTAGGACTGAGTTACCTGCAGTTGTTTTGCTAATGGAGTTGCGAAGGATTTAAACTAACTCTGTAACGAACGAGGACAGAGTATAACGAGGTAATACCAGGGTGCAGGAAATGCTGGGAGAGGCAAACAGTACAAAAAAAAGAGAATAGAATGTTAATAGGTCGAGTCCAAGTAAGGGATAAAGTAATGGAGTCTAAATCAGAGTTACATTGCATGTTTGCGAATGCAAGAGTATGGTTAACAAGATTAGGGAGTTACGGATTGTCATGTGAGGTTATGCTGTTATGACAATAACCAAGACTCAGTGTAAGGAAGAACAGGTCTGGGTGTTAAATATTCCTGGCTATATGATGCTCAGGAAACATAGAAAAGTGAAAATGGTGGAAGAATGCTGTTTTCAGTTCAAAATTAAATTGCAGTAATGGCGAAAGAATACAATCAATTTGATTAGAGCTAAGGAATAAGAAGGGGGCAATTATATTGCTCAGTTTAATTTATAGACCATCAGCCAGTGGGAAGGACGTAGAGGAACAAAGAAATTACAGAGGGGTGTAAATATTACAGAGTCGATATAATGGGGGACTTAAATTTTGTGCTATTGACAGGGAAAGTGGTAAAGTGGCAGCAAGGGGCAAGGTTCCTAGATTGTGTTCAGAAGACTTTCCTTCAGCAGCATGTGTCCAGTCCAGCAAGAAAGGAGGCACTGCTTAACCTGGTTCTTGAGAACAAGGTGGGCCAAGTAAATCAAGTGACAGTGGGTAATAATTTAGGGAGCAGTGATCATTGTGTCACAAGTTTTAGGATGATGTTGGAAAATGATATTAGTCAATACAGAGTGAGGATAATCAAACAGCGAAGAACGGATGTCAATCTATTCACTTCTCAGCTGCTTTTCCTGTGATCACATCATGATACCACTCCCCTGTTGGTCTCGCAGCAGGTTAGTCTCTCAATCCTTGCTTGTTACGGTCTCCCACTTTCCTCTTGTTCAAAGTATACTATTTGGAGCCCAGCAATGTATGCAATTCATTCCTAGTAGGGAGATAAAAGGTACTGCAGATGCTGGAGAATCCGAGATAACAAGCATGGGGCTGGTTTTCCTGCTCCTATGATGCTGCTCGACCTGCTGTGTTCATCCAGCCCCATGTTTGTTATCTCATTCCTAGTAGGACTGGCTGAGGAGATTACAGGCAAGAAGTTTGGGAGTTGTAAAGGGGGCTGGTGGCTCAATGTCACACAAAATTAAGATCTACTTCAGTCTAAGTTTATTGAAATATACAATATATTCTCCAACCAACATTTTTATATTTTAGATTGTAGTTTGCATGCATCATCCTCTAAATCTGTGGCTGCTGAACAGGGCCTTTTTTTTAAGCTTCCATTGAAGGTGTATTACTAACAACGATGCAAACTTCTAAAAATCATTTGTGTTTAATTACATTTTTAAATAACTTAATATTAGTAAGAGAGACCTTCAGTCTTCAGACAGTTTACTTAGCATACCAATGTACAGAGGATCATAAAAGAAGACATTTTATCTGGAGACTGACAGACTGAATGGTATAATTCCCTTTACTCTATATTACTGACAATGCGCATTTGTCTTGATAGACCCAGTATACCTGAAGTTCACCTGGACCATCTCCAACACTTCTCTCTCCTTCCTGCACCTCTCTGTCTCCATCTCGGGCAACCACCTAGAGACAGATGTCCATTTCAAGCCCACTGACTCCCACAGCTACCTGGAATACACCTCCTCCCACCCACCCTCCTGCAAAAATGCCATCCCCTATTCCCAATTCCTTCGCCTCCGCCGCATCTGCTCCCAGGATGAGACATTCCAATCCCGCACATCTCAAATGTCCTCATTCTTCAAGGACCGCAACTTCCCCCCCCACAGTGGTCGAGAACGCCCTCGACCGTGTCTCCCGCATTTCCCGGAACACATCCCTCACGCCCCGTCCCCGCAACAATAACCAAAAAAGAATCACCCTCGTCCTCACGTACCACCCCACCAACCTCCGGATCCAACGCATCATCCTCCGACACTTCCGCCATCTGCAACCAGACCCCACCACCAAAGACATTTTTCCCTCCCCACCCTTATCTGCCTTCTGGAGGGACCACTCCCTCCGCGACTCCCTTGTCCGCTCCATACTCCCCTCCAGCCCCACCACACCTGGCACTTTTCCTTGTAACCGCAGGAAGTGCTACACCTGCCCCTACACCTCCTCCCTCACCCCAATCCCAGGCCCCAAGAAGACTTTCTGTACCCGGTGTGGCTTCCTCTACATCGGGGAAACCAAGCGGAGGCTTGGGGACCGCTTTGCAGAACACCTGCGCTCAGTTCGCAACAAACAACTGCACCTCCCAGTCGCGAACCATTTCAACTCCCCCTCCCATTCCTCAGATGACATGTCCATCCTTGGCCTCCTGCAATGCCACAGTGATGCCACCCAAAGGCTGCAGGAACAGCAAATCATATTCAGCCTGGGAACCCTGCAGCCCAATGGCATCAATGTGGATTTCACAAGCTTCAAAATCTGCCCTCCCCCAACCGCATCCCAAAACCAGCCCAGCTCATCTCCACCTCCCTAACCTGTTTTTCCTCTCACCTCAAGCCACACCCCCATCTCCTATCTACTAACATCATCCCGCCCCCTTGACCTGTCCGTCCTCCCTGGACTGACCTATCTCCTCCCTACCCCCCTACCTACACTCACCTTTACTGGCTCCATCCCCGCCTCTTTGACTTGTCTGCCTCCTCTCCACCTATCCTCTCCTCTATCCATCCTCTATCCACCTCCCCCTCTCTCCCTATTTATTTCAGAACCCTCTTCCCCTCCCCCATTTCTGATGAAGGGTTTAGGCCCGAAACGTCAAGTTTTCCTGCTCCTATGATGCTGCTTGACCTGCTGTGTTCATCCAGCCCCATGCTTGTTATTTTAGCTTTAACCTGATGTTTTTTTTAACCCTGCCTTTAGTTTGTGAGATTATCTCCATGTTATTTGCAGTGCCAGACATACATTCACATTAGCTCACAATGAAACACCTTGGCAAAAACAAGAACAACAATCTTTTGTTTTCAATAAAAGCTTTCATTTTTATCTCTGTTAAGTAGACCTCAATTGATTAAAGAATACTTCATTTCAGTTGTATAAAAATTGATGAGTGAATTATAGGAAATGCTGAACTGAATCTTTTTTGCAGTTATATTTGATTTAGCTAAGTTATTTTCCCCTATAATTATATTGGTGAGCTAAAAAAGCTTTTAAAATTTTTCTTGACCAGTGAGTGTACCTGACTTCCCTGAGGTCTGGTAGAGATAATGTTGTGCAACTCAAATATCATTTGCATTTAATTTTAATGGTAATTTTTAACGGATATTGAACTTTCCTTCCAAATCCGTTCTGCTTCAGAATTCTGAGATAAGGTAGCCTCATTCCAATATTTACACATAATTTGCACGTCATAATAGTATTTGCCAGAAACATTTGGAGCTGAAATAGACATCTTGGTTTAATAGAACAGATCAACTATTTAACACTGTCTTAATCTTTATTATTTGCATTTGCTTTAGGGTCAGGAATGTGTTTGTTTGTGTTAGATAGACATCAGCATCAGTGAGCTGTGCTTTTATTGTGCTTTTCATGTGAGTTTCTAAAGCACTTCATTGACCAGAAATGGATGCTTTGGAGCAGAAGCAGAATAGGATAGTGGGAGGATGGTAGAATGGTCAAAGGTAGACGTTTAAGTGAAAGTTTTCAGTGTGGGAAAATGGTCATAAGATGGAATGGCTTGAGCAGTGCATTTCAAACAGAAGGACTGAAACTGCTGAAGACTGTCAATAGTCAACAGAGGGAACGACAATGTACCATGTTCAGGTTACAATGGAGACTGAAGGTGTGCACCCTCCAGTCCCATTACTACTTGGGTGAGAACATAGTTTTGCAGTTACCAAGATGACCAAATAAATAGCTTACCTTGATTGTGATTTAAGCAGCAATATTTCAAAGTCATGTTTCTTAATAAACTGAGTTATTGGAGTTGAATCTTTTTCTCACTAGCCATCAAGTGCATCAAGTTTTTTGGAGTGTTATTTTTTGCCAGATGGCCTGGCACACTTTCTTATATATCTTGCCAAATTCACCTCAAGAATTACCCTTGCACACACATATGATGTCCCATTCATTTGATCCAGCCCCATTTTACGATGTGATAATCCCAGAACAACTCACCATGGCCAGTATGTCCCAGAATTGACAGGCTTCCTTGCTGCCAGAGCCATTTTTAAAAGTCTGATGAGAATCAAGACAAGAACTGTCCATCCAGAGTTGGCCTGCATAGAATCTGACATTTGCCCTGAACATGGCAGACAAGGTGTATTTGTTGCAGGGTCTAGACCCGAAATGTCAGCTTTCCTGCTCCTCTGATGCTGCTTGGCCTGCTGTGCTCATCCAGCTCTACACCTTGTTATATAAGGTGTATTTGTTGCCTGCTTTGTGGACAGAGGTCTTGCTGGACAGGTTGGATATAGGCGAGACTTCTTCCCAAGGACCATCAGGGCCAAGACACAAGGCCAACCTATTCAAAGTTTACCACCTAGGTTAAAGCAGTCACAGCCTTTTGGAGGAATGCCCAGTAATGTAAGTCGAAGGTTAGAGTCTTTCTTCACACTGCCAGCATAAGTGCTTCTTCAGGAAGAGATACCACATTCATATTACTGCTGTATTCCATGCTGTTTCGTGCAGACACAAATCAGGAAGCTGGTCATGGATGTCAGTAGGCTTCGATCTAGTTATGGGAGGTCACCTTTGGTCAGGGATCCTGGCACAGTCAATCGAAGAGAGCCTGCAAAACAAGTACAGTGGCTTGGACATGGTCAGTCAGCTGCTTGGGACAGTCAGAATCAGGCTGCCCTCCGCAAAATGGGTTGAGGAGCCAAATGACAGGTAGCCTACCACTCTCTCGATCCTTTCTGCCCTATTGTGGGATCTTTTCCTCCTGAAATGAGGAAAGTCAAGTATTACGAGAGGTGAAAGTGGATGGCTTCGCTGTTATTTTTGGAGACGTGGAGGTGTGTTTCAAGCAAGTAAGTAGATAGCTTGCAACATTAGTAGTGTCAGAGATGGGTGACAGTGAGTGAAACAAAAGGATTGCAGACAACAGTGAATGTAGTAGAACATGAGCCTTGGTGGGATGTGGGTACAGTGGCAGAGATAGAGTGAGTGTGAGGTATCAGAGAGAAGATGGTGGCACTTATGCTGACATAAGTGAAGAGTCCGGAGATGCAGCCTGGTCCAGTCCATGAGCTAGGTGTTTGTCCCCGGGTGTGTAATGTCCTTGCTGCAGTGTTACAATGATAATTGCTGCAACAGGTACAGCATTGAAGCGCAGAAGTGTTCTGCAAGTGGATTGGAGAGGGTTCTTTGAGGTTGGCACATGTGGGATACTAATTTCTGTGGATATGGAGTGTGGTATAGCCGGTGCCCATGGAGGGTGCTGTGAGATTTTGGTGCCTGGTGTCCAACATGGAGATTCCTTCCCACTAGTAGTGAGCTGAAGCCACCACGTACTCACTCTGCCTTCCATGTTGAGAATTCTCAATGCCCAGCTTGTTCAGCAGGTTCAGTAAGAAAGAAAACTGCACATTATGGGGTGTGTTGTGGTGAGAATAAAGGCATTCAGTGAGGTATGCTTGGTTTATTATCAAAACAAAACTTATGGAGTCAGAGAGTCATAAAGGATGAAACAGACCATTTGGTCCAACTCATCAATGATAACCAAACATCCCAATCTGACCTAATCCCATTTGCCAACATTTAGCCCATATCGCTGTAAACCCTTGCTATTCATACACCCATACAGATACCTTTTAAATGTTGTAATTTTATTCAATGAAGATGTAATAATTATTTAATGCATTCCATTAAAAATAGCATTAAGCTCAAAATATTCCCAAAAAAACACATGCAACAACACACACACATGCAACAACACACACACACACACACACACACATACACACACACACACACACACACAGATTCTTATCTCTCATGGAAGAGAATAGCTGGACAGCTTGTACTGAACAAACTTTCCACCAACTTATTTTGTTCTCAGCACACTTTCCTCCAATTCAGTGGCTGGAATGTAGAATTGGAAAATGCCTTTGTGGTAATTTTAAAGTGTGGTGATGAAAGGAAATGTAAAAGTGAACAAGAGATTTCAATTCAATAAACTTGGGAATGTGGGAGTTGGGATACAGTGCAGTACAGTTTGGCAAAGTAAAAATGTAGTGGTAAACTCAGGAGATCAGCAGTGAGTGCAGTAGAGTGATTATCACAGAGTAAAGGTGTGGCTGAGGTTTTCAGTGGCAACTGGGGTTGAGGATAGGGTGGTTGGGCACCATTTTAGAGGTGTTAGCTAATGATCTGTGTAATGGGTAGAAAGGGGGAGCTTAAACCTCAGCCGAACAGGACATATAGATTTTGTACCATTTGGTGCATCCTGAATGAGTATTGTGCAAGGAAAATAAAATTGTGTTCAGACAAATGGAAGTTCTGGCAAGAGCTGAACAGGATGGGTTTAATCCTACCAATTTTACATTGAATGAAGTTCTGGTAACATTCACTTTACTTGCATGAGACACGGTCTCAGTGTCCTTGCACAAAGCCTTCTATAATTTGTCATTATTTGCAAAAGAGTGAATTCGAAATTTGAATTGGACAAAATTTTGTAATTGGTGATGAAAGGTGCAACAGCAACCTGCCACCCTGTCTTCCCCCTCCCTCAATACAATTTAAATTTTGCAATGTAAGTCACTTCCCTTTCACAGAGGTCAGTGCAGGTTGGCTTAGATGGCCTTTGGCAGATCAGTGAAAACAGTCTTTGTCTGATTCCTGCTAGTTAATTGAAGGGTGGAGACATCCATTGAAATCCCATAAAGATCTTAAATCTGACTGAGCACTTCTATTCCGAATTATGATTTTTTTACATTAATTCTGTCATTATGGTACGTTAGATTCAAAAGAAGATTTGTGGTTTCGAGTTAAAAATTGACAAATTAGTATGTGTGCAAGCATCCAAGAAGTGTTCTGAAATGTTAATTTTTGCCAGTGTCTTTCTTTCTCTCTCAGATTTCTGCTAAAATAGAAATTAAATTTTCCTTGCTCATTGAATAAAATTAGATTTACGATTGTTAGGAATTGGGAGATTGCCAAGCAATTAAGACATGTTCTCTGCAGACGGGCCATAAAGTCCTGTGGGCAAATGTAAGCCATTGCAGGATCTTCGGCTATGCATAACAAAGTACAAACTGACAGTTTCTACCAAAGGATAGCCAACGGGCTACAGACTGCCTCCACTTTAGAATGAGATTCAGATGACAGTGACTCCAGGGAATGTGGAATAATTTGTATAACAGCAAGCACACACATAATTAAAGGGACAAAATTACTGTCAGAGTGTCTGTAATGAACTGACCCAAATCACTCAGAGGATTTAACTAGGTCACAGATGCAATAATAGATAAAAATAAACTATGCTGCCCTTATCTTTCATATGTATTGTGATTCAGAGACAAGGCATTAAAAACATGGTGAAAACAAATAATTAATACAGTCAGTGCATAATTCAAGATTAAGCCTGTCAACCTTTTTTGAATTTATTTCTCTGGGCTTGATAAACATTCCAGGAACAAAAAGATCAAGATGATTTCCAATTTCTGAACATGCTTCATTCAGCGTCACTGTGATTTCTCATGTGACCTGTGGCTCTAATTCTCTGTGCCTCAGAACCCTTCCAAGGTGGAGCAGGCAGAACAGTGTAATGGGATCTCTAGCAGCAGTTGGTGATGGTGATGGGGATTGCTGAGCAGTTCTCTGGGACTTCCACAGGCAGGTGGTGATGGTCAGTGAGTACTGCTCATGTGGTTCAATGCACTGTCAGTGAAAAAGATCTTAGATCTTAGATCATAGAATCCGTACAGTGTGGGAACAGGCCCTTTGGCCCAACGAGTCCACACCGACACTCAGAACATTCCACCTAGACCCATCCCCCTATAACCCACCTAATCTACACATCCCTGAACACTACAAACAATTTAGCATTGTCAATCCACCTGCCCTGCACATCTTTAGACTGTGGGAGGAAACTGGAGCACCCAGAGGAAACCCACTCAGGCATGGGGAGAATGTGCAATATTCCACACAGACAGTCACCCGAGGGTGGAATCAAACCCGGATCCCTGGCATTGTGAAGCAGCAGTGCTAACCACTCAGCCACCGTGTTCCCCTGTGTCTTTGGTGGAGAAAGACCTGATGGGAAGGGATAATGTCAGTGTGTGATTGATTGGCTTATTTCAGTATTCCAGAACAAGGGGTAATATTTTAAGGAAAATGTGGAAGACTTTTAGGACAGAACTGAGGAGGAATTTCTTCACCCAGAGAGTGATGAACCTGTGGAATTGTCTGACACAGGAAACTGTTGAGGCCAAGACTTTGATGACTTTCAATAAAGATGTAAATATAGTTTTTAGGACTAAAGGGACCAAAATGTATGGGTAGCAAGTGTATCAGGGTACTGAGTTTAATGATTAGACATGATCATATTGAATGGCGGACTAGGTTTGAAGGGATGAATATTCTATGGCTCTATGTTGGATCTGTATTGATCAGAATTGGAACTTGGAAACCAAGCTTCTACAGAAGCCTTGCAAGGTCCACAGCAGTACCAAGAGCCACACTGCCCCTTCTCATCCAGAGGGCCATGGAGAACGCAAACAAATCACCCGTACTCTGTGTGACCATCCGTATATCCTGTCTCCTGAGAGGATACAAAAGTGGCCTGAATACTTTCTGGAACTGGTTTATGGTTGTAACTGTCCCCTCTCTCATCCCCGGACTATTGTCCAAACTGGCCCTTCTTGGAGGAGACTTTGTCTGTTGTGTGAACCATTTCCTTCGAGAACAGCCAATTCAACTGGGACAACGCCATAATCCTGGGACAAGCTAAGCAGAGACAGGCACGAGAATTCCTAGAAGCCTGGCACTCCACAAAGCATGCTATTAATAAACACATAGAACTCGACCCCATACACACTCCACTACGAAGGAAAACTGGAAGTGAGGCAATCCAGCTCAATGGACCCGAGAGTTTAAAAACCAGGCGGGAAAACACACCAGCGCTTCATTGGAGGCTGCACTGAGGATGTTACCCAGCACGGTAACGAAACATCTGCGAAACAAAAACAAACCAGTTTGGCGAGCCAACCTACCTCAGCACCCACAACCCGAGCTACGAATCTACTCCAAAACCTTAGAGACCATTTCCTTAGGCTCAGCGCACCTTCAGATGGAAATAGCCAGGTCAGTGAATGGATAACTGAGCATTGCAGGATGCTAAACCACACATTCAAGCTGGTGTCCAATAAGACTGAAGAGAACCACTGAAAAGATAAACATAAAACAGATCACAAAGCTGACAGGGTTGACCTTCCAATTGGCTCAAAGTGTTCCTCTGAAATGGGTATATTAGGGGATGGAATAAGATACAGGATGCATCTGATCCTGCATCCATCTGATGCATCACAGAGTTGTCAAACAATTGGACACACCTCTGTTGGTGAATAATGGGAGGAGGATGGGGGGGACCAGTGTCAGCAAACGGTACCCGAAGAGGTGTTGTACGATGTAAGGAGTCTGCTGGATGATGTGAAGGCAAGCAACTCACTCTGTGGCATGATGGAACCTGTACACATGCGTGTGCGATGGCTCCAGCAAGGGAGAGTCAGATCGTGATGCAGATTCCTGAGTGACCTGTGCCTTTTGACTGCAGAGATACAACCAATACTCAAGACTCCCACCTTGGAAAATGGTGCAGGGAGGACCTGGCTGGAGGCAGAAACTGAATCAACCAGTGCTGGCCATGAAACGATGATTAGATCTTTGACTGACCAATGTGGGTGATTGGGCACACAACCTGGCTCATGTGGAAGGTACTGGCACAGATAAAAGGATTAAAAGGTTTCCTCAAACAAATGCTCGATATCACCCCAACCATTACCATTTGCCTGGGTCATTGATGCATGAGGGGAACGCTTCCACTAATGTGGACTTGAATGTTTTAGCCATTTTGGTGCAATCCAAACTGCTAAACATATAACTGATCAGCACAAGGTCATTACATGAAGTATGTAGTTGCCAGCACAGCAAGTTTCAAGTGAGGCGTGTATAAGAGATCATGAGAACAGCTGGATCAGTCGGACAGACTCTCATTGGGAAATGAAAGGTGTCTTTGTCCAAAGGAGTGCTGATGGGAAGAGACAGCAAATTGACAAAGGATTCCTCAGCCTAATACAACCCAAAGGCATTATTCTAAATACATAGTGTAGGTAGTTTCTTGTGTCCTTAATTTCCCTGACTGATGTAATGACTTGAAGCCAGTGTAACAAAGAATTCCTACTTCATGATTTTGGGACCTTCGGTGTGCTCATATCTCATGTTACATTTAATTATACAGCTGGGGAAGGAAAACAAGTAGATGATTGTTGCCTTCATTATCAGTTAAAAACAAAACCACAAATATCTGCCATGAATTGCATCAAGGTAAAAATGATTTTCTGCTTTGATGAGGTAATTATGAAACATTGATTTTGCTACCATATTGCATCTCTATGTGATTCAGCCAGTTAGTTCACTACCCGTTCATTTGTAAAGCACAGAGCCTTTTGAAAATTTTGATTCAAGAGAATGTAAATGGCTCTGCATGAAATCCGGTAGATGTGACGGCATGAAGCTTCAATGGGTGTTATCGATAATTTTACCTGTTACTTGCAATTGAGTCTGAACTTTCTTTTCACATCTGTTCTGTTTCTGAATGTGGGGAAAAAAACAGCCTCATTTCAATTTTAAAACACTGTTTATGTTTAATAATAGCAGCCTTTTTATGTATTAGGCTACCAGTACCTTCAGAGAAGATTGGAAATAACATAATAGAAAGTGTAACTTTCCAGAACAGTGCCTTCAGGAGTCATGCATAAAGCATATTGATAAGCTGCCACTTTCTCCAGGCAATTAGGAATGGGCAACAAATGCTGGTGTAACCAATGATGCCCACATCCAATGAATGAATAAAAAAAGTCAGGTGGGATTTGTTTCATGTCGTATCTGATTTCTGAATTTAGCAGGTTTGCAATGGCAATAGAAAGTCAAATGTAGACTGACGCCAGACTGACTCTCATTTCCAATTATAATATCAAAGAGGGCACTTGGAGGACACTCAGTTTACTTGAAGAAATCTTGTAACTGTCACAACTGCACAAAAGAACTACGCTCAGAATGGCTTGTGAACAAAGAAAGTATGCTTGAATGCACCTCCCTTTTAATTGCAGGGTATTTAAATTTAAAACTGACCAGAGAGACATGCATTTCTGAAGAAGGGTCTAGGCCCGAAACGTCAGCTTTCCTACTCCTCTCTTTCTGCTTGGCCTGCTGTGTTCATCCAGCTCTACACCTTGTTATCTCAGAGAGACAGCTATATGTATTTCAGCAAGATAAAAGACTAATTTATTGCACAACCATTGGTGAAGTTTGTATAAGTAACAAATGATAAATTTATCAGCTCAAATACAGGTAAAAACATTTAAAGCAAGAAAGACTAAAAGTTGCATACACAGATAGAAAATATTATCAGACGCTAGTATCTTCAAGGTTTGAGGAAAGGAATTGATTTACCTGCACTTCCCACAATCGAGTCTACTGCTTTCGATGCTTACAATGTGCTCTCCTCCACATTGGGGAAACAAAGTGTAGACTGGGTGACTGCTTCGCAGAACATCTATGTTCTGTCTGTAAAAAAGGACCCTGAGCTCTCTGTTGCCTGCCACACCACCCTATTCCCTGGCCAACATCTCTGTCTCAGGCTTGCTGCAGTATTCCAGCAAAACTCAGCACAAGCTGGAAAAACAACACCTCATTTTCAGCATGGGGACCCTGAGGCCCTCCAGACTCAAAATCCAGTTCATTAATTTTAGGTCCTAAACTCTTCCACTTCCTAGCTCCCTACCCAACACACCAGGCCTTGTTATCACACAGTCTTCCATTACACACTACCTATTGTTAGCCACTAACAGTCTCCATTAACAAGTATTCACTCTCCTAGCCAGATCATTATCCACTCCTTTGTCTGTCTGGCTGTTCTTCTATCCCTTTGGGCTCTATCCCCACCTATCATTTACTCCTTAACCCCTACCCTCACCCTATCTTCTGCATACAAACCAACGTTTTCCTAGCTACCATCAGTTCTGAGGAAAGGTCACCAAACCTGAAAAGTTGATACTAATGTTGTATCAGAGATAAAAGGTACTGCAGATGCTGGAGAATCCGAGATAACAAGCATGGGGCTGGATGAACACAGCAGGTCAAGCAGCATCATGCTGCTTGACCTGCTGTGTTCATCCAGCCCCA
>JAHRHZ010000268.1:8908965-8949314 GCA_024137785.1 Ginglymostoma cirratum
CTGCTTGACCTGCTGTGTTCATCCAGCCCCATGCTTGTTAAGTTGATACTAATGTTTCTTCGCAGATGCTGCCAGACCTGCTGAGCTTTTCCAGCAACTTCTGTTTTTGTTTCTGATTTACAGCATCTGCAGTTCTTTCAGTTTTTATTTAGGAACAAGAACTGGTAAAGAGAGAATGAAGATTAATGATGACATCTTGTAAGAGTTTGAAAGATGGTGAAAATGGTGAGAAATGTGGTAGAATCAGGAGACAGGCATGATGAGTGTGCCTTGACATTGGGATCAATCTCCTCACCTTTTAATGCTTTTCACAAGCAGCATGATAAGATTCTCATCCAGTAGTGGTGAGCTGCCAACTGATGGCGATCAATGCTGGTAAAGCTCCTTGTTGGTGGCCCATGCCTCCTTATTAATAATTCAGTTGTGATCTTACCAAAATCATCTTCAGGAAAACCAAACATGGAAACCAGAACGTGTACTTGGCTGCTTCAACTGAACTACCTTCTCTGAACAACATTCATCTTGCCCATGGCTGAACTGCAGAGTCAGGCACTGTTTGCAACCACCACGGAACTAGCCTTCGGCTTTCAGGGTCCCATCACCACCATCCTGTTGGCTTTCAGGGTCCCATCGCCACAGCCCTATTGGCTTTCAGGGTCCCATCACCACATCTTTCCAATGGCACTGACAGTGTGCCCTACAAGCTGAGCATTGTCTAGCAGGGCACATCAGCAACCAGTAGTATATGGTTGTATTGGGTACAGTTACAGCACAAAGACAGGCACCCAATCAAGCTTCTCACCAGGAGTGCTCCTTTGCTCTGTCAGCATGCATCCATTTGGTGCCTACCGCCATACCAGCAGCAGGCCTTGTCTTGCCTTGCAATACTTTGCAATGGCAATTGGCACAGTCACACAAGTAGGCAGGGACCATGTCCTCCATCGAGGGCACATCAGTCCAGCAGCTATGCCATGTGGCAGCAGCATTTATGCCAAACACATAGCATCTACAGGAAGCAGTGGGACATGTCTGAAAGTCTTAACAGAGTAGTCCACAGTGAAGTCAATGGGGGCACCCATCAAATCAGGGGGATAACTGGCCAATTAGCCTTCTTTCCTGATGTTGGCTGATGGATGAATTTTGATCAGAATTTTAAATGATATCTTTACTCTTATTTGAATAGTGCCAAAGAGTCTTTTACACTTCCTCGAGAAAGCAATCCTCAATTTCATGTCTGACCCGAAACATAACATAGCAGCAGCTCCTTAGTCCCATATTTAAAAGCTGGACTAGATTGTGTGCTCTTGTGCTGCAATGCAGCCTGACATTAAAGCCTTCTAACTCAGAAGTGAGACTGTGTGACTAACTAATGTTCAGAATTAAACAGTGCTGGCAGAATCTTCCAATTCTAGAGGAGGCAAGATGGAAGGGGGTTTAATTCAGTAAGGAGGAACTTTACACAATCTCCACAATTTTCCATGGCCACGAGAATTAAATTTGGGGTGTGACCTTCCAACCCGTACCACTAGTGAATGCCTTAAGTGGCTATTTAAGCACCTTCTAAGTGCGCTCACCCTCCCTGGTGGGATTAATCTAAGTGCAGGCAGTCCTGCCCAACAAACAAGCAAGAACAACATAGGCTGCTGGTCAGTTGAGGGTAGACATATTTGAACAAAAGCAGTCAGTACGTGATTGAGGGTGTGCACGTAGGGCAGGAGCTGGCCACTGGGAGCTACAGTCCTGCTCTTGCTTCTGATGTCTCTGAACCTCTTGCCCCATGACCCTTCACCCCACTGCCCTGGAAACCTTGCCCTCCCTCTCCCCCATGAATCAGTGGTTGCAATTCCAGCAATAGCCCAGGCCTTTTAGGTGGCTCTGATTGGCCAGCAGCTCCTGGTGGGAGTCCACCCTGGGGAATCTCATTCCAGAGGAAGGCTCACCAGTGTACTGTGAACTGAAAGAGGATCCAGTGGATCTATTCAAAAGAAGAAATGTGGCTCTCTCAATGGCTTTGCAGCAGTAAGCAAAACAAATGCTGCCGATGTAAGACTCCATGGAATTTTTATTCAATGCAAGAAAAATATTGAATTATTCAGCATGAATAATGTTTGGAAGTATTAATTAAATATAACAACAAACACATTAACCTTTGAGATCATTCAACATCAGATCAGCCATGATTTTATGAACTTGTGAAAGAGGCTTGAGGGGCCAAATTCCTGCTCCTTGTCTATACATTTGTAAACGATCATAAAACAGCTAACTGAATCATCAAAGTTCCCCATGGGAGGTGTATCTATTCCTATTAAGTCATATCTGTTGTAACAGAGTCTATATACACACGGTTGCAATAGAATGTTCTTTGGGTAGATGTGCTGCTACAAATGCTGCTTTGAATAATGGTAGCTGGGCTTATAGTTCTAAATACTGAGGGATTAACTGCTAATATGTCTTCAGCAGAAGAAGCATACACTTGAGTAATAGGAAATCGTTTATTATGTAATAGTAAGATAACATTTAACATTAACTTCTGTCTGGTTAGCTACAGTAACACAAATTAAGAGAACTGTGGTTTCAAAAGATTTAGTCACTAGCTTTATCCGACATGACTGTTGAACTGACGAACAATGAACAACAAAACTGACTAGCTTAGAACCGGTGAGATCCTCCCAAAGATGGTCATTTATACATCAGTGGGTGAATTAATCCAAAACTGTCGAATTAACCTTTTCAGGGTACTGTCTTATACAACATCCAATTGCATTTACAATACAATTCCTAAGAACTTTGATTTTACTGCATACATTGCATTGTAGGTCCAGAGCTTGGAGTATTAGATTCTGGAATTCTCCCTGTGAATCCTTCCACCTACCAGAGGTGCCTTTGATCTGTTTTTCTTGCTTTCTGAATGTAACATCAAAGCAATCTTATTCTACGATTAAATCACGTTATTATTATTGGAAAGGTGATTTTTAGCTATAAACTTTTGGTGTTTGCTTGGTGAATTATTAAAGGTGTTCTGCCACTTTTCAATTGAATTTACACTGATTTAAATTTATGAGCCCTCTCCAAATTCACCTGATTTACTTTGAAATATTTTTTAAAAAATTATACATGCCAGTTAATACTGTAAAGACAAATTTAATAAGGCTGCAGCCACATCATGTACCATCATTAGATAGGGGCACAGGTGAGAGAATAGCGCTTAATCCGTATATCTGATCCGTACTCATTTCTGGTAATCCTCTCTGAAGTGTCCCTCATATATATTTGTGAGATTTTGGTTGAGCTGTACCCTGCTAAATTGTGATGATGAGTCTTTAATTTTTCACCACTGCTCACATCTATCACATTCCAATCATTTTGTTGCTCTTCTCGACATCCTCTTCTATGCGTGTACATTTCTTTAGAAGCATAATTATTGATCTGTGGCCAGAACTCCAAGTGTAATCTGAATAGTGTATTGGAAATCATCAGTACAATCTCTGTGGCTTTATCAAGCTGAGTTTGCAAGTCTGATGGTGATCCTCATTCAACAAGAATGCAGAAGTCCCTGCTTTCTGGTGAATGAAAAGGATGAGGAACAGGTCAATTGACTGTGTATGCCTTAGCATGTCAGTGCACTCTGTGCGACAAAGAGTGAAATCTTAAAACTATTTCTATTGTCAGCAGCTCTGGTAGAAGCTAATGTTTAGATAACAGGCCCACATCATTATACATATCAAATTCGCTGAACACCAACATGCTTATTTCAAAATTCAAGGTATAACTGGAGTACAAATTAAGATTGGAATTTCAGAGTGAAAGCTGGGTATTTCTTTTAGAACAGTACCATTTCTGACTAGATTCTGTGTTAAGATTAACATTATTAAAGTTTACAGCCCACTATGATGCTGGAAGCAACAGCCATTAATGAGCAATGGGAATCACCATATAGCCACAGATTGCTTCAAATGGAGGTCATGGAAAAATCAGTTATAAATAAGTGGGTTTTATTCAATAAGTGATTACAACAATATGTTACCTAAAGCAATGTATGAGCTAGGGGAGATAATGATCAGATGCAATATGCAGAGGGTATTTTATATCTGATAAAGGTTAAAAACAGCAACACTTAAAGCTGTAGGTGTGATGTTCTGCTCTCTGAGGTGACTAGAATAATCTCTTAATTAGGAGAGACTCCAAAAATTAGATTCTTGCCGTCAAGATAAACCGTAATAATTATTTCCTGCCTCCTCAGAAAGTGAGTTGACTTTCTTGCCATCAAGTGATCAGGTGGAAAAAATTGTATTTGCATCTCGTTAATTACTCAACTCACTGGAGTTAATTTCGCCTTCCCAATTAACTTCTGCCCAATTGAGATACTCAGTGATTCAGAAGCTCAAATGCACTTGGCAAGTTTGTACCTGCAAACTTGGTCTTTGGCCTCCGATCTAGTTCTTGTCAATAGTTGGTGCCTTCCCTTTTGCTGTAAAACAGCAGTAGGCACATCCATGGGCACCAAGGAAAGGTGTGCCCCTTGGAAATAGCATCAGAATAAGCAATACATCAGCTTCTGCTTCAGAGTGGCAATTTAGTCCAGAGAATCAGTCAGCAGCTTGTATCTCACAGTGATTACTTAGTACAGAAGGCAAAGCAGCAGTTTGCGGCTGCTGAGAAAAGTGAAGTGTCAACAGAAAAGTGAAAACTACATGTGGTTGAAAGGCATGGTGCTGTCTAAATGTCAGGGGTGGCGCCTGGAGTCACAGTGTATGCAGCAAACTCAGGACATGTGCATGAAGAGCCTGGCAATGTGTGAGCGGGAAAGCAGAAGCATGATGTGTTGGGTGTGGGATGAGAGTGGACTCCAATCAGTCAGGGGTTATCACCACAGTCATTCCAGGGGCTCAGCCTTTCCCAATCCAAAAGTTGGGCATGGTCAGTAAAACAATTGTTCCAATTCATGTTTGGCGTTTGTCACCATTTCAATCCCGGTTGATTCCTGGAGGTCAAGTAAAATCAGTCTGTGCCTTACTAGTTGGTCAGTCAGGGACATCTTGCAAATTCTGTCTGGGGGATTGACCAGGTCAATTGGGAGTTAGGTTGTTGTTACGAAATTACACCAAGAGATTTCTGGGTTCTGTCTATGACTTTGCCAAAGCTGCAGGCAGTTCAAGTCTGAGAATTGACCTGTTTGGCTGAGAGAATGTTTACAGTCATGGACAATTGAATGTAGTAGTGTGGGTCTAGTAGGATAAAGAAGTGGCTTTGACCATTGAAGTTCGAAGAAAGTCTTAATCTTAGTAGGATGCAGGGCCAGCAAGGACATAAGCACCCTTATAGATGCTGACTTGAAATAAAAGGTGGTCAATGATCGTAATGTTAAGGGGTTTTTCTTGCCTAACCAAAATGGACATCTGCGGTGTCACGGGGGTGGATGGGAGATGACAGACAATAGGTCATTGGGGAAACGGATTGTGAAAGAGCAGGAAAAGTTAAGAATATTAAAGCAGGGGGTTACAGGGGGTCATGTGGGAGTCTGCAATTCACAGGAGCAAACACAGTTTTTAAAGTTTATCATTTTATCCAATTCAGTTTTGATATTGACAAAGCAGCATCCAGGTAAGAGAAGTATGTCACAATTTTTCTGAAAAGCTTGAAAGTTGGTGGCTGCATTGTGAGGCCTACTGAAGGACTACTCTAATAATCAGGTGTCCAGTGACTATTCAATGTTAAGCATCTGCCTTTAATTCCTACTGAAGCAACATGTCAACATAACTCATACAATCGAATTGTGACCTGGGACCATGAAACACAAAGTGAAAGTACATTATGGCCTGACCTTGTGATTTGGTCTACAATAGTCTATGAAGCAAGGAACATTCACTCTCAATCTCTTCTTCACCAATGGCAATGTCAGTAGAACTGCAAATCATGACATTGAAGGTGCCAATTATTTTATGAATTTATGCGATGTGGGGTTTGATGGCAAGGCCAGAATTTATGGTCCATCTTTAAGTGATCCTGAGGAGGTGGTGCTAGGCTATTTCCTTGTCTCACTGCAGCTATTGGGTTGCAGAGAGACTCACAGTGTTGTTAGGAAGGGAGTTCCCAAATTTTAACCGAGCAGCAATGAAGTAACATGGATACAATTCCAAGTAGGATGGTGAGTGTCTTGGAAGGGGAAAATGCAGGTGATGAAATTCCCATGCTTTTGCCACCATTGACTTTCCAGGTTGTATATCTGTGAGTCTGGATGGTACTAAATATATTGTGCAAATTTATATCGTGTACACTGCATTAGTGGTGAAGGTAGTCAATGATGAAGGTGATAAATGAGTTCCAATAAAGTGGACTGCTTTGTCTTAAATTGAATTGATTTTCTCGAGTGTTATTGGTGCTGCACAGTCCCTTGATGTTCAATGACATTATCATCACTCAATCCTGCTCTGTCAAAAAGTTGTGGATTACCATTGACCAGAAAATGATCTGGACTAGCAATATAAATGTTGTATTTACAAGAACAGGTCAAGAGCTGGGAATCCTGTGGTGAAAAACTCAGCTCCTTTCTATGCATTATTTGTTCACCATCAACAAGGCACAAGTCAAGAGTAGACAAATGAGCTCCATCATATTCCTGACTTGTGGCCATTAAGATAACAATTGACTCACACATGTAGCATAAATATTCCTTACCATTTATCTGCTTCAGCCTGAATGTTGTCCAGGCGTTGCCACAAATGGATATGGACTGCTTCAGAGTCTGAGGATTTGGGAACAGTGTCGAACATTGTGCAGTCATCTTTATATCTGAACTGATAATCGAGGAAGGTTACTGATGAAGAACCTGAAAATGGGTGACCCTCACATACTGCCCTGAGGAGCTCCTGCAGTCATGTCCTTGGACTGAGATAATTGTCTTCCAACAAATGCAACTATTTTCCTTCTAATCTCCCTTTGTCCTTCTAATTTAGTAGGAGTTCATTCATTTTCTTGCGACAATGATGTTGGGCACATTTGTGAGGGGTATGGACACTGGCACACATTGCTATCTCATTGATGTCAGACAGGTTTGATGGGATGGACTCCCCTGGAGAAGTGGACCTCTCTTCTGACCCTTATTCCACCCAAGCGTACCTGAAATGAAAAGACGCCAAAACAAAGACTGAGTAGCTTCTTCAGTGATGTGGGGGACAGTCACGGTTGAGTGGATGTTCCAGTCTTGCTCCAACTGAAGTGACATCCAACTGGCCTTTAAATAGAACTCCGTAATCTATAACCCCAGGCAGTCCCATCAGGGGCAATAACTTCCTGCTCACTTACCCCTCATGAATCACCTTGCTATTAGTGCAGCATTTTGCTGACCCAGAGAACGAGATGAGAATCATATAATCACAAGGGATGATTCACCCCGGGCTTTGGCATCTAAGATGCCCACCACCACAAATTAACTCCAAATTGGAACATTTCAACCCGTGAATATAAAGTTAACCAAAGCACTACCCTTATTACGTTAGACTCTCCAGAAAATTCACCCACCCGAACTCATTGACAACGTAAGTAAAATATTCTGTAAGTAAGTAAGTATTCAATGTAAGTAAGATAAAACAACCAGAGGCTGTGGTACATATTGGTACTAACGACATAGGTACAATGAGTGATGAGGTCCTGCAGCAGCAGTTCAGTGAGTTAGGTAGAAAGTTAAAGAGCAGGACCTCCAAGGTTGTAATCTCGGGATTACTCCCTGTGCCATGTGCCAGTGAGGCTAGAAATAGGAGGGTAGTATAGCTCACTGTGTGGCTAAACAGATGGTGTAGGAGGGAGGATTTCAGATATCTGGACCATTAGGATCTCTTCCGGGCAGGTGGGGCCTGTACAAGAAGGACGGGTTGCATCTAAACTGGAGAGGCACAAATATTCTGGATGGGAGGTTTACTAGTGTCACTCGGGAGGATTTAAACTCCCTTGGCAGGGGGCTGGGGAACCAAAGCAAAGGTGAAGTGACTGAAAGGGAACGTGAGAATAGGGCCAGTAAGACTCAGAGGAAGAGCAAGCAGGGTGTGGTTGCTGATCAAAGCGGATCTGATGAACTGAAGTGCATCTGTTTCAATGTGAAAAGTGTAGCAGGTGAGGCAGATGAATTTAGAGTTTGGATTAGTACTTGGAACTATGATGTTGTTGGTAATTCAGAGACTTGGTTAAGGGAGGGGCAGCATTGGCAGCTTAACATCCCAGGATACAGATGTTTCAGGTGGGATAGAGAAGGATATAAAAGGGTTGGGGGAGTTGCACTACTTGTTATGGAGACTGTCACAGCTGTACTGTGGGAGGACACCTTGGATGGCTCATACAGTGAGGCAATATGGGTAGAGCTCAGGAACAGGAAGGGTGCAATCACAATGTTTGGGGTATACTATAGGCTTCCAAACAGCCAGCAGGAGAGAGAAGAACAGATACGTAGGCAGATTTTGGCAAGATATAAAAGTAACAGGGTTGTTGTCGTGGGTGATTTTAACTTCCCATATATTGCCTGGGACTCACTTAATACTTCAGGCATATATGGGGCAGAGTTTGCAAGGAGCACCCAGAAGGGCTTCTTGAAACAGTGTGATTATAGTCCAGCTAGGAAAGGGGCCATACTGGACCTAATATTGGAGAATGAGCCTGGCCAGGTGATTGATGTCTCAATAGGGGAGCAACTCGGGAACAGTGATCACAATTCAGTAAGCTTTAAGGTACTGATGGATAAAGATAGGTGCAGTTGTCAGATGAAGGTGCTAAATTGGGGGAAGGCTAATTACAACAATATGAGGCAGGAACTGAAGAATGTGGATTGGAGGCAGATGTTTGAGGGCAAGTCAACATCTGGTATGTGGGAGGCTTTCAAGTGTAAGTTGCTGGGAACTCAGGACCGGCACGTTCCTTTAAGGATGGAGGATAAATATGGCAAGTTTAGGGAACCTTGGATAACGAGAGATATTGTGAGCCTAATCAAAATGAAAAAGGAAGCATTTATCAAGGCAAGGAGGCTGGAAACACACGAAGCAAGGGTGGAATACAAGGAAAGTTGGAAGAAACTTAAGCAAAGAGTCAGGAGGGCTAAAAGGGGTCATGAAAAGCCATTGGCCAATAGGATTAAGGAAAATCCCAAGGCTTTTTATACATATATAAAGAGTAAGAGGGTTGCCAGGCAGAGGGTTGTCCCACTCAAGGACAGGGAAGGGAATTTATGTGTGGAGCCAGAGGAAATGGGCGAGGTATTAAATGAGTACTTTATATCATTATTCACCATTGAGAAGGGCATGGTGGATGATGAGTCTGGGGAAGGGTTTGGGTCATGTTGAGATCAAAACGGAGGAGCTATTAGGGGTCTTGAAAAACATTATGGTAGATAAGTCCCCAGGGCCTGATGGGATATACCCCAGAATACTGAGAGATGCAAGGGAGGAAATTGCTGGGGCCTTGAGGGAAATCTTTGTAACCTCACTGGCTACAGGGGAGGTCCCAGAGGATTGGAGAATAGCCAATGTTGTTCCTTTGTTTAAGAAGGGTGGCAAGGATAATCCAACTAATTACTGCAGTGGAAGGGAAATCATTGGAGAGCATTCTTCGAGACAGGATTTACCCCCACTTGGAAATCAATGGGCGTATTAGTGAGAGGCAATGTGGTTTTGTGAAGGTGGGGTGGTCGTGTCTCACTAACTTGATTGAGTTTTTTGAGGAACTGACGAAGATGATTGATGAAGGTAGTGGACGTTGTCTACATGTACTTCGGTAAGGCTTTTGACAAGGTTCCTCATGGCAGGCTGATATAGAAGGTAAAGTCACATGGGGTCAGAGGTGAGCTTGCAAGATGGATAAAAAACTGGCTTGGTCATAGAAGACAGAGGGTAGCAGTGGAAGGGTGCACTACTAAATGGAGGACTGTGATTAGTGGCTTTCCTTAGGGAGCAGTGGTGGGACCTTTGCTGCTTGTAATATATATAAATGATTTGGAGGAAAATGTAACTAGTCTGATGAGTAAGTTTGCCAATGACACAAAGGTTGGTGGAATTGTGGGTAGTGATGAGGACCGTCAAAGGATACCGCTGGATATAGATCGGCTGGTGACTTGGGCAGAGAGATGGCGGATGGAGTTTAATCTGGAAAAATGTGAGGTAATGTATTTTGGAAGGTCTAATTCAGATGGAAAATATACTGTAAATGGCAGAACCCTTAAGAGTACTAATAGGCAGAGGGATCTGGGTGTACAGGTACACAGGTCACTGAAAGTGGCAAAGCAAGTGGAGAAGGTCGTCAACAAGGCATACGGCATGCTTGCCTTCATCGACCGGGGCATTGAGTTTAAAAATCGGCAGGTAATGTTGCAGCTATATCGAACTTTAGTTAGGCCGCATTTGAAATACTGTGTTCAATTCTGGTCGCCACACTACCAGAAGGATGTGGTGGCTATGGAGAGGGTACAGAAAGGAATTACCCAGGATGTTGTTTGGTATGGAGGGCATTAGCTTCGAGGAGAGGTTGGAGAAATTTGGGTCATTCTCACTGAAACGATGAAGGTTGAGGGGTGACCTAATTGAGGTCTATGAGATTATGAAGGACATGTACAGGGTGGACAGTCAGAAGCTTTTCCCCAGGGTGGAAGAGTCAGTTACCAGGGGCCATGGGTTTAAGGTGTGAGGGGCAAGGTTTAAAGGTGATGTACGAGGCAAGTTTTTTACACAGAGGGTGGTGGGTGCCTGGAACTTGCTGCTGGAGGAGGTAGCGGAAGCAGATACGACAATAGTGACTTTTAAAGGGCATCTTGACAAATACATGAATAGGATGGGAATAGAGGGATGCGGTCGCCAGAAGGGTTTTAGTTGTGATGGGCAGCATGTCGATGTAGGTTTGGAGGGCCGAAGGGCCTGTTCCTGTGCTGCAATTTTCTTTGTTCTTTGATTCATTATCTGATTTATTGTATAGATGCATTTTGAATCAGTTGACTGTCAGTCATGTTGATCTAATGCCATTTTCTTTGCAAGGAAATTGATGAAGCTCCTCTGTGACTTGTTTTAATGTACCTGGGGACAACTGACTGACTGTTTTGGGATATTTGTGCAGAATTACTATGCAAGAAGAATCTTCAGATCTCCAGGAATGAGTGGCTCTGTAATGCAAATTGTCTCCAGGCCAGCCTTGCAGAGATGATTTAGATGATATTACAATGCAAATATCAACCACCCTGAACTGAAATCAGTGTGATAGGTACAAAGCCGAATAAATCAAGTGCTTAGTGAAAAATAATTAAACTCTGGGCACAACTATTTAGATTAAGGTCAGCCAAGTAGTTGTGTGTGCGCCTATTATATGTGGCAGTGATACCATGGGTCAGAAATAATTAGTAATGGCATGAATTACAATTTTGAAACTACCAATGCAGTTCTAATTTCACAAAATATGGCATATGCATTCAAAATTACAGCCCTTCTTCACTGTTACTGATGTCTTGTGCCATGAATGGAGTTTTCAAAGTTCAACTTAAAATTTGCAAAATGATTCTAAATTCTATAAGCTGCTTTGATTCACACCATGGATTTTTGGTTTCGGTACAATATCTGTAGGAAGAACATATATATATCCCAACCTCACCATAAAAGCCGCGGACAAGGGAGGCTCAGTTGTAGTATGGCGCACTGACATCTACGTCGCCGAGGCCAGGCACCAACTCTCCGACACCTCCTCCTACTGCCCCCTTGATCATGACCCCACCCCCGACCACCAAAACATCATCTCCCAAACCATCCACAACCTCATCACCTCAGGTGACCTCCCACCCACAGTCTCCAACCTCATCGTTCCCCAACCCCGCACCACCTGCTTCTATCTCCTTCCCAAAATCCGCAAACCTGACTGCCCTGGTCGACCCATTGTCTCCATCTGCTCCTGCCGCACCAAACTTATCTCCACCTATCTCGACTCTATTTTCTCCTCCTTGGTGCAGGAACTCCCTACCAACGTCCGTGACACCACCCACACCCTCCACCTCCTCCAAAACTTCCCATTCTCTGGTCCCCAACACCTCATCTTTACGATGGACGTCCAGTCCCTATATATCTGCATTCCCCATGCAGATGGCCTAAAGGGCCTCCGCTTCATCCTGTCCCGCAGGCCCGACCAGTTCCCTCTCCACTGACACCCTCATCTGCTTAGCCGAACTCGTCCTCACCCTCAACAACTTCTCTTTCAATTCCTCCCACTTCCTACAGACAAAGGGGGTGCCCATGGGTACCCGCATGGGCCCAAGCTATGCCTGCCTCTTTGTAGGGTATGTGGAACAAACCCTCTTCCGTAGCTACACCGACCCTAAACCCCACCTCTTCCTCCGTTACATTGATGACTGTATCGGCGCCGACGCGTGCTCCCACAAGGAGCTCGAACAGTTCATCCACTTCACCAACACCTTCCACCCCAATCTTAAGTTCACCTGGACCATCTCTGATACCTCTCTCTCCTTCCTGGACCTCTCTGTTTCCATCTCTGGCAACCACCTGTAAACTAATATCCATTTCAAGCCCACCGACTCCCACAGCTACCTAGAATACACCTCCTCCCACCCATCTTCCTGCAAAAATGCCATACCCTATTCCCAACTCCTTCGCCTCCACCGCATCTGCTCCCAGGATGAGGCATTCCACTCCCGAACATCTCAGATGTCCTCGTTTTTCAAGGACCGCAACTTCCCCTCCACAGTGGTCAAGAACGCCCACGACCATGTCTCCCGCATTTCCCGCAATTCATCCCTCACACCCCCTCCCCGCAATAACAACCAAAACAGAATCCCCCTTGTCCTCACATACCACCCCACCAACCTTCGGATCCAACGGATCATCCTCCGACACTTCCGTTATCTGCAATCCGACCCCACCACCAAAGACATTTTTCCCTCCCCACCCTTATCTGCTTTCCGGGAGGACCATTCTTTCCATGGCTCCCTTGTCAGCTCCACACTCCCCTCCAGTCCCACCACCCCCAGCACTTTTCCCTGCAACCACAGGAAGTGCTACACATGCCCCCACACCTCCTCCCTCAGCCCCATCCCAGGCCCCAAGAAGACTGTCCACATCAAGCAGATATTCACTTGCACATCTGCTAATGTGGTATCCCTTATCTGCTGTTCCCCTTGTGGCCTCGTCTACATCGGGGAAACCAAGCGGAGGCTTAGGGACTGCTTTGCGGAACATCTACGCTTGGTTCACACTAAACAACTGCACCTCCCAGTCGTGAACCATTTCAACTCCCCCTCCCATTCCTCAGACGACATGTCCATTCTGGGCCTCCTGCAGTGCCACAACGATGCCATCCGAAAGTTGCAGGAACAGCATCTCATATTCCGCTTGGGAACCCTGTAGCCCAATAGTATCAATGTGGACTTCACAAGCTTCAAGATCTTCCCTCCCCCAATCGCATCCCAAAACCAGACCAGCTTGTCCCCACCTCCCGAACCTGCCCTTCCTCTTACCTATCCCCTCCTCCCACCTCAAGCCCCACCCCCATCTCCTACCTACTAGCCTCATCCCACCCCCTTGACCTGTCCGTTCTCCCTGGACTGACTTATCCCCTCCCTAACTCCCCACCTACACTCACCTTTATTGGATCCATCCCCGCATCTTTGACCGGTCTGTCTCCTCTCCACCTATCTTCTCCTCTATCCATCTTCTTTCCACCTCCCCCTCTCTCCCTATTTATTTCAGAACCACCTTCCCCTCCGCCATTTCTGAAGAAGGGTCTAGGCCCGAAACGTCAGCTTTCCTGCTCCTCTGATGCTGCTTGGCCTGCTGTGTTCATCCAGCTCGACACCTTGTTATCTTATATTTATTATTTTACTTTTCCACTATCAGTACATCTTGGACTTTCAAAAGTATCGGTGTAAAAATGTTATTTTCTAACTGAGACAGCCAGTGAAATACTTCTGAAGTGCAGTCAATGCTGTCATGTAAGAACACAGCAGCACAGTGTTTCATGTATAATAATGCAAAAATTTTCACATCTTTTCTTTTTAGTTGGTAAATTTTTTGAGGGTTAAATGTTGGCCAGAATGCTGAGAAGTTTTCACTGTTTCTACTGACAACACGTGTAATAGAATGAAAAAGTTATTGCGTTGACACATATGCATGAAGCTTTCAGCACACAACATTTTAAGTTCTTTGTCATGATGGCTTTCCCAAAATCGTGGTACTTTGACTTTGTTGTCCTTTGAGTTTCCGAGCTAGCATTCACATATTCAGTACTCCATATTCAAGGCAAACAGGATTTGATTCATGGGTCATATTCTATCTAATGAATTTCTTTTTATTAATGTGTCTCAAACACAAATTCTTCTCAAAATAGTTCATGAACTAAAAACTTTTTTAGGCTTATATTGAGGTCCCTTTTAATTATCATGTGTTTTAGTTTAAAAGTAACCAGCACTAAAGTCTCATAGTTTAAACATTAAGATGAAAGCTTGGCTTTATTACACAAAAGTGATCAAGTTTTTCACTAAAATTCAGGTAAACAACTTAAATTAAGTTAGAATAAAAGTTACACATAAAGATGAAAGTTATATCATTTCTGACCTTCTTGAACATTCTCTTTCTGAAGTGAAGGGGATGAAACTTGAAGTCAGATTCAGCAGCAGTGATGGCTTCTGCAGTCAAATAGGTGGAGTTTTTTTATTAGGATACTCAGCAGGTAGAGAAGCTTCAGAGAATTCGTGAAAACACCTTTACAGATTCTCCTGGCATAAGAGACAGCACGGTGGCTCAGTGGTTAGCACTTCCACCTCACAGTGCCAGGGACTGGGTTTGATTCCACCCTTGGGTGACTGTCTGTGTGGAGTTTGCATGCTCTCCCCATGCATGTGTGGGTTTCCTCTGGGTGCTCCGGTTTCTTCCCACAATCCAAAGATGTGCAGGCTAGGTAGATTGGCCATGCTAAATTGCCCAGAATGTTCAGGGATGCTCCGAGGGTCAGTGTGGTCTTGTTGGGCCAAAGGGCCTGTTTCCACACTGTAGAGATTCTATGATCTATGAGCAACTTTTAAATTGCCCGGATCCTTTTCAGCCAAGCAGGGATGAGCTCTAGACACCTTTCTCTGCAACTCCCTCTATCCCAGAGAAAGTTGCAACTTTCTCACTCTCTCCTGCTATTCAGCTGCAAGTGAAAGCTGGAGCCACCTTCATAGGTTTTTTTTGAGATCTCTGCAGAAAAACAGCTGTTCACAGCCAGACTTTTACACAGGGCAAAACTTAAAAATGAGTGCCAAATCATATCCATATTAGGTATTGAGTTTGCCCAAATGTGGAGTACAGACGGACATTTTAGCTTTCAGTTAAAGTAATTAACTTCTTAACTGTCTCAGCCATTAACGTGAATGGCTGTCACATTTCACCTCTTTGTTGGTATAGAAATAATGATTCACACTTTGAGGGAAGCCATTGTCAATGAGTTTCCACTTACCTTTATAAAAGTTCATTGTATTTCAAAAGGTGTCCTGTCATTCTTCTTGAGGTAAGTGTGGTCTGGCTCCAGTCGTATTTGAATCCACCAGGAAAGTCACCTAACTCCTGGGACCAATTTGTAAGACTCCTTGCATCCATTTCAATGACAGGTTAGGTTTTGATACAAAATATACAATGACATCACCACACATTTGTGACATACCTCTCTACTAAAAAAAAATTGCGAACACATTTCAAAGCAGGAAATGTTTCATGCAGCCATTTTCTGCACATTTTGATGTTATCACTGCACTGTAGTTATGTCTATAACTTGCTTAGAGGTACTGATGATAACTGTTTCAGAAGTGATCATTAGTGCAGGAACCTATTGACTGATTACCTTTTGCTGCCAGATTCGTGGGTGCAAATCTGACCAGAGGAAATCCACTGAAAGGATGGCCAAAAGTACATGACATCTAAAGAAGGTATGTATTGACAGTTCAATTTCAGTTTGTCTTGGTAACTGAAAATCCAAACTCAGTGATTCTCGTCCACGATTTGAACCTTGTCTAATTTTAAAAATGTACATTTAGCGTCCATGATTTGATCCTTGATTGGCACAAAGCAAGATTAAACCAGAAAGTATCCATAAAATGAAACAACTTTATTGGCAAAATCAATAGCCTTGAAACTTCTGGCTCCTTTCATTACCATTATATTTCTCAAATGTTTCTCGGTGACGTTAACAATCATATCGGGACAGGTACATTCCCAGATACTGAACCTGCATAGGGGATAGACTGTTTTCAGTATGAACTGTTCACTTGCAAACAAAAACCAGATTGAGGATAGTTATTGATCACTTACCAATGCTGAACATTTAAAACATTCTGTACCCAATACAAATAGATTGCTGATTAAACAAACACACTATGGATAATTATTCTAATTGTAGTAACTAATGTTCTATAGCACCAACATCATAACACTGTATGGTCATATAATTTTCCATATTCCCAGAATGAAGTCATTAGGGATGTATTCTTAAGTGAAGCTGTGATTGCTCCAGATGTGACTTGAGTTCTTTCAATGCTCGCAGGAGAAATAGGAGCGGCTGGGGATGCTTTAGGAAGGTGCGTCAGCACCATTCTGAAGCAGTTTCAACGTCCATTCTACTTGCCTGTGCAAGACTGGCATGAACACAAGCCTGAACAGCTGATTATTGTTTCCAAAAAAATCCATGATCATTATAAAATGTTCTGAATAAAATCAATAAGCTTATTTTGTGAAAGGTAATATGATCTATAAAGGGATTTTCTCCATAATATCTTAAAGTCCATTTGCTCTGTTCAATGTATGATGTTTTATTCAATCATTTTAGGTTGCGGGCTTTTCCGTGAATTTGAAATAGCCAAGATTGCAATGTAGGGAAATTACTTTAAAGATACCTTTCATGCTATCACCAGTCAAGACTCAAATCTATTTTAACAAGTCTATTCACTTAACAATACATTTGATTCTGTTCCTGTATGCAGCTTTCTGATGTAAATGGTGCACACATTGCTAGGTTCTTTTTACACTTCATGCAAAAAATAGCTTCAATATCTTTTCATGCTGACATGCTGCTTGAATGCAGGATCTGGCTGTCAATCAAGTCCTTAAAAGTTTCCCTCAAGACTGGTCAGTTACTTTCAAATCTCATCTGATTATGGCACCATCTTTCTGCACAGTACAGCAAACATACTGAAAAGTAGCTATGAGCATTAGGGATGTGGCCCAAGAGCAAACTAAAGTAAACAACGAGTCCTCCATTCAATTCCATCACTTGTGTCGCCAGAAAACCAATGGCTTATTTCCTCTACATTAGGGTTAAAAATATTTGGTGGAGTTTAGCTCAAGTAAACAAGCCTGCAATGTGAAAATTCAGAATTTCGATGAAATAATCCGCTCACTGTTGGCACAAAGGATAGAGTTGAAAACAAGCACTTCCACTGACAAATTGTGTGATATTCTCAGTGTTTTTGAAAGTTGTACCATCCCACCATTTTTGAGTGAAAAATGATAACCTAGGAGAGTCAAATAGGGGAGCCAATGGCCTGTTAGTATTATTTCTAGAGAATCAATCTACAGGCCCAGGTAATGTTCTGGGGACCTGGATTCAAACCCTACCATGGAATTTGAATCCAATAAAAATCTAGAATTAAGAGTCTAATGATGATTATGAAACCACTGTCAATTGTCAGGGAAAACCCCATCTGGTGTATTATGATTCAATGACTCTAATGCCCTTTATGGAAGGAAACTGTCTAGCTGGCCTACATGTGACTCCAGACCCATAGCAATGTTGTGGACTCTTAACTCAGATAAGGAGAGTTAATAAATTCTGGCCTACCCAGTGATGCCCACATCCTGTGAATGAATTTTTGAAAAAAGCATTTCAGTCTCAATGGAATTCGTAAGTGATCTGCTGGTGTGGCTCAATTGAAACATAAAGCATTCCCCTTCCTTTTCCTTTTAAAAGTTCCAATACAAAGCTTTTTTAAAGCATCACTTATCAGTAAGAAGGGAACAATCCATATGTATATCATGCTCCACTCCCTTGTGGGGACATGACTTTTTAACAGAGCAGAATATTGCTCAGGTGACATCCATTGTGAATTCATCCAGCCATTCATTTAAAAGGGCAAAATATCTTCTTTCAAACTCCTACAGCCAATCATTCCTGGTCATTTGTAAACTCATAATGCAGACGTTTCATAGCTTGTGGCATGAATGCAAAAATTGGGTTGCAGCATTTTAAACTCTTCTAAAACCTGAAACAAATCATGTATTTTATCTTTGCTTTGTGTGTGCAAAGTTATGGTAAAAGTTGATCCATTTTGACCAAAATTGGTACCATCTTTGTAACCTCCTCCAGCCCAACATCAGAGGCACCATTATTGATGGGCATGTCTTCAACAATCTCAGTCCCAAGTTTTGGCACTCCCACCCTAAAAGCTTCTGCTTCTCCACCTGACTCTCCTTTTCTCAGGTACCCTTTAAAAACTGCCTCAGTGTCAGTTTTTTTTTGGTCTAATGACATTCCTGTAGAGTGCTTTATGTTTTACACTTTTGAGGTGCTATGCAAATGAAAGTTATTGTGTTAACATTGTCTGGTGAAATTTTACAAATCTTTTCCGCAAGAGTACAGTGGATTGGATATTTGAGCTTATGAGACTAAAATTCTACATCCTCTGAAGTCTGATTCTCAATTTGAAACTTGACCCAAATACTTTGCAATTTTCCCTTGAACACTTACTTTAACAGCTACTGTCAAAGGTGGACTTAAAAATAAGTCATTTAGCACTATACTTGAAAATCAAAATGTTTCTCCGAAAATAAATTCTCTAAATGCAGCTAAGCAAAGTCGTCTGGCTATGTCAAATAAGGTAGGGCAATATGGTCCAATCTAGATGTTATGATCCCAGCTGATGTTATAACTGGAAAAGTCAGATCCCAGACCTAAATCTGGCTCAATGGATCATATTTGGTTTTAGTTTGGTTTTACAGAGATGGTCTCACTCTGAGAGATTAACACACAGTTTAGTAGATTTTGTTTTAACAATGAAACAGAAATATAATAAGCAAATGAAATGAGCATTAAATAGAATAAACCAGTCTAACTAGTCTTAGCTCAAATTCCAAGCGTTTTAAACACACAGAAAATCTATTATCCTATTAATTCCAAAACACTATTAATTTCAAAAGAAAACATCCCTTATACGGCACTCAGACCAGAGTCCTTTTCTCTAACACCTCAACACTGTTGCATTAAAGTCACTGTGACATTAACTAATAGACTGAAACCTCTGATAGCTTATTCCTGGAGCTATCACAGACCTGAGTTTAAGCAAACACAGCTTCAAGTTTTCTTCAGGTTTTTATCCAAACTCTTCTAGTCTGGGACTATGATCAACTTCTTAGTCAGAAGTAGTTTAATTTCATGATTGTGTCTCCTTCTCAGCTGCACTGCTTTACACATGCATCTCCATGCAAGGACTACACAGAACTCTCTGACAAGTAAGTTGAAAAAGGGTCTCTCCTTATCACAAGCTTGCCTTGAGCTTTAATACAAATTCCGATTTCTGAAATTTCTAACAGGAAACTTTCAAGTACAGTTGTCTTCCTTGCAGGTCATGAAATGCCAAAGGAAACAAAATATAAAATAAAACAAACAATAAACGTATATAAGATAAAATAACACAAATAAAACCCACCAGGTTGCCAAAGTAGCCCTGAAAAGCTGTATTAAAAGAAATCATCATGGATACAGAAATGTTTACATGTTAAGTGTTAACTTCAGACACACAGAAAACCCATATTATACTACGTTACTAACGCAAAGTGCAAGTCTCAAACTTGAAATAAATGATAATAAGCAAATATACAATATGGTTTATATCACACAAACAAACATTTACAGATCTCAGTTTCTTGTTGACTTTGGCCACTCATCCTTGAATTATTTTCCACTTATCAATTTCTATTGTACTTACATTAATTGAACATGTTTGTACTTTCCGAAAGGCGTAGGCTACAAGTAGAGTGACGCACATGGTTAGACTTTCACCTGCTGTGGTGATTGTAATGAGGTCAGCCAGATGGACCTCATCGAATATGAGTTCCCTGATTGGGGCTGTTAACCTGGTCCAATCAGGGAGCCCTGGCTGACAGATATAAACAGGAATGTCAGGGGTTTTGCTCACTCTGAGAGCTGGCTCTGAGGAAGCTGGATCAATGTCAAGGACTTCCCATGTACAAATAAAGGGTACTTGGTGACTGGATAGCAACTTCTGTGGAGTTATTTCACCTGCTGCCTTTTCTCATCATTGATCTCAATCACAAGCCCAGAACTATTTGATATGTTCACACTCTTAGTGGGGCCAAAACAAGTTTGAGGAGATGGAAATTAGAGTGATTTTGCTTGCGTTTTCTTAGGGCTTTGAGTGGGCTTGTGAAATAACACCTTAACAGACAGAGGTCCAAATCAACCAATTGAATTGATCAGGGCAGAGCTTCTGTAATAGTCCTGCATCGCCCCAGGAATGTTCTCAAAGGGCTCATTGATGTAATGGGGGCCAACAGGCCCGAGCCAGCTGCACTCATGCCTCATGCTTAAATCTGCGAGACAATGTTAGAATGGTAGAGACATGCATGGCAGATGTCTCAACTCTACCTTCCTGCCCTCAGATCATAGAGATTAATTCCAACAAGTATCCAAGAGAGTTTAAAATCAGTTGTACAGGACTAATGAAGTTGCAGTGCAATGAAGAGTAGGCCAATGAAGTATATTGTCCTAACCAAAACATTTCCATTGCTGCATTATGAGGAGGTATCTAAATTTTGATTGAAGATTTCATCAGTCTGACATTAAAGTTGCCAACTTTTGGACGCTGACTTGAAGATTTCTCCTGCCTCCAACCAGTCATCTCTGTCAGACAGAATCTTCTCAACATTCATTATTTAATTAATAATAATTGAAAGGAGCACCATTTTTAATGAACCTATATTTTTTCTCGTGTTGTCTGCAGCAGTGTTCATGAGATTAACCGTTATTTACTAAAATCTCCAAGAAAATTCTGGAGGGCTGGCAGACCTATTTGAAATATCCAAAACTGTTGTTATTAGAAATGACAGATTTCCATCCAGACGTTCTGTCATTACAAAATGCCTCAGCTGAATGCTCATTGTCACACGGGTGTGACTAAGGCCTCAGCAAGGCAACAAACCTTGTCCAAAATACAGTCATCAATCTAAGGGTTATATGTTGCTAAGGCTATGGTTCCCATGATCTGAAGGTCACTTTCTGCTGTTTTTCTTTCTACCTGGTACTAAAGAGAATCATAACTCTATATGACTGTGCCTTGTACTAAGCGGGTCAATGCGGGGGTCTTGACACACATGCATCTACGGGGCATCTGTACCAAATTTGGCCGTGATTCCATGCCCACGGTTTGGCATCTGTATTCTGTATTCTTCAATTGGTGCAGTCAAGGGTTTTATTCTGCCCCATTTACCCCTGTATTCAACCAAATTCTAAGGTCTGCAATTTTCATTAAGTATACAAAACTTATATTTATCTTATTAACGCGTTACAACTTTTCCAAGTGTACGCTCAATGTAAGGCATGATGGTGTATATGCTTGATGTAGTGAATAGTCTCCACATGACCAACACGAGACTCCCTAAGCAGGTACTCTACTCCCAGCTTCAAAGCAGCAGGCAAGCCCCAGGTGGACAGAGGAAGCGCTTCAATGATACCCTCACAGCCGAACCGGCAAAGTGTGGGGTTCCCACAGACACGTGGGAATCTCTGGCCCAAGACCATCCAAAGTGGAGGAGGAGCATCCGGGAAGGCATCGAGCACCTCGAGACTTGTCATCGGGAAAAAAATGGAAGCCAGGTGAAAACAGTGAAAGGAGTGTGCTGCCACACCACCCCTTCCCATGACCACCTTCTGCCCAAGTGTAACAGAACCTGCAATAGCCACATCAGTCTGTACAGCCATCTATGGTCCCACCCTGAGTCGGATTCATCCTCGTCAGCAAGGGACTGCCAATGATCATGTTTGATGTAGTGAATAGATGTGTATGATGCCAAAGTTTACATAATTCTCTACTAACTACTGTAAAATAGGACAATGTCATTCAACATGTTGGTACAAATATTGTAACCTACATCATGATAAAACATTAGTTGAAATACATTAAAATTATAAGTTTATTTTACATTCCTATCTCCAGTTGAGTAGACTCTGAGAAAGCAGTCATGAGTTGGAGGTGCTTGAAAACTGCAACTGCTCGAGGTTTTGAAAATTGAACAGTTTTCTCTCCATTTACTTAGCTATCTAAATGATCTGGGAAATGAACGGACATGGGAGTGTTGACGCATTGACATTTTAATATTGATTACTGTGTATTTGTCAATTGCGGAGCATCTGTGTTTTTCCGTTTTGGAGACAGCTATTATGTTACAATAAAAAAAAGCAGGAGAAGTGTGGAAATGGCTTTTTCAGCAGAACAAATTAAATTCTCCACATCCAAGTCAATATACAATCTTCCTTCTAACAAGCTTGAAACAAGATATGTTAGATGGAAAATTCCTAATCTGATTCCCTAACACCTCGAATAATGACTTTGTTGAGGATGTCTTTTCATGGCGATAAAGTGACCTTACACTGTTTTCTTTGCCAGCACTAGTGCTATATGTAGTTTTTTGAAAAATCAAGGAGGAGGACCAGGACTCAAAATGCAAAAGCTAAAATTGAGATACCAAAGCAGGTGAGATAAATCACAAAGTTCTTAATAGATAATGTTAAACTTCAATGATGGCGTTCCCTACTTTTCTTGTTCTTCTTAGTGAAAGTCATAGATTTGTTGGGGATGTTGCTGAGGGAACCTTAGAGACTTGCTGAAGCAGGTGCAGTACACACAAAAATAAAAGACCACAGCCCTCTGGAAATGTGAAACAAAAAGTGAAAAAGCTGAAAACTGGTTTGGCTCCAACTTTGGAGAGAGAAAAAAATTGTGTTAATGGGCCATATTTTTCCTTTTTTTGACTAGTTCTTATTTTCAGAAAGCTGCTAGGAGGTTTTCCCTCCATCGCTCATACCCTGTTTCTTTGGTAGAGTCATGAGAAATTGGTGGAGAGAAAGGAAGTGTCTTTACTCCAAATCAGCTACACACACACAGCCAGGGGAGAGAGCTCTCCAGGTCAGTTTTGTCTTCAGGGTGAAAAGAAACACCTAGCTATGACATAAAAAGATTAATGATCTTCTCTGCTCTGCCACCATTATCTCTCTGCAACCTCACACTCACTCCAACTCTGCCATTGCACACACCTCCCAGCATTACATATGCTTGCAGAATGTTCACTCAATGACTGTCACTCACGTTGTCTTCCTAAACTACCAAACCTTACTGTCCTCTGTGTTTCCTTTTCACTCACTAGGGACATATCACCACTTCTCCAGTTCCTGCACCATTGCTAACATCTTTTCCATCTAGTTTCATCTCACCTGATCCCTTCTTTTGTCTCATTGCAAGAGAAAACATTGTACCATAGGACAGAGAGAGCAATGATGGTTTGTGAGATGGCTGAAATTTGTGTTCTCACCCTCTATGAGGAGTAGATCCTGGAAATGACAGAAGAAGATTGAACCACTTGTGTAGAGGCCCAGTCTTCACGTTGAGGCAGCCAAGTAAGCTTCAATGTGCTGAGTTGTTCTCCCATTACCACCAGCATGAATATATTCATAACATACCCAATGCCTACTGCGCAACTAATGACGTCTCCTCTTTTACAGGCACCAGTAACACCAACATAATCTCTGTCGTGAAAGTCCCACCCCTCATTCCATCAGCTGCTCCTCCACCTCTGAGGAAGCTGCCACAGATATCTCACACCAGCCACCTCTTTCTTGATTAGATTCAGGGAGAGCAATATAATGAGCACATCAGTGGAATTTCTCTGCGGCTGGCTTTGGAAGAAACATCTCAGGCTGCTGGCACTCAGAGGACTGTCGACCAGGAACTTGCTTAGAATCTGGTAGAAGCTGACCCCATGGCGTCAACCAGTAATAACTTCATGGAAACGTTCAAACAGGAGCAGCAGGTATGTAGGTCAGACATACTTGCTAAACTGAATAGAAAGTTGGAGGAGTCCACCAATGTTATCAATACCATGTTGTTTCTGGCATATATGCATTTGGCTCTTCCCACGTTCAGGTTGGCAACTGCCGTGGACACCCAGGTCCAGCGGAATGCCTAGTTTCTGCTGGAGATGTATGCAGACCTGTACTCCTTCACTCGTGGCCATTGACTACATTCAGCAAGTTGAGGTGTGGGATCAGCAGGTACCCAGAACAAAGGAAGAACCACATATAGGCCTTCTCCCCCAGCAGTCTCATATCCAGGCACTCAGGTATGCCAGGGTTCTCCACTTCCACCCTGCCTGCTATCCAAATCGATGTAGTAGTTCTTACCCATGAGGGGGAACTCTCTGGGCAGTACACTCTCCAAATGTGTGAACTCTCTAGCCACAAATTCCCTGAGGTTATCTGTCCAGATTTTCTGGGCCAAAAGACTCCAAAATGGAACTCCAGTGCACATCCTCTCCTCCAGCTGTGGGCCTGGGACTCCACGTAAACTTCATTGAAGGCCATGTGTAAAAAGAAAAACCTCAGCCCATAAGTAATATGGGTGACATTTTATTTTAAAGGCACCCTCACATCCTGTAAATATATAAATACTTTAAACCGTTACATATCTGTTCAATTGTCATTTAGCTATAGGACTTGGTTAGGTGGCTACCATGTTCGAGGTAAGCAGCTTGTTTGTACAGGCCTAGGAGTGGACAAGTTACATTAGTGACGCATTCCTCATCTCTGTGAAGAACACCCTGAATAACAACAGATTTTAGCTATCCTTCACATTTTAGCGAGGAGATCATTGAGTCCAAAGTTAACGTTAACTTGTACTTGGTCCTTGCTTTGACTCATGGTTCATATTTACAGCCACTTTGTGTGTGACTACATGATCATTCATGAGTGCACTCTTCTCCAGAGACAATGACTCGTTCTATTGATGAGACATGTGTGGTGTCTGATACTGATTTAACATCTAAACCCTGCCTCGTAATGCATTGGTCTGGTATGAAAAGAGACTGTAAGCATAGCCCTTGGTATTTTAAACCCAGAGTGAAACACCCTTAAGCCTTACATACTCATATGGCAATATATGGAGAATCACAGACACTGAGGCAGAGTGTTGATAGGAGGGTCAAAAGGACATCTATCAGGGTGCCTCTCAAACTGAAAATGATAATAACTATATGAGAACTCTGTCCACAACTCTAACGAATGACACCTCAGAAGCTAATCTTCCTTTGCCACATGTAATGTTCAAAACCTGTCCAACTGCTACTCTTTCCCTATGCCGATCAGAGCATTTCATGTTCTCATTCTTGAATATGGAAAAGTGAATGTTATAATAAGTTCAACAAGTTGCTAATGGTAACCTTTATTGTGCAAGAGTGAAAGACAGGGCGTGTCAGGCTAGGGTTTGGGCAGCGTGAATAAACTGGGTAATTTATAGTTGAAGGCGAATAAGTTAAGTATGGGGTCAGTTTACTATTTACTCAGGAATTAGTCACAGTCATAGCATTGTGGAGTTATACAGCATAAAAACAGGCCCTTCGGACAACCACATCTCTGCTGACCAACAAACACTAAACAACGCCAATCCCATTAACTTGCCCTTGGTCCATAGCCTACTGTGCCCTAGCATTTTAAGTGCTTACCCTGATACTTCTTTAATGTTGTAAGAGTATCTGCCCACACCATCAGCTCAGGCAGCATGTTCCTTATTTCTACTACCCTCTGGGTGAAAAAAAGATTGTCAGATCTCCTCTAAACTACCTACTCACCTTAAACTTATGCCTTTTGATCTTATACATATTTGCCACAGGAAAAACAATCTCATGGTCTACTCTATCTAAGCCTCTCATAGGTTTAAATACTTCAGTGAGGTCTGCTACCCTCAGTCTCCTCTGCCCCAGACAAAATAAACCCCGTCAATCCACTCTCTTCTCATAACTAAGACTAAGGCAACATCCTGGTGAATCTCCTACGCACCTTCTCCAGCGCAATCACATCCTTCTGATAGTGTGGCAACCAGAACTGCACACAGTATTCCGTCTGTGGCCTGAACAATGCTTCATGAAGTTGCAACAAGACTTGCTTGTTTTGTTATTCTATGCCCCAGCTAATGAAGGCAAGCATCACATCTGCCTTTTTCATCATCCTGTCTATCTGTGCTCACTCATTGAGGGATCTATGAACTTGTATGCCAAGGTCCCTTTTTCCCTCAGCACTCCCTAGGGACCTATCATTCATTGTGTATGTCCTTTTCTTATTAGAACTCCCAAAATGCATCACCTCACACTTATCGGGATTAAATTCCATCTGCCAGTGCTCTGCTCAATTTACAAGCTGATTGATATCAGACTGTAGCCTGAGACCATCCTCCTCATTATCAATAACGCCACCAATTTTCACGTTGTCTGCAAACTTACTAATTGTGCCTTCTACTGTCACATCCAAGTCGTTAATCTAAATAACAAACAACAAGGGTCTCAGCACTGATTCCTGAGGTATACCTCTGGTCACAGGCCTCCAATCACAAAAACATCCCTCCACCATTACCCATTACCTCCTATTTTCAAACCAGTTTTGGGTCCAGTTTGCCAACTTGCCTTGGACCACATGGACCAGCCTTCCACATGGGACCTTGTCAAAGACCTCACTGCAATCCATGTAAACCACCATCAACTGCATTACTCTTAACAGTATATTTAGTCACCTTTTCAAAAAAGCTCAATTAGTCAGACAGGATCTCCCTCTGATGAATCTGTGCTGACTATCCCTGAAAACTCCTTGCCTTTTTGATGTTGATAAATCATGTCCTTCAGAATATTTCCAATAATGTCCGTACCACTGGCATCAAACTATCTGCTCTGTAATTATTTGGCCTATCCCTGCAGTCCTTCTTGAACAAAGGAACCACATTCGCTATCCTCCAGTCATCTCCCATTGTAACCTGGAATACATGTCATCAGGCACTGGGGTTTATGAATCTTTGTGCCAGCATTAACATCTGATACCTTCTCCTTATTAATTTTAACATTCTAGAACCTCACCATCCCAGCTGAAATCCCCTGTTAGAATTTCTTTCTTCTCTGTGATTATACATGAGAAGTATTCATTTGAGACCTTACTCATGTCCTCTGGCTCCACACACCGGTTGTCCCTTGGTCTCTAATAGGTCACACTCTTTCCCTGATAATCCTCTTACTCTTATTGCACTTATAAAAAGCCTTGAGGTTTTCTTTTATCATATCTGCCAAAGATATTTAAGGACCCCTCTTTGCCCTCCTGGTGCAGGCTAATAGGGCAGATGTTCAACAACCTGTCCTGCATGTAGGCGAATATATCTCTAAGGAGTGCAAGGCAATCAGAGATCATCTTGCCCAGTACAGTACAGATTTGGTTGGGGTGAATCACTGATCACAGATTAAATGTGACCCGGTGGGCGATGAGCTTAGACAGGATTTTGTGATCTGCAATCTCCAGTGAAATTGATTGCCAATTTCTAATCTCCTCCCTCTCCCCTTTCAGCTGTTACATGAAGGTGATGGTACCTTTCCTCATGGATTTGCACCTGCTACCCACGAGACACATACTGTCATACACCTCCAGTAGGTCCTGACCAATCAAGTCCCACAGAGCTGAATACAACTTGGCCGGTAAGCCATCACTTCCAGGAGTTTTATTCTTTTCTAAGGACTCAAGGACCTTGGCCAGCTCATCCAGAGAAAATGGTTGTCTCCCACGTGCTGTCTCCATGATAGAGGACAGGAACGACCAGGACGCCATGCTGTCCATGGGCTTCATGTCCTACAGACTGGCATAAAAGGATTTGCTGATCCTCAGGATGTCAGACTGAGGTGATGTTACTGAGCCATCTTCTTCCTTCAGGCTGCTGAGCACAGAGGTCTCCTTGTGACCTTTTGAAAAAAGAAATGCGAACATGTCTTATCCTGCTCCATAGTGCAGACCCTGGACTGGAAGATTATCGCAGAAGCCTCCCAGGCAAAGAGCAAGGCTTGTTGGCTCCTCGCCTGCTAGAGGTCCTCTGTGACATTGAACCCCCATCGTCTGCAGAAGGTTCAGTCTCTGCATGCTTTTCTGGAGTTGGGACAGGTTTCCCCATCTCTCTCTCTCTCACACACACACCTTCTGTACACCTTTGAGGATAAAGAACCTCTCGATGTTCCCATGGAGACCCAAAGAGGGACTTCATGTTTCTCCAACTTGTGTAATCCCTTTTGAGCTCCTCAATGTTATAAGCTAAACTTGAGAAAATAAAAATAAATATCTGCCACACACACAAACCCCAAAAAGTTATAAAGGAAATAGTGTCCAGTGCAGAAAGGAAGATAAAAGGAAATTCAGTTTCTAGTCTTTTAACATGATCTTAAAGTGTTAGGCTTTAACGTGAGACCATGGTTGCTTTTGGGTGTCCTGGACCAACAGCAGTGATGAATATTAATGCCACCACTGTTCTTACCACCCCTCCCACCCCTCCCACCCCTCCCACCCCCTCCTCCACTGCAGCCCTAATTGTGCCTGAAACGTCTGTACCCTGGAATGTTGAGCTGCCAGTCCTGTCCATCCTTCAACCATTTCACCCATGTCTCAATGATTGCAACAATGCCTTTTTCACACATGCTGATCGATGCTTTAAACTCATCTGCCCTACCAATCAAACTCCTTGCATTAAAATAGATACAACTTACCTTTCTAGACTTCCCAAGTACTTTATCCAGCCCGTGTCTTCTCCACCTGCTGGATTGTTCAAACATTCCTCCCATATCTGATTGGACCTTGCTTATGACTTTACTCTGTGCCCCATCCCCTTGCCAAATTAGATTAAAACCTCTCCAACAGCACAAGGAAATCTCACATTAGGGTTCAGGTGCAACCTGTCCATCTTGTCCAGGTCCCACCTACCCCAGACGTTGTCCCAGGGATCCAAAAATCTAAAACCTCCCTCCTACACCATCCCTTTAGCTACACCTTCATCTGACCTCTCTTCTGATTTCTGTATTCAGCATGTGGCACTGGAAGTAATCTGAAGATTACAACTTCAGTAGTCTTCCTCTTTAATTTACTACCTAAGTCTCTAAATTACTATTGCGGAATCTAATTTCTTTTATTAACCCATGCTCTTGCTACTGACGTACCACGAGCATGTTCACCCTTCTCTTCTCCCTTTAGAATGCCCTGCAGCCAGACTTTGAGACCTCAAATATTTAGTATTTAATATCATTATATTATAATTGTATTTCATCATCTAATTTTTCCTGAGTTACCATTTACTTAATTCCATCAGAACTGTCCTAAATCTCTGCTCTGAATGAATACTTGCAGGGCATTCCAAGTGTCGAGGAATTACCCAGTGGAATATTTAACTCCCTGGGCAATTCCTTCAGAGTCTGCTATGATTTGGATTGCGCACAGTCCCATGGACACTTCTCAGCAATGACAGTCTGGGCATTGGACCATTATTTTCCTATTAATGATGGAACCTGCTGTGAATTATTTTTATCCTGAGGAGCAGCCAGAGAGGCCAACTGATCATTTTAGTGTTTTAATTGGCTAGTTAGACATTTGCGACAGCTTGTGGAACAGTCGGGCTTAATTATCAACTGATTCCCCAGTTAATACCAGTACGTTATTGAGCTGAAAGTGATGTTTCTCCCAGTAAGTGTCCTCATCTTCCTCCTTGGAAAACTGCTGCTGCTCTTCCAGCTCTTCCACATCCATCCCATTGTCTCTTTGCCTGTTTCAGTTGTACACAGTGGTGAATACCAGGATTATGTGGTACACCATCCAGAATGTACTGCAAGGCCCCCACCGGATTCAAGCATTGGACTCTCACCTTTAGATTGCAAGTTCTGCTGCAGAAGACAATCTGTGCCTGCACTGTGCTTTAGTCATTTGGACAAAATCACGTTGAGGACAGTAAATTCTCATTCTCTTTGACCTCCATCACATCCTGAGGGGAATTTTTGCTGTGCCCTCTCCTTCTGGAGGCTGACTGCCAGGGATAGTGAGTTGTTGTTGTCCCCCAAGCCTTTGTAACTCCTGCCTTATCCTGTGTTGTCTTTGTATGACTGTAAAGAGATGAGAGCATCCACTATCGCTGGATTCATTCATGACGAGTGTGCTGATCCTCTGTGGGGAGTATCTGACACAGAACAGCTTTTGAATGATGTGATTTTTGAGCAGACATGCCAAACAGAAGTGAGGTTTTATCATAAATGGTGATGCAGTGTGGCAAGGAGTCCTCTCAGAAGGAGGGTAATGCACTGTCTCTCCATGGATGTCAGACTTATAACACCTGGATATATATGTGGCACAAGCTGTGCCATGGAACATCTTGGGATATGATAACTGTGGAAAAATGAGTCCGTCCTTCACTCCAACCCCAAGCATTGCACAAATCAGTGTTGAATATATGAGTCTGTGTTCTCACGTCCTTACAGTTCATGGTGAAAGGAAAGCAGCTCCCAGGCTTTGTGCAGTAATGAGAACTTTAGAACATGTTTGAGAAATGGCGACCACAGATGACACTTTTAAGTTTTCCTGTGATTACTTCTGCTTCTCAGAGATGTCTAGAATTAATTTGTCACAATCAATGGCTCAGTCAGGACTGCTTGTGACCAAGGCTTGTGATGTGCATTGTTGGTCAGTTCGTGGGCTGCACATGCAGAGTAATTTCATAGCAGATGTGTGTCATCAATGACTCTATGGATGTCTGATTAATGCATTTCTCCTCGAAGGATCTCACATCACTCACAACTGTGCCCTACCCCTGCAGACAAGCAATGCATACTTTCACCACAGGAATATAGCAGCAACCATTTTTCATCCTTATTGTGCAGTTCAGATTTGGCCCAAATTGAAATGCTATCCAAGTCATACTCCTGAGAGAGAGTTACAAGCTCCACCTGAAAGTGGAGATTCCAGCCCACTTTTCATGTTCATTTTAGTGCAGTTGTCCCTGTCACCCCCATTAGTTTTGAGGCTCCCTACATTCCTATCCACACCTTTTATTTGATCATCAATAACCCCACTTTTCCCCTCAGCTCCTGGCATACATCATTGCATGCTCTCTATCACTTTCGCTGTCCCCTCCATTGAAGCCAACTTGTTGTTGACTTGTGAAATACCTCCTCACACAGTATCTATACCTTCCCATGGCTTTATCAGATTCCACCTTTATATTTGGAGTTCTCTCTTTCACACTCTATATTCCCTCTGTGTTCCATTGTGATGAGTCCTATCTTCACACTGTCGTTTCCTGCTTTCCCCCAAACAGCACGTTAATTACCCAGGACTTAGTGTGGCCCACACCCCCTGAACTGACTTGTGAAGACAGGTCTGACTGAGAATGGCCCAGCCCCTTGACTGATGATACGACAGCTCTGTGACTGACTTACCTGTGATGCCCTGACAGGTTTAGCCTGGCCTGCAGGACTGACTGTGTCCAAACTCACAACTGGAATGACACGGATTTTCAAGCCCTGATTGCAACAAGTGTCCAACAGACCAGAGCCAACATCCTGGACTGAGATCAGATGATGCTTTTGTTTGAAATGTGGTGGCATCCCTGACTGCCTGTAGACACTCTTTGTTCAACAAAAGACAATTCCCTTAGACTTTGAGACGTGACTGATTGAAGTATAGGGAAAGTTTTTAACCGTGGATGCTGCTGGCACATGCTGTAGGTGTGTCATTGATACATCACAGTACTGTAGACAACATAGCTGTCCCTCGGACTGTTCAGCACGAGCAAACGTCAAGGTGCCTAGCTTTCTTTCAGCATTAAAAGCAACTCAAGTGCAAGATGTGAGCCAGTCAGTTTTCCATTTTCAACTTTAAATTTTCAATTAAGCAACAATGTGCTAAAAGGCAGGGCGAGGCAGACATTCTGGGGCATCCAGGGAAGCACAAAGCGAGGGAAACAAGCTAACAGCATTAAGCTGTAATTTGTTCAGATGTATGCCACATGTGTGTGCTTCTGCACACAAAGCAACCTGGCAGGAACATTGCAAGTGCAGTATTGAAGTGCTGAAGTATATTGAGTTAGTCCGAGTTCGGGCATGATGATATAGCGAAGCTGGTATTGTGCTGATGTTGACACCTGTGGATTACGAGTGCAGGTGATTGATGTCTAGGGAGCTTGCCAGGAGATCTCAGTGAATGAGGATGAATGTGGAGTCCAAAAGAAGCAATCAGTGAGGCCTTCTCTACCAAGTAAATGCTCTGACTTACAATTTGGGAATTGGTGCCATCTAATCCTTAACCAGTGCCTGGGAGAATTACAAACCACGTATAAATGAAGCAAGGGGAGCTAATAACGAGATACAATGCATGGAGATAAGCTGGTTGCCACTTAGTATCAAGATTCTCATCGAGGCATTTAAACATTCAGGGGAAATGGGAATTTTTATCTTAATGTCAAGAATCAAAATTTTTCTATTTTTGCTGTATTTTCTGAATTTCTTGTCTATGCCCGCAGCACAAAAGAACTGGGAAAACTACTCCAGTGTTTCAGATTTGTGATATTTCATCTATCGGATGAAAGATTCATCATCCTCTAAAGTATGATGCGCATACTTGGTGTGTGTAATGGATGTGGATGGTGTCACTTTACATATAGACATCCACTAACTTTTCTGTAGCCAGGCGGTAATGTATGGTGCTACACTTCACAGTTACTGCAGTCTATATGGTGGTGGGTGAGGGATTGAAAATTCAGACTAATAGATGGGATGCTGATCAAATGGATTGCTTTGTTCATTTGATGATGTTGAGCTTTTTGAAGTTGTTATGGCTTCCCTGATATAAAAAAAAAACTCAATTTATTTCAAGCTGAGGGGCAAGAATGCACAGAGCAAAGAGAGGCATTCAGTACAGTGATATAGATAAAGCAGAAAATGGGCAGAACCTTCTGTGCTCGCATGTTACTGGGAAGGAAGTGGGAGGGCTGGAAAATTATGTGTGCATTTTTGTTGGGATCAATACCCAATGTCTTCCTGTCTTTGCCAAAATAAATTCAGGGCAGAAAGGCCCATGTGTGAATTTCCTGCGACATAAGTCCTTTAAATGGTCAATGAACAAACAATGAAGGACCAATAAAAGGCCTGTTCCTTCCTGGGCTACAACTATCTCAGTTCTGGAAGTGCTGGCCGCCTGTCAGTCAGCGAGGACCTGGGTTTGGCAGCTCCCTCAATTTGCACTGATTTGGGCACAGTCGAGGGCATAGAAATTAGGCTGGGCATGACCTCTGACTCCTGCCATGACCCTCGACCTTAGAACAAGCCCCTCCTCTAACACCTTGGACTTGGCGACTTGTTTGCCCTTCTTCCAGCAGCCCTATCCTCCATGGCACTGCTGAGCATGAGAGCTGCTAGCCTCTGACTGGCACTAGTTGGCATCTCTCACTAGGTCGGACTTCTACCCTGATATCTGCATTTTGAACACGTGGCATCACCAAGGAAAGGTGACGTCTGTGATTTTTGGGTCTTTTATTTCTTGATTGGTGCTCTTCATGAAAGGCTTTTGTCTCTATTTGGCAAAAAAAAACTTAGAATGACCTAAAATGGCCGGCTTTCCAATGGGCATAGCTGTCTGTGGTCCTGATGGAACCCTATATCAGGGCCATTGCTAAGTTGTGGCCACTGGTCACTCTTCCCGCTGTTCCCCAACTGCTGCTGTGATTGATTTTGGTTTTGGATCTGATATATTGAATGGACTCACAAGGTTTCTTTTCGAAGATTTGTGTCTCTCCCCGTTAATAAAGAGTCTATTTTGCTTTAGAACCACGTCCCGTCTAAAATAAATTGCACATATTTAATTAACATTGGGTCTTTTCTGAATAGAGTGGAAGACCTTTCAAGTTCTGACCTCACTCCACATTGGAAGTAAATTCTCTGCATTATTTTAAAGACTTCGAATAGCCAGATCAGTTAAAGACCAGGGTCTCCACTTGCTGTCCAATGAAGGACAATGTACAGGTTCTCAAGGCTGGGTGGCTGATGTGAATTCCTTCAGCAATGACACCAGCAGCCCCACCATCTTAGTGAATCTCCCAATTCATGTAGGAGGGAGAGGCTGACTTCATCTACGAGGTGCACTCTGAACAGATTTTTAAAAATAAAATTCGGAAGAATTAGAAAAACCATTGTTGGCGGCATATCCTTGAGAAGGGGATAACTTCAACAGCAACAGCTCTAACCATTGTGGTATAGCAGATGTGACCATAACACTATACGAAATAGCAACAGGAGGAGGTCAGCATTTACCCTGTCAATCCCCTTAAGAATCCTATGTGTTTCACTGAGATGACATCTCAGTCTTCTAAACTTCAGTGAGTAACTTTTGCTTATAAGACAATCTCTCAATACTAGGTGTTACCCTAGTGAACTGTCTCTGAACTGCTTGCAGAGGTGTGTGTTATTCAAGCCCAACTACTCCACGAGCTGCACTGGAAATGTAAATGTCTTACACAATCTCCAAATACTGATAACTTTGTTTGTCTTTGTTCATGTTAACAAGAACAAAGTGGACTTTTACCACTCTTTTTAATAGACTCAGAAATGTCACATTTATTACGGAAAAAAACATCCTTCAAGTAAGTGGCAAGCTCGTTATTAAAAGCTACCATGTCAAATAAACTATAGCCCCTTAATCCCAAACACCCAGACACACATGCACATTCATACACAGGCAGTACAAAGACATTCACAACAATGCAGAGCTATTACGATGGGGAAGAAATTAGGCAAAAAGGGAAAACAAACAACACCTTTGTAGTTCAAGGACAAATTTAAATAATAAAAATAGGTTGACTGCTCACAGTTCCTTCGAATTCCTATCAATGAGAAACAGTTGCTGGCAGTCACAGAATAATGGAAAATATTCAGGCTAGATTTATTGATGGAGACCATGCTGCTTGTCCTTGCAAAATTCTCCACTAACTGCCCACAGCTTTTGATCTTTACCAACAAGTCATTCATTACCTCAGTTCAGAAGGTGTGCTCGGTGACACAAACCCTGTTTCATGAGATAACGAGGTGTGGAGCTGAATGAACACAGCAGGCCAGGCAGCATCAGAGGGGCAGGAAAGCTTGATGTTTCAGAAAATGAAGAAGGGTCCAGACCGGAAACGTCAGCTTTCCTGCTCCTCTGATGCTGCCTGGCCTGCTGTGTTCATCTAGCTCCATACCTTGTTATCTCAGACCCCAGCATCGGCAGTTCCTACTATCTTTGTTTCATGGGAGTTTTCCATGTCTTCTCAACAATTAAAGCAAAAACTCTATCCTGAAATCTCACTGACACCTTTGCTGGATATTTCTTTCCAAAGTCACTTTTTTTTAATAAACAGAAATTCAAGCATAGTCTCCTTTAATCTTTTAACCATGCAGTTCCAAGCAATCACATGATAAATCCTTTACAATCCAATAATGAGTAAGTATGTTCACATAGAAAATTCTCACAATCCCTAAATATATATTTGTCAATAAGGGCCAATCTGCCACTGTATCTTACAAATATTTTTATTATGTTTGTATTTTTATTTATAAATACACATATGTTTAACACACTAGGAAGTGTAACATTTTGTATGCTCCAAACTGACAGGGCACAGAGTGGTCGTAATCTTCCACTTTCCTGTTAGTACTTTACTGTGATCAAGGCAAATTCTTTGACTTGAAGCTGCACTGACTCAATGTGGAAAATACACACAGCCCTTTCTCATCTGTATCTTTGCTTGTGGTTTTCTATCTGTGACAGTGATGCACAGCCTCATCATTCTAACCCATTCAGATGTAATGTTGCTTATGGCACCCTCTAATAGAGATACACAGTCTTTGCACTGCAACGTGTTCTGAACCATTGCTTGTGGCACTCTCACTAATAGAGATGCACAGTTCCTTGGTATCACACAGATTGATACAGCATTCCTGGTAGCTGTTTTGCCATTAGGGACACACTGGTCTCTCAGTAGAATGTATATTGTTTTTGGCTGCCTTTCTTACTGAGATGGTGAGCGACTACATCTTTATTAGAGAGATGCTGTAATAAGCAATCACACAGTATGTGTTAGCGCAATGTGGACCATATATTGCAACATTTCTTGTGTTTCTCTACAGTAGCGGGACACAATATTTTCACTTGGAAGTGACTTCACAGCTTTTGTAAACCATAAATGTGAGCACTGAATGATGTATTGTATGTCTTGTATTATCAGAGTATGGTTGCAAATCAGATGCAAGTTTTGGTCCCGGTAGGAAATAATGATGTAGGACAAAGTGCAGTAGGAACGTGAAAATGATGCAAATATTTAGGAGGTTTTGCAACATCTGTGCAGAGACAAACACAACTAATGGATAAAACCTGAACTGATTAGTTTTATCATTTTCTGTTTTTACTTCAAATATCTAGCATTCACAGATTTTAGATTTTTTATTGTTTCGAAAGGCAAATGGGATTAGAGTCCTGCACAAACTTTTCTTGATTTAGAAGGCAAAAAATAAATTTAAATCGTGTCATTCACAGTCTTGAAGTGTTCCAATGTGTTTGGCAGTTAATGGAGTACTTTTGATATGTAGCCACTGTTGGAGGTAACATGGCTGCTAATATGTACAGAGCACGGTCTGACAAACAGCAATATAGTTGTGACCAGAGACGCCAGTTTTGTGGTGGTTACTGAAGGATAAGTACTATGCAAGACACCAGACCTTTCTTCTCTGCTCTTTCTCAAAATAGTGTCACAAGATACTTTCCATCTATAGGGTGAGAATGTGACCACTGTGCCAATGCTGAATTCACAATGACCAAAATGGAAAATTGTAGGATAGGAACACAGTGGATATATGGTTGCAACCGACTTGGTTTGGTAATTCATTTTTTTCTGGGTATGCAACTTTGAGGGGCAGTGAGGGAAGGATGCTGCAGTTGAGAGACTAGAGGCAATGTAGTCACATTTGTAACATGTTGCTCCTGAAGCCTACTCTCTTTATGATTAGACCACCTGACCGCACACACCACGCAATATTCATCTGTCTCTGCTAAACAGATATCTACACTGAAATGGAAGCATCAAAGATTCATTCTTTTACTTGTGTGATGCATTTCTGCTTCGGTGCAAACTTTATCTCGTTTTATCGAAACATTAGTCGCAACAAGTTAAAGTAGCAACAAAGGTTCCTAATGGTGAAGCTTACAATATAGAGTCAGTGATCTGAAAAGGTGTTAAAGTATTTTCGGTTCATCGAATCATCAAATGTGAGTGTCACTTTGTCAGTGCAAATTAATTTTAGAGCAGAAATAGCACCATTGCTGTTAATCATTTGTCTTGATATTGTATTGGTGGGAGTGGTCACTGCACAGTCGACACCCGCCATTGTATTGTGTGGCATTACAATATACCAAATGGAATAGGGTCAGTTTACATTTAGTAGCTCGAAATTGGGCATTCACTAGACATTGTGAGCCATAAACAGCAGTAGAATTGTACTTATCCGCAATATGTAACATCCTCACCTGCCATATACTTCATTCTACCATTGCATCAAGCCAGGGGATCAACACTGATTAAAAGAGAAGTGCAGAAGGGAAAGCCAAGGGTAACACCAGGCATACTTAAACTTGACATGCTAACCTGGTAAAGCTATAACTCATGCAGGCTCCACAACAGGAGTAGCATTTTATAGACTGAACTAAATGATCAAATTACCCAAGATCAAATCCAATTCCCACACATTGAGCCATGACTGGTGGTGGACAATTCAACAGCTCACTGGAGGTAGAGGCTCCATAGTCACACAAATGCTCAGTGGTGGGAGACTCCAAAATGTCAGTGCGAAAGACAAGGCCACTGCATTTGCAACTGTCTTCAGCCAAAAGTGCCGAGTGGATGATCCATCCCAGCCTCCTCCTGAGATCTACAACATTTACAAATTTTAGGCTTCAGCAAGTTTGATTCACTACATAATGTCAAGAATTGGCTGAAGATGCTGGATACTGCAAAGGTTACATGACCACTTGATTGGCATCCCACTCATCATCTTAAATATTCACTGCCTCCACCATAGGCACAAAGTGGCAGCAGTGTGTACCAACTTTATGATGCATTGCAGAAACTTGAAAAGGTTCCTTTGATTGCAGCTTCCAAACCTGTGACCTCCACCTCCTAGGAGGATGAGAACAGCAGATGCGCAGGAATACAAGTTCCCCTCCAGGTCCAACCTCAGCTGTAACTATATCGCCATTCCTTTATTGTTGTGGTGTTAAAATCCTAAAACTCCCTCCATAACAGCATTGGTAATATAGTTTCATCACAAGGACTGCAGTAGGCAGATCACCACTACAAGGTAAGTTAGAGATTGGCTGAAATACACTTATCCCAGTAACAAATTTTTAAAAAGAGCACTCGATAACGAAAACTCCCTGAGTCCTGGTGGCGTATTTTTAAGGATGCTGAAGGACCTTGAAGGAACATAGAGTAAAGTCTATGAATGTAATATTCCAAAATTTTGAAAATAGAACCTAGTGCCATCAATTATGATTGTTGTGAAAGTCTGAGAAAAGATGAATCGACTGGGCACAGGCAGTTGCACGCAGAATAATATAAAGTAATACATTTTAAAATTAATTAAAGGAGAAGGAAATGCATCTCAAGTTACAAGATTTTAAGTGGCGCTCAGGGGAAGATGTGCAGATGCATATTAAATGTAGTAATGCAGGAAGGTAACCGTTGTCTGTGGCTCTTCTCTAGTGGAAATACATGATGCATTGACTACAACTGATACCACCAAAATCAGATTAAATAATTCACTTTACACTTGTTGTCTCGGTACCTTGAGTACCTTGTTTCTGTCCATAATAACTGTCATTATGTATCAGAGGTAATTCAATGGCTATAAAATAAATATCCTGAGCATGTGACAAAACACTATTTAAACACTAAAGTAAAACAAAGAATTGAAGCACACAAAAGCCGAAATTGCTGGAGAAACTCATTAGATCTGGTAGCATCTGTTTAAACCATGTTTTTAAACATGTTTAATCTCAACTGTTTCTTTCTTCCTTTTGCATCTACCACAATTTCTTTACACCTATCTTATTCGAGCTTTAAGTTGGAATGGCTCCCTATATTAGAAATACATCATCCAAATTGTTTATGTAACATTGGTCTAGTCTCTGCATGTATAATGCTTATTTCCTCAAAACTTCACAGATTAATGCAAACTTAGAAATACAATAGTGGTATAGTATTTGATTTTAACTAGTGAACGCACAGAACTATCAGCTCCATCCCTCAATCAGCTGTTTCTATGATAATAGGCAAAAAAATACGTTATTACAATGACCGTGTATGGAACTGATGTTGAAAGATTAATGAGCCATTTGGTATTAGATATCGATGAATTATAAATTTTTTTTAACCATTCAAAATGAAAGGAACTGTCTTCAATAGCTGCAGTATATTATGCAGCTTTCAACAAATGAAGCTGAGTCTAAACCTACGAAAAATGTGTTTGGCTGACTGAGCTGTCAAAACTTTAAAAATCACGACATTGACACAAGCCCAATCTAACATGCCCATTTATTGGGCATATCAAAATGGGACAAGGAGTGGGCAGCTAATCTTCTCTCAGAATATATTTAACATTCAATTAATTAAATGAAACTGTAAGTATCTAATATGTTAAACGTTTAAACATGGCAGGGCAGGTTTCCCAGTTATCAGAAAACTGAACAGCTCAAGGGGGGCAGAGATAGCTTTGGGATGAAAATGAACATTTCCCCTCAGCCTCACCAAACTCCCACCTCATTGAACACTGCTCTTGACCCCTATACATCTCCTTCGTTCAATGTGGGATGAGATCCCCCTTGAGGTCAGGGATCAGAAAGTTCTCCCCAACTTCCCCTCCCCATGGGTCAGGACTCAAACACCTCACCCTACACCTCCCTCCCACATAGACAACCTCCGCACGGCAGCAGGAAGCAATGTATCGGTTCGTTGAGTCACCTCAAGAGTGCAGCTGATGAAATGAAAGACAAAACTGCCTGAGTGGGGAAGTTGACAAATCAAAAACACATATCATGAAGTCTATAGATTACAAGGTGTGGAGCTGGATGAACACAACAGGCCAAGCTGCATCAGAGGAGTAGGAAGGCCGACGTTTCGGGCCTAGACCCTTCTTCAGAAATGCCATTTCTGAAGAAGGGTC
>JAHRHZ010000268.1:8949714-9032021 GCA_024137785.1 Ginglymostoma cirratum
TGTGTTCATCCAGCTCCACACCTTGTTAGTTCAGATTCTCCAGCATCTGCAGTTCCTACTATCTCTCATGAAGTCTATAACTGACCGAAACCCCAGAACCTGCTGGCACAAGGTCCCCTCCCCAGCCACTCCCACCACTATGGATACATTCTGCCTGTGTCAAGAAATCAGCCCATTATGTTTCTCACTGCTACATAGACTGCTTTCATGCTGGCCAATTGAATATGTAGTGAAACCTACTTAGTCGCACTGGTTTGGTTTTCACATTCTCTGAAAAAACAATTTGTCTCAATTGATCTATTTTTGATCAGATGTCAGATTTTATTGTCCTCTGCTGCCTGTTACCACTTCTTAAACAATTTATTTTCATGTACATTTAGACTTTATTGTCCTTTTCATGTTATTTGAACTTAACTGCACATCAAGGGATGTGAGAAGATGCTTTAGCAAGAGTTTTCAAACCATTAATCCTGGTTATTACTTTGGAATTATCTCATTTTATTGATCTGGGAAGTTCAAAATGAGGCTTGTGAGAAAATAAAATGTACAAATGAAAAGCAGCACAGCTTTCAGCTCTCAAAATTAAAACTCTACAATTGATCGAGGATGCTACATGGACATATCATTTTGCCTGCAACAAAATGCTTTCCCCTCCATTGTGAGGATTTTAGTGAACTTTCTTTTTTCCCTTTTTCTTGGATTTTTCTTCCTTCCCCTTTTCTCAAAGTGCCAACTCTTGCCTGAAAGAGGCATTAGAGACCCTGTAGAGGGTCTAATTTGGTGACAATTCAGGGAAAGATAATATACTGGCTGTGTAGCAGGATTATTTCTTCAGTGAATGAGAACAATTAGAGACTCAAATTGAGTATAATCTGGAAATAACTGATATCAATAATACTGAATCTATTGATTAGCCAAAAGCTCCAAATGGTCCATTGATGTATTTTTGAGGAAAAGAAATATGCCATCCTTACCTGGTTTGGCCTACATGTAACTCCAGTCTCATACTAAGTGCTACTCAATTGCCAGTGAACAACTCCAATGACATTTTAAGTCCAACTTGAGACGGGCAGTTAAACACTGGCCTTGCTAATTATACCCACGCTTCAAGATATTGTTACAATAGCTATAAAATGTGGTTTCTTAATTTTCAAATTCCATTGTTTGATTTTAACACCTGGGACTTCCAAAGATTGAAATGGTTTTAAAGAGGAACGAAACACAGATTAAAATGGCCGCAGCAAATACCTGACTACACAGGGAAGCTATGCTTCATGATATCAATGTGGAATACATTGGTTGAAGGTTGTTTCTCAGACTGGTGGTCTGAGACTAGTGGTGTGCCACAGAGGTCGGTGTTGGGACCTTTGTTATTTGTTATTTGCATAATGATCTGGATGTGAATGTACAAGGCATGATCAATAAGTTTGCCCATGATATTGTCGATAGCGAAGAAGGGTATCAAATTTACAGAGGGAACTTGATCAGATGGGGAAGTGGGCTAAGGATTGGCAAATGCAATTCAATACAGATAAGTGTGAGGTGTTGCATTTTGGAAAGTCGAACCAAGGTAGGACTTATACTGTAAATGGTAAGGTCCTGAGGAATGTTGTGGAACAGAGGGACCGAGAAATACAAGTACTTAGTTCGTTGAAAGTGGGGTCACAGGTGGACAGGGTGGTGAAGAAGGCATTTAGCATGTTGGCCTTCATTGGTCAAAACATTGAGGATATGAGTTGGGATGTTATATTGCAGTTGCATAAGTTGTTGGTGAGGCCGCACTTGGAGTATTGTGTACAGGTTTGATCACCCTGTTAAAGAAAAGACATAGTTAAACTGGAGGTGTGCAAGAAGATTTATGAGGATGTTGCCAGGACTAGTAGGCCTGAGTTATAAGGAGAAGTTGGTCAGGATAGGACTTTATTCCTTGGAACACAGGAAAATGAGGCAGGTGACCTTATTGAAGTGTATGAAATCATGAGAGGCATTGATAGGATGGACACATATAGTCTTTTTCTGTGGGATGGAGAATTGAAAACTAGAGGACATAGCTTTAAGGCGAGAGGGGAAAGATTTAAGTAGGACCGGAGAAGTAACTTCTTCACACAGAGAGTGGTGCATTGATGGAATGGGCTGCCAGAGAAAGTGGTTGAGGTAGGTACAATAGCAATATTTATAATACATTTGGATAGGTATGTGGATGAGAAGGGTTTCGAGGATATGGACCAAATGCTGCTGATTGGACCCAGCTGCATGGGCACTATGGTCAGCATGGACCAGTTTGGGCCGAAGGGCCTGTTTCCATGCTGTATTACTCTACAATTGTATGACATGAAACTGTCAGAAATGAAATTAACATTTCATTAAAAGACATTGAAGCTAATCAATACATTTAGCTACGAAAAGGCCCTCACATTTGTGTTTGTATTTTTATGGGAATTATCACATATTGGAGATGGGACCTTGCCTGCAATTGGGAAACCTGCAGAAAATGTTGTGGTTTGAATACACAAAATAAGCTTGTATTTCAAGATAACACAGTGTAGAGCTGGCAGAATACAGCAGGCCACGCAGCATCAGAGGAGCAGGAAAGTTGGTGTTTCAGGTTGGGACCCTTCTTCCGAAACTGCTTGTAGCATAAGGAGAAAATTATTTTTGACCACAGAACTGGAATCAGCTGGAGTAAGCACTCTCTCAGCCTCTCAAGAAGGAAATATGCTTTGGAGTGGAGGGAATGTGTACAGTGCTGGTTGCCCTGCTTTAGGGAAGGGTTTTATTAAATTGGAGAGGATTCAGAAAAGATTTACCAGGATGTTACCAGGACTGGAAGGTTTGAGTTCTAAGGATAGGCTGGGCGTTTTTTCACTGGAGTGTAGGAGGCTGAGGAGTGACCTTATAGAGGTATATCATGAGGGACATAGAAATGGTGAAGAGAAAAGGTCTTTTCCCTGGGGTGGGTGAGTTCAAAACTAGGGAGCACATTTTTAAGGTGAGAGGAGAAAGATTTAAAAGGGACCTGAAAGACAACTTTTGTCACACAGAGTGTGGTGCGCATGTGGAATAAACTGCCAGAGGAAGTGATGGATGCAGATACAGTCACAACAACTAAAAGACATCTGGATGAGTACATGAATAGAATAGGTTTAGAAGGATATGGGCCAAATGCAGGCAAGCAGGGCTAGTTTAGTTTGGGAAATTTAGTCAGCATAGATGAGTTGGATCGAAGGGCCTGTTTCTGTGCTGTGTGACTCTATAAGTGTCAGAACACTGGGAATTTAACGGACAGCTGCAAAATTCATTGCTACAGATAATCAAGGTACAAGATAAATAGCTATGGTCACAGGTTAAAGCTTTACATCTCAAAGACACCCTAAGGATTTAAACTACATATTTTTTTCAACTTCCTTTTGTACTGGACACTGTCCTTTTTAATCTGTGAATGTACGTGTGTGCTTGACATCTTTTTTCCCTCAAGGTTAGGAGGCAATAAAATTGTTCTTTCTTTCTCTCAAGAATGCTTGAGTGGCTCCTTATTAAAATTGAGTGACTACATTTCAATGAGAGAGTGCCATAGCCTTATCCTAAAAAAAATGTTGTTGCCGCCAACCTGGAAGATTGAAAATAGGGGAACTTATCCTTCCTCATCAAGTTGGAACAAGACATATCAAAAATTCTTCAGTGGTGACGATGCGTTAGTGGAGGACTCGGCACTGTGACTTAACACCCTTATGACTAAAACTGCGCCAGGTTAACTCTTTTTCACAACTATTTTAAAGTTGTGATTATGCAAACTAATTTTCAGAAACCTGAACTGTAATACAACTGTGATATGTTTTCACACATTTTTGATGCATGGTCCTTATTGTATCCAAATTAGAAACCCTACCTTCTCTCACTCTTGACCCTCACCAAAAGATTTTAAAAAAGTCAACAACTTCTGTTTGGAAAGAGAAGAAAGCTGCTTGATTTTCCCACTCTCTCATCAAGGGTATTGACACTGATTTCAGTAGCCTGACTGAACTTTATTAATTCAACATGAACTGGAGATCAAATTAAGTACTTTTTTTAGCATGACTTCAATTTTGAGCAATGCCTTTAACATCTGAACAAGCGGTTGTTTTGCAGGGGGTTTGAGGGTACTAAAATTTTAAAACAAGAGATTTAAATTGTAAAAGCAAATCAGTTGCATCTCAAATGCTTTATTACATCAACATTTGATGCAGTGCTAAATTCCACAAAAACCAATTAGCAACTTGGAATCAGACTTTTCTGATCATTATAAACACAGCCTGGCCCAAATCTTTAGCCTGCATTTCCCTGCAAAATAACAGTGCTGTTTCAAACTACTAAATCATTTTATTTACTTAAAAATGTCTACATCATGCATGATTGAATGTATCATTACATCAATTTTCTTCTATTGATGGTGGGAACATATTTAAATACCATGATAATATGAATGTAGGATGTTTTTCCTTGCTGGTAGATTTAAATCATAGGCATTCTAACCTTTCATAAGCAATTTGACTTTGAAGCCCAAAATGTAATCAATGTTTAAAAAAATTCAGTCAACTTCGTTAGCCTTATCTGTCACTTCTTGATTAAATTTAATGTACATATTAATCATGAAAAAAGGTTAAAAGCAAACAAATATTTGAGAGAAAATGTGATCTTTTTAAGGAAATTGTATGTAGAAAGCAAGGAAGAGTATGTGTAACAAATATGGGAAAACTAAAAGTAACCAGTTTTTGGAAAACAAAATATCAACAGTCAATCATTTCTGCATCCAAAATAGCATCTGCTTTTCAGCAAAAACTAAATTCACTTTATTACCATAAAATAGGAGTCTTAGTTTAGAAAGTGATGAGCTCTAGTTAATAAACTCTTAGAATGGGCTCTTGTCGAGTTAATTCATAAGTTAATTCCTTACAGAATATTCAGATCAAATGCTTCTTTTAAATAAAAAAACTCAATTGTCAATAATGTTTATTTCAACACTTGAGACAATTTCTGGTCATGTAAAATTCATAGCAGAAAGTTGGCATTTGACCCTTTATTAGGTCGGCTAATTGTGGTATCTTATTAGCTGCAACTGGATCATTTGTGTGCTAACCTCTACTGCTAAGTGCTGGTAACAAGATCTACTTCAAGATGTGATATCACATTATATGCTCCAAACCATCTAACTCAGTGGTACCATGCTTCTCCTCTTGTTTAATGCTTAATGGACTATAATAATGCAGGGTAACAGCTAATGGATTGCAGCAATTTATCAGATCTAACTTCTATCCTTTCTTCATTCATTCACTTCAACACCACCACTGTTTTATTTCCCCCAACTGGGGAAAACCTAATCATTAACAGTTAGATAGCTCTACTATCCCAGGAACTAAGAAAATGAAATACCATTTCTTATTAATCGCAAGGTTCACAGATCAGTGTTTTTCTTTTAGTGAGGTTTTCCCAAATGCCAACTAGATTTTGAAGCTAACAGTACTCAGTTTCTGCATAGCTTAAAATTCTTGGTCATATATCTTACTATTTATTTGATTGTGTCAATACAAAATACTTGGCAAAATAAATGATTCTAGGTGGAATTGGGAAGCTATTCATTTTCTTACATTGGATGAGAAAGAATAACAAGCACAGAATCAGACCATTCAACCGAACAGACCTGTACTAGTGTCACTGAATTGCAATCCCTCTCCCAGCCTACATCACAAAATCTATCAGCATAACTTGCTATTGTTTTTGTTTAGGGGAGTGATGTTGTGCATCTTCTTGTTTCATTTCTTTATTTTTCCTTACTCTGTTTGTTCCCTTTTTATCCTTTGACCTTTATTTCCAGTTTATTGCATCCTCCTTGGGTCCATGCAAATTTTTGGTGAGGAAGGATCCATACCAATGGTTGAAGACAAAATATAATTAATCCTTTGTATGAGAAAGGTACTGTAAATATTAGAAGATTAGTTTAGCTCATTTGTATAAAGGAATCAAAAAATGGAGACATAAGGCAAAGAAACGATGACAGTAGAACATTTGTGAGAGTGATGGAGAAAAAAATACAAAAGGTTAAGAAGAAGTAAAGAAACACGACATGGAAAAAATTTCCAAAACACAACAATTTTTCAAAAGAAATGTTTTTTGGCATTACTAAAAGGAGACTAGAAGTTAAATATTTTCTTCTTGCCCTCATCAGGACTGGAACCCAAGAAACAGATTTGAAAACATAACAATTTCTTTGTGAGTAATAACAATAGTGCAAGAATGGTTTCTATCTGTTTATGATTACACATTTAGTTACTACTCTTCTTGACAGTTCAGTTTGGTGATTTGTATGAAGTCTTTCTCTAAAGGAATATAGGCTAATTTCTTGGTCTAGCGCACTCAGAATGGTCTTCTGTGCATTGGCCATGTATCTTGTAATATCTCTGGGATGTAGCTCATATTTTTCTACATGGTAACATGAACAAACAGAGACTCCCACATTGCATACTCATAACTTTATGGCTTGCAGTTCCTGATAGCCTCATTCTCTGCCAAATTGAAGAATTAGGCCATTGGAAAAGTCTATATGTTAATGCACAATATTTGTTGTGATGATGCTAGGCTGGTGACTACCGTATATACTCACGTAATAGTCAAATTTTTTAGACTTTTTTAAGGTTAAATTTATAGAGTTGTCTATTACTTTTGAGGGGCTGAAATTCCTGCTACAGTCCACAATACCGTATCATTAACAAAAGCTCAATTGATCTCCAAATGAATAAAGAAAAACAATGCAACAAATTATGGTTATTACTGTAATATCTTATCTTTGAGTTCAGCAGGTAGCTTTTGTGCAATCTTAGTTCTCTGCTGAGGTACTAAGTCATGCCTTCTCATGAATCTTGTGCACCATCCAGCATTTGCCTTAAAATCCAAAATTCCATCATTCTTTGATACGTTTTGTGCATGGATTCAGACAGCATCATGACTAACACATTTTCCACTTTGATGATTTTCAAGTACCCACTCAATGACTTTTTTGGCCAAATGTGGCCACTTGGCCAGGTTTACCTCTGTTGGCACATTTTCGTTTTGGCATAGTCTGGAGTTGGTTCGATATCTTTCTCCAGTCTCTCACAATTTTCTCGGAAATACAAAATTCTCTTGCTCCTGCACAGTTAGTTGTCTGCTTTGCAACTTCACTAGCTTTCAGTTTAAACATTGCAGTATATTTTTTGTTTCTTTTCTGGAGGGCAGTTTTGCACAAAATGATGAAAATTCTTCAAAACAGATAATAGCACATAAAACATTCATTTCCCCATCATAACATTTATGTACAGGATAATACATTGACTGTGAAGAACTAGGATCGACTTTCACATGAGGTATATAGAAAATTCCAGATATTTTGGCCAAAAATTGGGAGTAAACTTTTACATGACAGCATATACGGTAACGTGATGTATTTGCTTTCAAATGTGTCTGTGTTTGGGTTACAGTACTATCCATTACTATTAGAATCTTTACAGTTATTAAAATATTTGAGGAGCAAGCATTGTATCAGCAAATGATAGAACTTATTTCTGGATGCCCTTTTTCTCTGCTGGGATTGGAGACCACAGTATCGCAGATAAGTTTTTGGATGCATGTGACTACAAATCCTACCTTGAGTACTAGATTTAGTCATTCTTAAAATCTGTTTTTTTTAAGTTAACTGGCATTGATAAGCATGAATTTCAATGGCAGCATGAAGTATGTCATCTGTATATCTCAATGACAGCAACAGCATATCTCTTTCCTCTTGTATAACACACTTGAAATCTGTTCCCCAGATTCTGAATTCTTCTATGAGTGGGAGTAATTTCTCCATAATTACTTCGAACTGTCACATCATGATTTTGAAAACTTTCATCAAATCGCGTCTTAGTCTTTTGCCCTCCAAGGAAAACAATCCCAAATTCTTCAGTCTATCCTCACAATGTTGTTCCTCATCCCTGGAACCATTCTTGTAAACTCTTTATCACTCTCTTCATTGATCCTGTCCTTCCTAAACATTGGCACACAGAACAACACACAACACCCAGCTGAAGTCTAACCAGTGTCCCACATAAATTCAGAATATCTTCTGTGCTCTTGTATTCTATGTCCCTAAAAGCAAAGCCTAGAATACTGTATGGAATATTAACAGCTCTCTCTACCAATTCTGCTGACTTCAATGATTTATGCACACATACACCTGGGTTTCTTCACTCCTGCACAAATTTCTGAAGTCTCTCCATATTCTTTGCAGCAAAATGTATCGCCTCACATTTCTCCAAATTGAAATTCTTCTGCCACCTGTCTGCCTACTCTACTAATTTGTCTGTCCTTTTGGAATCCTACACTCTCACTTTACAATTAGTCATAATTTTTTGTTGCGCACAAACTTTAAAATCGTCCCCTGCATACCAAGACTCAGATCATTATTATATATCAGTAAAGCAAGAATTCCTACACTGGTCTGTGGGGAACTCTACTGTAAATATCCTCTGGCTCAAAAAATACCCATTCACCATCACTCTCTGCTATCTACCTCTCAGCCAATTTCGTAATCATGTTGTTATTATCCCTTTTATTCTGTGAGCTATAATTTTTTTTACAATGCTGTTGGGGGAAATGTATCAAATGCTTTTTGGATGTCCATGGACACCACATGAACAGCATTATCCACTGTGTTGCCTCTTCAGAAACTCCAGCAAGTTGATGAGCCTTGACTTTCCCTGATATCTACACTGGTTCTTTCTAAGTAATGTAACTTTTACCATACAATTATAAATTCCATCATGACTACTTGTTTCTCGCAGTTTCCCCACCACCAGAGCTGACTGGCCTTTTATTGCTGGGCCAATCTTTACAATCTTCATTGAACAATGCCATAACGTTTACAATCTCAAAGTCCCCTGCACCATCCCTGATTCCAGGGATGATCAAAAGATTATTCCCAGTGCCTCTGCAACTTTGACTCTCACTTCCTTCAATATCTTTGGATGTGTCTCATCAGGCCCCAGTGCCTTATCAGCCTTAATTATTGACAGCTTGTTCATTATCTCTGCCTTATCAATGTTAAACACCAAGATCCTGGGACAGGCTAGGCAGAGACAAGCACGAGAAATCCTGGAAGCATGGCACTCCACTAAGCAGGCTATTAATAAACACATTGAACTCGACCCCATATACATTCCACTACGGAGGAAACCCGGAAGTGAGGCAATCCATCGCAATGGACCCCAGAGTTTAAAAAGCCTGACGGGAAAACACACTGACGCTTCATCAGAGGCTGCACTGAGGATGTTACCAAGCGTGGTAACGGAACATCTGTGGAACAACAAACCAGCTCGGCGAGCCAACCAACCTCAACACCCACAACCCGAGCTACAAATCTACTCCAAAAACATAGTTACTATTTATGTGCCTGCAGAAGACTTTGAGATTTCCATTTATGTTAGCTGCCAAATTTTTCTCATAACCTTCATTGCTTCTCATATTTGGTTTTTCACCTGCCTTCTGAACAATCTGTATTCAGCTTTGTTCTCAACTTTATTTACTTCCTGAATAAGCTCACATATTCTTTAACTTGTTCTCTATCTCCTTTGTCATCTAGACCGGTCTGGATTTGTTTGTACTATTTTTCCAGTTTGAGGGAATATACCTTGACTGGACCCAAATCTTCTCTTCATTGAAGGTAGTCAATTACTCTGTTACTGCTTTTCCCACCGACCTCCGGTTGCAGTCAATCTAGTCGAACACTGTTTTTGCCTTATTGGAATCAGGGCTCCAGTAATGGAATATTTTTGCCGTGGATTGACGATTGTCAACTCAACAAATTAGGTGACAACCATTCACTGGTTCATTTGTCAGGGAAATGCCCTGATTGATCACAATCTGCCTGGTTTAAAATTTAGACAAATCCAAGCAGTTAAGTGTTAACCAACATCAATTGGAGAATTCTCCATGACGACACTTCTACAAATCAAAGCCCACTTTCCAACCAATCAATACTCTCCTCTAATGTAGCATAAATATTGGTTATCCCCTTGAATCAGCACTTCAAGTGCAAGATGCAAAGCTTTGGCACTCATTGTCTTTTTTCTGCAATACTCATGAACATGAAACTGGGTGGATTCACATCTTTTTTTAAAAAAAACTCATTTAATTAGCTAATGTCGTTGAGGGAAAGAATCCTGCTTTTTTTTCTCTATCTGTGAATCCAGTACTACGCCAATGCGTGTGATTCTCGGTTACTTTCTGAAGTAAAATAACAAGCCATTCAGCTGTGTCAACTAACCACCAGTGGTGCAAGAAGACTTTTTACCACTAGTAAAGGATAGTAGTAAATACTATCCTTGCTGGCAAAATCTGGAGAATGACTGAAGAATTGGAATTTTGAATAGCTCATGTTTGTTGTTTGAGTTAGAATGGTGGAGCCGCTCTACCATTCTACTGATGTTACATATCATCAGTAGGTGGAGATAAGGTCAGCTTTCACTTTCAGAGGGAATAGACATATGTGTACTAGCTCCTTCATTGTTCAAGATTATGTCTGACAAAATGTTTTCCTTATTGATACCATGCAGCAAATCTCCTTGTTATCTAATAACGGTGCATCCTCTGGAGTGGTGACAGTCAATTACCTCAAACAATCTTTACCTGGTACCACATACTTGTAGAGTTGGTAAACACCTCCAGGTACTAAGAGTGATCATCTGGGAAAATATTTCAATGTTTAGCTATCATCACCGCTTAGGGGAACGGAGGCACTTGCATTTGTCAATTTTGTCGGTCTAAGGTGGAAAAATATATTTGCTCAAATTGCAGCAGCACCACAACAAATTGTAAACGTTGAGATGTGTAGGTGCATTTCTCATGGTAATGGTTGCAATGAAGGATTGTTAACAACATTTATTTAAACTTAGGCTGTGTTTTTAAACATGTTGTAATATTCAATGAACAATCTTATACAAAGCTTTATACAATTGACCCATAGTATCATATTGCTTGTTCATCATTCGAGGCTGAGATGAATATGTTCAAAATCTGGAATGCATGTGTATGTATTGGCTATATGTGCTTGGTATTTTCTGATAAAAGTAAAATACAATTCACAGTAACTGAGCATTGAATAATTGACTTGTTAGGTGTTTCCTCTCCTTGTGTTTTATCCCTTCTTCAGATGTGCACTTGCTTCCAAAGGCATCCATACCTTCATGCCGACTTTGAAGTCAATGTTAAACCTTCTAAGTGAAGCAAGTGTAGAAACCTGAAGTGAGATAGTAAGAACTGCCGATGCTGGAGTCAGAGATAACACAGTGTGGAGCTGAAGAAGGGTCCCGACCCGAAAAGTCAGCTTTCCTGTTCCTCTGATGCTACCTGGCCTGCTGTGTTCCTCCAGCTCCACACTGTGTTATCTCAAAACATGAAGTACCACTTTAAATGACGAGCATTTAACGTATCTTTTCACAATCTCTGTTAACATTTGTGATCTTTTGTTGCGATCTTTTCACACAGACAGTGTTAGGAGCCTGGAATGCACTGCCAGAAGAAATGTTGGCGACATTTAAGAAGCACCTGAATAGTTACATGAATAAGGAGGGAATAGAGGGTTATGACCCAAATAAGGGCAAAATGGCTTGTTTTTTACATTAATAAGGGCATGATGATCAGCACAGGCTTGGAGGGCCGAAGGGCCTGTTCCTGTGATGTGCTACTCTTTTATTCTTTTGTTGTAATGACGACCATGGAATATAATCCATTTTTATTTGTGCTATCTGGAAATACATCGGACACACAAAACATACTAAATTGGCAGCTAGTGAATCCTGATGTTCTCACCATTATCTTTAAAAGCGATAATTTTTGAAGGCCATATATGAACTACACTGGCCTCTACAACCAGTTCTCAACAATGTGTCCCAAATGTAGAAAACCACCACCCAGGAACTGCAACTCGCAGAATAAAGAATATGTAACCAGATAGCTGATCAATACCGCGTTGTAATAGACGGAATAAAATCTCAGCGAGAAAAGGATGGCTTGAAAGTCATCAAGTCCCTTTCATGAGATATAGGCACTGATGCTCACTGCTAATTGTCCTTGAACTGAGCATTTTGTTATGCCATTTCAGAGGGTAGTTAAATTGGTCTGGAGTCACGGGTGAGACAGACCAGGTAGGAATAGTATGAAGCAGTTTGAGAGGTGGCAGCTGGAATCAGACATAATGGTATTATAATTGAGTAAAAGGAACTCTCAAGACATGAGGAAGGAAGTGGCCAAAGTTGATTGGAAGGGGACCAAAGCTGGGAAGATGCCGAAGCAGCAATGGCAGGAGTTTCTGGGGGGCAATTTGGGAGGCACAGTAGAGATTCATCCCAAGGAAGGAAAAAATATATGAAAGGGAGGACCAGGCAATCATGGCTGACAAGGGAAGTCAAGGACAACATAGAATCAAAGAAAAAGCATACAATGTGTTGAAGATTAGTGAGAAGCCAAAGGTTCTAGAAGGCTTTAAAAACCAGCAGAAGATAACTGAAAATACAATAAGAGGGGAGAAGATACAATATGAGGGTAAGCTAGCTAGTAATACAAAAGAAGATTTCAGCAGGTTTTTTTTAGATATATAAAAGGTAAGAGAGCAGCAAGAATGGATATTGGATCGCTTGAAAATGAAGCTAAAGAAGTTGTCATGGGAAACAAATATACGGCACAGGAAATGAATAGGTACTTGCATCAGTCTTCATAATGGAAGACACTAGCAGCATACCACAACTTCAAGATGGTCAGGGTGCAGAGGTTAGTATAGTGGCTTTCACTAAGGAGAACGTGCTGGGGGAACTGAAAAGTTATCACCCAGACCAGATCCAGGACTACACCCCAGGGCTCCGAAGGAGGTAGCTGAGGAGATTTGGAGTCATCGGCGTTAATCTTTCAGGAATCACTGAAGTCAGGGAGGGTCCGAGAGTACTGAAAAATAACTAATGTAATGTCCCTTTTTAAGAAGGAAAGGAGGCAGAAGATTGGAAACTATAGGCTGGTTAGCCTGACCTTAATCATTGGGAAGATTTTAGAGTCCATTATCAAGGATGGGATTGTGGAGTACTTGGAAGTGCAGGATGAAGTAGGCCTGAGTCAGCACAGCTTCATCCAGGGGAAGTCATGGGTAACAAATCTGTTAGAATTCTTTGAAGATGTAACAAGCAAATTACACAAAGGAGAGCCAGTGGACTTGATGTCTTTGGATTTCCAGAAGGCCTTTGATAAGGTGCTGCACAAGCAGCTTCTAAATAGGATAAGAGCCCATGGTGTTAGGGGCAAGGTACTGGCATGAATAGAGGGTTGGCTGACTGGCAGAAGGCAGAAAGTGGGGTTAAAGGGGCTGTTTTCAGGACAGCAGCTGGAGACTAGTGGAATCCTGCAGGGGTCAATGTGGGGACCACAACTATACATTCTATACATTCACGCTATACATTCACATTTTTGGATGAAGGAATTGAGGGCATTGTTCCTAAGTTTTCAGATAACATAAAGACAGTTGGAGGAGCAGGTAGTGTTTAGGAAGTGGGTAGACTGCAGAAGGACTTGAAAAGGCTAGGAGACTAGGCAAAGAAGTGACAGATGGAATACAGTGTAGGAAAGTGTAAGATTATGCACTTTGGTAGGAAGAAAAGAGGCATAGACTATTTTCTAAACGGGGAAAGGCTTCAGAAATCTGAGTCCAAGTTCAAGATTGTCTTAGGGTTAACATGCAAGTTCATTTGGCAGGTAGGAAGGCAATTGCAATGTTGGCTTTCATTTCAAGAGGGCTAGAATACAAGAGCAGGATATGGCACTGAAGACGTATAGTGTTCTAGTCAGACTGTATTTGGAACATTAAGAGCCGTTTTGGGCCCTGTTTTGAAGGAAGGATGTGCTGCCCTTGGAGGGATCCAGAGGAGGTTTACATTCCCAAGACTTGGGGATGAAAGGCTTGTCACATGAGGAGCAGGCAATGACTCTGGATCTGTACTCAATGGAGTTTAGAAGGATGAGGGGGGAATCTGTTTGAAATTTACAGACTATTGAGAGGTCTGGATAGAGAGGAGGTGAAGAAGATATTTCCATGGGTAGGAGAGATCAGGGCCTGAGGAGACAGCCTCAGAGTGAAGGGACGACCCTTTAGAACTGAGATGAGGAGGAAGTTCTTCAGCCAGATGATGGTGTCTCTATGGAACTCATTGATGCAGAAGACTGTCGAGGCCAAGTCATTAAGTGTATTTCAGACAGAGATAGATAGGTTCTTGATTAGTAAGGAGACCAAAGATAATAGGGAGAAGGCAAGCGAAAGGGGTTGAGAAACATAGCCATGATTGAATGGCAGAACAGAACCGAAGGGCTGAATAGCATAAATCTATTCCTATCTATTATATGAAGGATCAGGAAATGATTATGTTTGAGGAATGGAAAAGATGACTGAAAGAGAGCTCAATAATATTCCAGGTAAAAATAGTTTGTTGCTATTGTGGGGTAATAAGTAAGGGTCAGAAGAAATAGAAGCTATTGACACTCAAAGAGCTCCTTTCGCCTAAAGTTGACATTGCCAGCCTTGTTGCTTGCTTCAGTGAAATGTCAGGAGTACAAAGATTAAGATGAAGAACAATGATATTGGTAATGAAGAGCAGAGTTGTCCAAATAGTTGGTATTGTGGCATCTACCAAGAGGGTTAGCATGACAGTTGGTGTCAGCAGAAGACAATACGATTATGATTTGAAAATCTGCGACCGGCTAAAGTTATAGATGCCACTTTCATAGGCACAGTCTTATCCAAATGAAGGGAGACCACACCTAAATTGTTACTTCTGCTGATGCTGCCTAATGTGCTGAGTTTTCACAGCACTTTGGTTTTGTTTCATACAGCCAGTATCTGCTGTTCATTTGCTTTGCATTTATGCAAATCTCTAAGGATTGAATAAGAAATTTGGAATTGTTAAAATAAACAAGAAGGAATTAAAACCAAAACAAACCATCTTTCTCAGGGTTGTGAATACTATATTGTGATGGCATACAGATTTTTCCATGAAGTATGTTTTAAGGTATTTTCTTACATCTGCAGATAAAAAAAGATTAAGGTTCAGTTAGAAAGGTTAATTAGATACTTCCATTACCCTTATTAAAATTTACTGTAATGAAATTAAAATGTTTATTCATTGCCAGCACTCGGTAATATGAAATATATTTGCATATTTGTGATTAGAATCACTGGATTGAGTTGGTTTAATGAAAATAATCTATTCAAAGTCACCAGCAATCAGTTGCTGCCCAAGACACTGGGAGGGTGAGTCTTGTTTTGAATTGAAGAAAGTGTATCGAAATACAGACCTGACGAAAGGCTGAAAATCAATCAAGGGAACTTGTGATCTTTCAAGTCATGAGGGCAGCTGCTCAAACCATCAGTGTTAGCTCAGTCTTCAGGAATCATGTTATTACATAGCAGTGGGGCTCCCTGATAAATATGTGTTGATCTCAAGAAGACATTCTACTAAACATGCACAGTATCTTGAACCTGGAAATCTCAGGACTGTGTCCATGCCAGATTTCAGATCTTGAGGTAGGCAGTTCAAGCTGGGTCAAGTCGATCAGGCTAAATCAGTTTGAATAGGGTCCAAGGGTCATTTGTAGGAACAGGCCAACACATGAAGCAGCTATCTAATTCACCTAATACAGCTCCTGGCAGGAGAAATGAGTTATCTTACCTGTTTAATAAGAATTAAAATTCTTCTGATTTTTGGACATCTCTGGTTTTTACTTGGCTGAATTTGAGACACTGTATCGGATTCTCCTGTTACCTTGATGGATGAGTGTTCAGCAAAATAAAGGGGAAAACAAAAACAATTTACAATCTAGGTTGATCTCATTGCACACGTACCATTAAAACAAGTCTCAATTTGTGTGATAAATGAAGTCAGTGTTGGAGGGATGGGTGGAGACATTAGTTTTGTACCATGCTCACCTCTCCTGAAGACACTGGACTCTGTTCTTCTCAAATGTTGAAATTGCTTGATGACAATGACTTCTCCATTTGGATTTGATCCTAGTTGTTGTATCATATATATTGGGATCTAGCTTACGACCGGTGTCTCTGGCTTTCAGAAACAGAAATGGTGGAATGAAATTCTTGCTGTTATTATTTCTTGAAAGGCACAAAGCCAAATATTCCAGTCCCAGCCTGAAATAGTGTGTTCACAGCGCAATGTCTTTGCATTAACTGAAATAATACTGGTTTGAATTTACACAGCAAGCTCACAGCTTGGAAGGCATCCACTAGCAGGAAATTATTGAGGTAGGAAATAGCATGCAGCTGCAACTCTTGGAGATTGGAACTTTTTTTTTAAAAGGCTCCTTATTACTTCCTGGCAAGAATCTGCAAACGGATGGGCATGGGTGCAGACCAACTTCACTTCATGATGCAGCTTTACAAGTGCAATTGCTAGAATTGTAGATAAAATGAATTGCTTTGTTAATGACCCAAGAATCTCCACAATTGCATGATGAATTTGCTTTGAATTAGGAGATGGTCAATGCAGTGCTTAAACATATGGGAGCAGGTGAAAAAGTAGTTTAGCTGACTGAAGAAGTGGTCTAGTGGTAGTGTCCCTACTTCTGAGCCAGAGGACCTGGGTTCAAGTCCCCTCTGCTCGAGAGGTGTATTCTTATATCTCTGAACAGTTGATGAAAATATTAGAAAATCTGCCGATTAAAGTTAGCCACAATTTAATTGTACAAAGTAGACAGGCAAATTATGATTAATACAAAGAGTTTGTGCTCAAACCACGACTATGGTTAGGAGTCCCAAAATAGATGGCTTTCAGATTTTATTTGTACGTGCACGCTAGAGTAAACCACATTCTCTTAATTCCAATTCAAACTCTTATCATATTTACCACCTGACAAACCCAGCCAAAATATTACATTTACAAGATTGTGCTACCTGCTTACCCACTTACCCACGCACAAACTGCGATGATCTTGAATATTTTAAGGTTCTTGCAAAGATTTGTAGCTTGGGTTATGGGTGAGTTTGTTGACTTGCTCACCAAACTGGCTGGTTGTACTTCAGACGTTTCATCACCACACTAGGTAATATCATCATTGCAGCTTCCGATGAAGCGATATAGTTCTACTCGGCTTAGTATTTATATGATCTGGTCTGTTGAGATGGTTTGTGTCATTTCTGGTTCTTTTTTGCAAGGGTTTGTATATGGAGCCTAATTCCGCATATTTATTGATTACATTATGGGTGGGGAACCAGGTCTCTCGAATTTCCGTGCGTGTCTGTGGTTGGTTTGAGCTAGGATGGTCATGTTGTCCAAGTTAAATTGATGGCCTTCATTGTCTGCGTGCACTGATATTAATGAACGTTCATCGTGCTGTTTTGCTGGTAGTTGGTGTTCGTAATGGTTAGTTTCCTTCCCATTTGGCCAGTGTAAGGCAGTCCTTGCACGGTATTTTACACACGACATTGGTCCTGCGTGTCATGGGTATGGGGTCTTTGGTCTTTGGGAATATTTGTCGTAGTGTGGCTGTGGTTTTGTGTGCAACCATGATTCCTAGTGGTCGCAGGAGTCTTGTTGTCAGTTCTGATATATTCTTGACATATGGTAGTGTGGCCAGTGTATTAGGTTGCATTGTGTCCTCTTGATGTTGTCTATCTAGTTGCATCCTGTTTGAATAGCACCCGAACACAGCTTTGTTTTGGACGGTGGGGTGATTGCTATCGAAATTGAGGATTTGGTCAGTGTGGGTTGCCTTCCTGAATACTGAGGTTTGGAATTCCCTATTCATCATTCGTTCTACCCTGATGCCCAGGAAAAGAAGTTGATTGTTGTTTTCCTCTTCTCTTGTGAATTTGATCCCTGTGAATAAGTTGTTGATGAGGTGGTTTGTCTCTTCTAATTTAGTGTGTTTAATGCTGACAAATGTGTCGTCCATGTATCGTATCCACAGTTTTGGCTGTATGCAGGGCAGGGTAGTATGTTCCAATCTTTGCATGACTGCCTCTGCAATAAGTCCTGAGATGGGCGACACCACAGGTGTGCCATTCATCTGTTTGTTTACTTGACCGTTAAAGGAGAAGTGTGTGGTGAGGCATAGGTCCAGTAGTCTGAGTATGTTGTCCTTGCTGATGGAGCTGTCAGTTGGCGTTTCTGTTTCCTTTAATAATGTGTCCAGTGTTTCTTCAGCTAGTGGGATGTCGATGGACATGAATAGCGCTGTAACATTGTTGCTTTTATGTTCTTGAGGTTATTAAGGAATTCCTGGGCTGAGTGGATGGAGTGGGGTGATCCATCAACCAGGTGTTTCAGTCCTTGTTGTAGGTCTTTGGCTAGCCTGTATGTAGGTGTGCCCAGTAGAGAGACAATGGGTCTGAGGGTGATGTTTGGTTTGTGTATTTTGGGGAGTCCGTAGAAGCGAGGGGTGTTCGAGCTTTTTGGTTTCATTTTAATGTAGTCTGTCTTGGTTATTTGTCATGCATTCTTTAGTGTCCTCAGTGTTTGGGTGATCCTATTTCCTAGCTGCTTGATCCTTGATCTTGAACAGTTAGATCTCACTGTTAATGTGCTCTTCACCTTGATGAAGGCAGTGTCGAACAGAATAGAGGAGGGCCATCTAACTTTATAACTTTTCAGCCAGTTTTAATGAGTTGTTTTCCTGCCCGCGAACATAGAATGACTGAGTCTGAATGGGACGAGAACTCTTCTAGAAATTCAGAGTAATTACATGTCTTTCTCTGTTGTACATCTTCCATTTTTGTGCACATTTATTTCAGAAAACTATCCTATATGAAATTACATTTGACTGCTGTTTGAACAATTGTAGCCAGCATCCTAAGTTACATTCCTCAATTGGCTTGATGGTAGGAAGCAGAGAGTAATACTGGAAGGATGCTTGACTGACTGGAGACCTGTGACTTAGTGTGTCTCAGGTGTTGGTGCTGGTCCAATTGCTTTTTGTTATCTATATCAGTAATTTGGATGAGAATGTACAAGGCATAATTAGTAAGTTTGCAGATGACACTATAATAGGCGGTATCATGGACTGTGAGGAAGGTTATCAAAAATTGCAGCAGGATCTTGATCAGCTGGGGAGGTGGGCTGAGAAATGGCAAATGGAGTTTAATATAGATAGTGTAAAGTGTTGCATTTTGCAAAGTCAAATCAAGGTAGGAGTTTCATGGTAAATGGTAGGGCCTTGAGGAGTGTAGTGGAAGAGAGGGATCTTGGAGTTCAGGTGCATGGTTCACTGAAAGTGGACCCACAGGTAGATAGGACAGTGAAGAAGGCTTTTGGCACACTGGCCTTGATCAGTGAGGATATTGAGTATAGAACTTGGGAAGTTATGATGCAGTTGTACGTGACGTTGGTGAGGCTGCACTTGGAGTATTGTGTTCAGTTTTGGTCACCTTGCTACAGGAAGGATGTTATTAAACTAGAAAAAGTGCAAAAAAAATTTACAAGGATGTTGCCAAGACACAAGGGATTGAGTTACAGGGAGAGGTTGGACAAGCTAGGATTTTTTACTTTAGAGTGCAGGAGACTGAGGGGGGATCTTATAGAAGTGTATAACATCATTGGAGGCATGGATAGGGTGAATGCACTCAGTCTTTTTCCCAGGGCTGGGGAATCGAGGACTAAAGGGCATAATTTTAAGCTAAGAGGGGAAAGAATAAATGGGTATCTGAGGGGCAACATTTTTACACAGAGGTTGGTAGGCAGATGGAATGAGCTGCCAGCTAAAACAGTTGAGGCGGGTATATTAACAATATTTAAAAGGCATTTGGATGAATACATGAATAGGACGGCTTTAGAAAGGTATGGACCAAGTGCAGGGAAATGGGGTTAGCATGGATGGATTTTTTGGTCGGCACAGACCAGTTTGGATCAAAGGACCTTTCTCCGTGCTGTAGGACTTAATGACTCTCTGATTCCTCAACTGTTCTGGGAGTAGACCCTAAGATCTACTCACACAAGTCAATGGTAACCAATAAGTTGGCAACTTCGTGTTTGCTCTGTGACAGGTTTAAGTCCAGATATAACAGATCAATTTGAAGAAGAGATAGTATCTCCTCTACATCGGGGAAACCAAGTGGAGGCTTGGGGACCGCTTTGTGGAACACCTACGCTCGGTTTGCACTAAACAACTCCACCTCCCAGTTGCAAACCATTTCAATTCTCCCTCCCACTCCTCAGACGACATGTCCATCCTGGGCCTCCTGCAGTGTCACAATGATGCCACCCGAAGTTTGCAGGAACGACACCTCATATTTCTCTTGGGAACCCTGCAGCCCAATGGTATCAATGTGGATTTCACAAGCTTCAAAATCTCCCCTCCCCCTATCGCATCCCAGAACCATCCTGGCTTGTCCCCACCTCCCTAATCTGTCCTTCCACCCACCTATCCCCTCCTCCCATCTCAAGCCCCACTCCCATCTCCTACCTACCAGCCTCATCCCGGCCCCTTGACCTGTCTGTCCTCCCTGGACTGACCTATCCCCCCCTAACTCCCCACCTACACTCACCTTTACTGGCTCTATCCCTGCCTCTTTGACCAGTCTGTCTCCTCTCCACCTATCTTCTCCTTTATCAATCTTCTATCCGCCTCCCCCTCTCTCCCTATTTATTTCAGAATCCCCTTCCCCTCCCCCAGTTCTGAAGAAGGGTCCAGATCCAAAACGTCAGCTTTCCTGCTCCTCTGATCCTGCTTGGCCTGCTGTGTTCATCCAGCTCTGCACCTTGTTATCTCTAATTTGAAGAAGATTTCCTTTGTTTAGCAATGCAGAGATGAGAGTGGAGGGACAGGAATTTTCCTCATCCAGGAATCATGGTAATTAAGACTTCACAAAGCCTTGCGTTGTTAATATGGTGTTCACAGACCAACAAGCCTTGCTGCAATAGAGTCTGCCATTCCTCACATAATATCCAGTGCTAGTTATGGGAAAATGCACGGTTGTTGTTTGTTCATTAAGGTTAATGGATTTGCAATCCAGCGTGGAGTGTGTGACAGTTCCAGGGCTATCCGAAATCTCAGTGCTTCTAATCCTCGTCCAATTATTTCATGTGAGTTAGGAATTAGAAAATCATGTGAATTAGACACTAGATGCTTCAAGGTTATGGAAGTTGGAGGAAGAGAAGCTGATCAAATGGGGATAAGAAAAGCAAAGTTGAGCGTTTGATGTTAGATGAACTAATGGGGCAGGGACATAGATAGATACTGCTACAGAGTTGGAAGTAAACACTCTTGGTGTTGGAACAGATATATATTCAGAAACTCATTTCAGGGTCAAATAGGATGGCAAGGTTATTAGCTTTTGGGTTTGGCTTCAGGTAGTAAACGGGAAGAGGGAAATGCCAATAACAACAGCATAGCAATTGTGGCAGGAATCAAAATCACTGGATCAATTTGGTCTTTCCAATATTTAGCTGAGAGAATTTCTGCTCAGGCAGGACAGGTTATCAGACCCTCATCTTCTTGGACAAGGTGTGTTATTATGAGATTCATGTAATTCATAAGGCTGTAACTGATTACATCTGACTGATATCAGTCAGAGAAAAGACAGCAGTCTAGCATAAGCACGAAAATGAAAGAGGTCTTAGACACTACACTAGAGAGCTGTATTTGATCATCTACCATACACAGATGTAAATGAAGGAATACTGCCGTAATTGAAGAGTTGGAGAGCCTTACCTGATGGTGAGGAGCAAGCAGCCTCATGGATAAAGTGTTTTCAGGGAGATGTAGCGTGAGACACTCCAGATTAAGGTAACAATATGCAGGTAGCAACATTGGCTTGAAGCACAAGCTAAAGCAAAAGATAAACAAAGTTTGTTGTTTTATTTCTACTTCCATCCGTTACATACTTCCATGGCAAAATTTCTGGTTTGATAAGTTCTGCCTTGTATTTTGTCCTCAACACTCTCCATGGCTTCAATTTAAATGCTACTTACAATTCCTCCTTTCTACATCTTCATTATATTGAAAGCAAGATATACTGTGTCTTCTCTTTTAATCCATTCTTCTGCAGAATGTCATATCTAATCAATTCCTAACAATTCCATATTTTCACATCTTTCCATCAACGCAGACTTTTAAAAACCAAGTCATTTCTCTCGTCATTTTTCAACCTTGCCAGTGTCCACTCTGTGAAAGAAAAAATTAGTCTGGTAATTTTTCAGCCAGTTCTCTCGCTGCCTGCTGGCAAAACCACTTTGCTCGATCAGCAGGAGGTTGACGAGCCAGATGCACAAAGGCACTTTTGAAAGTGACTCTGTTCTATAAAAAGATTATACAGTTGAGTCTTTTTTTTGATCTCTGCTTCCTGTCATGTACAGTCTGCCTTTGATCTCTCCTCGCTGCTATAAACCAACTGAGCCTAAATCTGCCATTGCTCTCTAGAGTCCTTTTAAGGTGACTAGAAAATGGAGAAGAACCATTAGGAAAATGCAGCGCACCTTCAGAGCAGTACTTGAAGACTCTTTGAAGTGATTGAGAGCTGCTGTGGAGATAATGATGCTGCAACACATTAAGATCAGTGGAGTTTATTTGTAAAAGCTCAGAATTTCAAAAAATTATTCTAAATCATTGAATTAGAGTTACATGGTCTTTGTCAAATACATTTTACTAGATTAATGTTAACTGAAACCAAGTCTGATGTTCTTCTGCACAATCACAAAGACACACTAAGAGAGTAGAAACCAGTCACACAAAGATAACACCCAATATACTTGATCATAAGATGGATTCACCTGTATAGAGGTCGGAAATGCCCAGAGATTATATTGCACACACGTAAGATCTTAATGAAGCAGTTTGTTGTTTGGAAATGATGTATTAGTTAGGATATAGCAAGTTAGTGGGCTTACATAACTTTCAAACTGAGTTCTCGACAAGGAAGGGGAGGAAATACTGTAACTTTCAGAAGCAATAACAGGAGCCAATGACTTGATTTGGATTTCACCTTCTGCATTTTGAGTTTTCTTTGAGATCATTAGAACCTTGCAATTACAGAATGCACATACATTTTCTATCGAAGAAACAAAGAAGTGATCATAGATTTTTGAAATTATTTTCTTATAACATTCCGATTAAAGTCAGGTTCGCCAAGATTTGCATGTTGTGTTAATCAAAGCGTTTGCTGTTTGAAAAATGGTAAGGAACGAGACTGATTTAATTTTCATGGTGGACATTATATGGCTTTACAAGAATTGAATGTCAAAATGCTGAAAGAGAAAATAGTCAAGACACAGCACCAATTTTGTTAAGGTACTTCAAGAAAAAAACTACAAGCTATAGAGGACATGAATATGTCTTGTATTTTATCTGGAGATGCATGCTAAAAGCCCATGCAGCATTTGAGTGATAAAGGAAGTCTTATCAAACCAAATTCTCTCTCAAAAAATATGCAAAATTCTTGTCCATGATACCATGCTAGCTACACACTGAAATTAGTCTGTTTGCGGCTGTGAGCTTCATATTCATGTGAAATTAGGAAAGTGCCTCCGCAACATCATCTAACCTCATTCTGATTTCACCTCATCAGTTGCTGAGACTATTGTTTCATGTCTTCATTACCTCTAGACTTGACTACTCCAATACATTTCTGGTCAATCTCCCACATATCCCCCAAGCTGAATATCATCCAAACATCTGGTGCTTGAAACTGAATCACACCACTCTCATTCTTCTTATTCTGGGTCCCAGTCAAGCAAGGTCTTGATTTAAACTTCTCATCTTTGTTTGCAAAGTTCTCTATGATCTCATCCCTCCCTAGTTCTGTAAACATTTTCACCCTCTTAACTCATTGAGAAATCTGCACTTCTCTCATTCAGGCCCCTTGAGCATCCCTGTTTTCAATTGCTGAACTTTTGGTGGCTATGCCTTCAGTTGCCTTGGGCCTCTGCTCTGGAATAACCAACTCTCTACCTTTGCACCTTGTTTTTCTACTTTAGGCCTAATGTCCAAAGATTTAGCTCTTTGAGCAAGCTTTTGGATATCTCACATTACGTCTCCTTCTGTGGGTCAGTGGCATATTTTGTTTCATAAATGTTGTATGAAGAACCTTGGAATGTTACGTTATACTGAAGGCGCCACATAAGGATAAGATGTTGTTATGTTCCCTTTGCTTTTGAAAAAAAATCACAGTCTCTTTTCATATATGATGATGCTGGCTTAGGGTCTAATGCACTTCAATTGCTATCTTGTGTTACAAGTTAACCAGTAAAATATAGTGATCAGTGGCTCCAAGTATGATATTGTAGCTCCACACAGTAAAGCAGGGTTCTGGGTGGTTTTGATTGCAGGTTCCAAGGAACATCATCCTAATTATGGATTCAGGTGAATGCACTGGGTTGTGGTTTGCAAGAAATTTTGCTAAGCAAGAAATGACATAAGAGCTATCATAGTAACTACAGGCTGGATGGTTTAATGTTAGTGGCAGGTAAGGTTTTTGAAGCAATAATCAAGGGAAGATTTTATCAAGCACTTGAAGACATTTAAGTCAATTAAGGAGAACCAGCATGGATTTCAAAAATGTTGACTGTACTTGAGAATCAAACTGAATTATTTAATGAAGTATCATAGAAGCTTGATGAAGGAAATGCAATGTTTGTTGTCTGATGTGGATGCAGATAAAAAGCTGGTTAATAAAATTGAGACTTGAGTAACAAGATGATGTGTATCAGCTTGGATTTAAAAGTAGGGGGCTTATGGACAGAGAAGAGCCAGTTTAGTGAAAGGTTGTTTATCAAATTGGAGGATGTATCTTGATAAAGGAGTAATCTAAATGTTAGTACCAGATTCCCTGCTCTTCTGTATATATATATTTTATATATATATACATATATTAATGGTTTGGATAACAGAATATTAAGCATAACTTCAAATTTTGTTGTGTAGACAAAATTTAAGGTGTGCTAAACAGACTGTTTAAAATCACCTGCAAAATAACATAGATAAAAGGTACTGCAGATGCTGGAGAATCCGAGATAACAAATCGAGCCCCATGCCTGTTATGCAAAATAACATAGTTAGGCCAGCAGAATAGTCAGACAAGTGATAGAAGGAATTTAATACAGACAAGTGTGTAGCGATGAATTTTAGCAGAAAAGATGGGAGAGAAAATGTTGGCTTAATGACAGAGATATTAAGATTGTCCAGGAAAAGTGGAACCTGCAGCTTTATGTGCATCAATGTTTGAAGGTAGCGAGGGAGAGGAGGTTCACTGGGCTGATTCTGGAATTGAGAGGGTTGGCTTGTGAGGAGAGAATGAGTAGACTGGGACTGCACTCATTGGAATTTAGAAGATTAAGGGGGTTTCCTATAGAAACATATAGAATTATGAAAGGAATAGATAGAATTGAAGCAGGGAGATTGTTTCCACTGACAGGTGAAACTAGAACTAGAGAGTATAGCCTCAAAATAAGGGGGAGCAGATTTAGTGGAGGAGGAACTTCTTCGCCCAAATGGTTGTGAGTCTGTGGAATTGCCTGCCCAGTGTGGCAACCTCGATGAATGCTTTTTTATGACAAAGATATAGATTTTTGAACAATGAAGGAATTAAGGGTTATGGTGATAGGGCAGGTAAGTGGAGCTGAGTTGAAGAAAAGATCAGCCATGATCTTATTGAATGGTGGAGTAGGCTCAAGGGGCCTGGAGGCCTACTCCTGCTCCTATTTCTTATGATCTTGGACATTGTAAATGGAGGTACAAATGGAGAAATTACATTGAATCATTTGAAAATTCTACTTAGGCCTGATGCAACAAATATTGTATTCAAACTTTGATCACCACACTGTAGGAAGCATATGATGCAGAAGAGATTTAACCTGAATCATTCCTGGAGTAAGTGATTTTGGCCTATAGGTTTGATTGGAAAAGCTGGATTTGTTCTCCTTGGAACAGAGAAGATTTGCTAAATATATGTAAGCTTATGAAAGGTCTAGATAAGCTAAATAAAGAATTACTGTTCTGTTAGCTGATTACACAAGGACCAAGACACACACATTCAACATTTTGGAAAAAATTCAGGGGGACTTGTGAGGGAGAACATTTTTATGAAGTGAGCAATTAAGAAGCTGGGGGAACTCACTGCCTAGAAGAGTAGTAGAGGCAGAGGCAATCAGTTATTTATGAAAATAACGGGATGGGTATTTGAAGGAAATAAACTGGACAGGCTGCAGGAATAGACCAAGGGAATGGTACAGATTGGATTGATTGAGATCCAGCATGGATGCAGTGAGGCAAATGGCCACTGTCTTAACCATGATGCTGTACAAATCTCTGAGATAAAATTATCCAGCTCTTGGCCGAGAATCAAAAGAAAAATATGAAAGTAAGATTCTACTTATAGATACAATGGAAATTTATGGCCTAAATATTTCACTTCAATAATTCCCTGAACCTCCAAGATGTGACATCAATACTAGAGCTATTAAGCCCGAAATCCATCTGCTCAACCAATACTTTCCATGGTGTTGTCCCTTCCCATCTCCTGTTCTGTGCTCTGTTTCTGCTCTCTCCATTCCTGCATCCTCCCTTCTTTATAAGCCCATTTTTATCTCCATAACTTTTCATTCTTTCAGGCTGGAAATTTGGAACATTCCACCTCAGCCCAGCTTGCCAACCACTCTCTCACCCCAGCATCGCCACCTCCTTCAGATCCTCCTCAAAATCTGCCTGTTTGATATTACCCACAATCACCCTGTTATTTCACTGCTTTGTATCTAATTAATTTTCAATTTTTGAGAAGTTCTTTCTGTGATGTTATTGCACCCATTGAACCATTTGTTACAAATGCAAGTTCTCAGGTATTTCTTTTCAACCCGCTTACTTCAAAATCAAGATCTTCAGGTAAACCCGGTAACGTTAATTATAAGGTTCAAATGAGACACCTACATCAAATAAAAACAAAGAGTTTCTTGTGAGAGAAGAACTTGGGAGAATTCACGCCAGTACAACAGAACATAGCTAGCAGTCTGAATAGTTACTCAATATTTTTCCAATTAAACAATAACTCAGAAATAATTTGACATTTAGTACTGCCATTCAGACAAGCAATCTCACCTATTTACATCACTGTAGCCATCAGTAATTCAAATCAGTTAAACCAAACTGATCTCATCCCTTTACATATTAAGATCAACAGAATTAATTCCTTTAAATCTCTTGTTAAGAATCACGGTGTTAAAATAAAATCAAATAATCTATATATTTGTGACATCCAGTTCATGGTTCAGGGTGTCGCAGACCACAAGAAGAAGACACGACACAGCCAGACACACTAGTCATCCTACCGTACATCAGGGACATATCAGAAATGACCACAAGACTACTCAGATCACTAGGTATGGGGGTAGGCCACACACCAACATCCACCCTGCGACAGCTACTGACAAATGTAAAGAATCTCATACCTGCGACCAATAGAACTAATGTAATATACAAAGTACCATGCAAGGACTGTGTGAAACGTTACATTGGTCAATCTTGAAGAAAACTGACAATAAGGATACACTAAGACCAATTAGCCACCAAAAGACAGTACCAATTCTCACGTGTCTCAATTCACATGGACAAAGAAGGACACAAATTCGACTGGAACACATCCATAATAGCGCAAGCCAAACAGAGACATGCAGGGAATTCCTGGAGGCCTGGCATTCCAACCGGAACTCCGTCAACAAACACATTGAACTGGTCCCTATATACAAACCACTGAAAAACAGAACCGAAAGTGATGCCGAACACCCTAGAAAAATGAGGCATATAAATAATAAGTGGGACAGAACACCAACGCTTCACTGCAGGCGCACTGATGATGTTACCTAGCAGGGTGACAAAACGTCTGGAACCAAACACACCAGCTCAGCGAGCAAGTCTGCAATATCATCCACAACCCGAGCTTCAAATCTTCTCAAAAACTTAGATGATAATCATTTGCCTGAAGCAGTCTCTCTACTAGGAAGTTTCTGAACAATCAGGGACCATTGTGTTATAAGCTAAAGATAGCACATGCAAGAGAAAAATAATGAAGAGAGCTTGCTGCTGCATTAAAGCATGTGGGTTACATGCAAGTAGGCTGATGGCAGGGTCAACTGAGCTTGATCCACATACTGGATGAATTCACATCTGTTCCTATACATTGACCACCTTTCTTAGCCTGAACCAAAAATAGAATTTGTTGTTACAACTAAGCTTCGAATTTGTTTTCAGACTTCATTAAATACTCCAATGCTATTGACTTTGCTCCTTTGGAAATGAATTAGGGCTGAACTTGTAATTGAAATGTATTGCATTTTATAACATATCTATTTCTATCTTTTTCAGCCAGTGAAATTTGATAGCCTTTTGCTTTTTTAAATTTCCTCTCATTCCCATTTCATAATCTACCCTTTAGGGTCACTATCATCCACTAACCTCGAGGATGAGAAATTTACATTTTACCGCAGCTTATTCACGTGAGAGGAATATCATTGGATCACTGAGAGTGGCCTAGTTCAGTCCGAACTTTCATTCAGACATGGTTGTATTTTCATATTTGGTCTCAACTCCATTTCCAAACTGAGACTTGACCAGTACTTCTTTAAAAATGGCATGAACAGCTTTGTAAATCCGCACAAGAATTTGAACACTGACTTGTGGGGTTGGGGGAATAGAGGGCATGAGCAAGTTGCAAATTAGAATCTCTATCTATGCTCTTATGCTCATCACATGACAGACTGAATACAGATTTGCTGAATTCTTTCAGGTGAGAGCAGCACTTATTTCTCCTGATCAGAAGTCGCATGACACCTGGTTACAGTCCAACAGGTTTCTTTGAAATCACAAGCTTTTGGAGCACTGCTCCTTCATCAGGTGAAGTCCCTTCACTTCACCGGATGAAGGAGCAATGCTGTGAAAGCTAGTGATTTCCAATAAACCTGTTGAATGATAACCTGGTGTTGTGTGACCTTGTCCACCCCAGTCCAACACCAGCACCTCCCCCTCATCATTTCACCTCGGACAGAGGTCAGTTCAGACCGAAAGTATACCTGCATAACTTCTACAAAGACCAGAGTGGTTTTGTATACTTGTTTCTGTCACCTAAGGAAGTTGGAAGGGAACTTTCTACATCTTGTTTTCTCAAATTACCTTGTGTTCCATCACTCCCTGAGTTGACACGCAGGTTGGTAAATTTATGAATTGTGTTGCAAAATTGGGTGCAACAGGTTTGAAGTAAGAGGAGTTATTTTCCTGACTGTCATTTTTTCCCATATTTATAACATGGAAATGAAATAATTCATCTCTGATGTAGACACAATTTTTTTCTGTCTCCATAATAATATTGACTACCTCTTTAGTAGTGGGCAGTTCATGGACACTTTCACTCACATACACATTTTTCTAACTCACCCAGAAATCCAAATTTCTGCATTTGAATCTTTCAGTTAAAAAAATCAGTGAGTTTGAAAGAATAAACTGGATGAAAGGAGGAAGCTTGTTCAGAGGTTATTTCCAGTGAATCATTTTCTTCCATGATATCATGTTACTTTACAGAGTGATACATGGACAGTGAACATTATATGGTGAGAGGAGACATGTAAAATCCACACTTGGTAGACAGTTTTTGAATAAAGATTTTGTTTCATCCTTCAAGAATCAGTCTTACAAGTGATAATGGACCCATTGTAATTTTAAAATTATTTTTACCTGGATTATATTCTTAGCTATATTTTTTGTATATTTAACTTTCAAATAGTTGATAAATAACAGGTCGTGTGGCAGAGTGAGAGCATCCCTACATCTGGACTAGAAGTTCCAGGTTCAAGTCACACCTCGAGAATTGATGGCCGTGGAAAGAATGTCATAACAAATTAATTGTCAATCTCTAAATTTTTCTGAAATGCCAATGGCAGGCAGCAGGAGTAGGTGAGTCTCCTGGTCGGTCAGACCCATGTGGTAGCTGGTATGCAATAGTCTCCAACATTAAAAGTCTCCAAACGTAGTTTCTTGCCATAAGCAAGCATTATCGTCATTCTGAGCAACTAGCACATCCACATTTGACAACTGATTGTGTTTTGACATGTTATCTAGTTGTAAGACACTTGTTAAAATGTAAACATTGGCCAATTTTGGACATCTCCCCATCATACTTCCCCATGTGGATCAGAATCATATTGTGGTTGATAATATTCCTCTTAAGTCCCATGGGACATTTGAAGATGTTAAAGGTGCTATATAAATGAATGTTGTTGTAAATAAATGAATTGTTTTCTATTGTTTGCTAAAACCACCTGCTATTGGTTTAGTATATATTATTCTACATTCAGTATGAAACTATGTTCCATCTAGTCAGAAGAATACTGCTATTGGGGCCATCAGGTGACGCACCACTCCCTAAGACCAGGATGCTTAAGCAGTCTGCGATCAAAAAAAACCTACTCACGCTATGCAGAGTTTGATCCAGAGAAAGCAGGTCCAATTTTTATCAACCCACAAGAATTGGTGACAATGGGATTAGCGTTCACTTGATTGGATTAAGTTGGCTTTCATGGATTGGGCATAATTTGAACAAAATGACAACCATAAACATGAATAATGCTTGAGGTTTGTCAGCGTACATGTACTGCAGGGGGTGTGCTACCCCTCCCTCTATCCAGATAAATATAGTGGATTCATAGAGTATACTGCTTGCTATAACAAGTTAAATACCAGCTAGTCACTACGATATCCCCTCCACAGAAGAATACCTCTGATTAATTGTGCTGTGCCAGATTCAAGAGGTGCACAATGTGAGCCATAATTACTGAATATCACAATTAGTCAGGAAAGATAATGGGTTAAAAAAAGAAGGGAGTCTAGCATTGATCAAAGGCTATTGTTACTGCAATAGAAAGGAATGATATGCATGAATGTTCACAGACGTGTTCCATTTGGATGAATAAAGGAATAATAGTGCATTATATTACTGGCTGTATCCTATTGGCCACCAAACGGTAAGAGAAAATAGTAGAGTAAATTTACAAGTGAATTCCTGAAAGATCCATCGACAATAGGTAATAATATAGGAACTCAGTAGTCAGACATAGAGTGGAAAATAACAGTTAGGGCCAAAGGAGGAGGAAGTCTTCAAAATTGAAAAATGAACGTCCTTATCAGTACATTTATCAGCCAATGAAGAAGGAATTGGTACTGAGTCTATTTCTACAAAATGAGGCAGGGAAGGAGCATGATGTTCCACCAGGCAAGCAGTCTGGAATCAGTGAATAAAAATATCATTCAGTTTAGGGTCAGAATATAAAAAGATGAGAAACATTATAATTAAAAATACACAACTCAAGGGATCTGGTTCAGGTGGATTGGATGCAAAGGCTTGAATATTATATGGGTATGTAGAATCGCTCAAGTTCTCTGGATGACTCAAAAGTTAGAACTGAAGTTGGAGGGTTGCACCGTTTACTTTTCTAGTTCAACACATTTCCTGGCCTGAACAAATTTTAAATCTGCCCCGGTTGGTGATACAACCAATTATATAGGTCAGACTGTTTCAGTATCATTATTAAGATCAAGTCATCCAGGTTCTGTTAATCAACAACAATTAACTGGTTTATGACCACAACCAACTTACTCAAGGAACTTTGCAAACATTATTGATAACTCGTTTGGATTGTGTAAATTTACATCTACTCTTCAAACAAAAACTAACACACATGCACAGATCTGAGAAGAAACAGAAGAAGAAAACATGCACAGTATTAACTTTGGAGTACTTTAGTCAAGTGATGGTTAAATTCATGAAAAATGATAGGTCACAAATATCCCAATGGTATTCCGTTTCCGAAATTAATCTGTGTACACAAGCTGCTGAAATGAAGGTGTCTTCCTGGAATAGTTGTAGCTGGCTGAATTCATTTTGCTAGAGATGCTGGGGCAGGTTTGCATCCCCTCCAAGAATACTCCATGAATGATAGAGATGACTACTTATAGATTTTCAGAGCACACACTTTGCTAAGAATGTATGCAAAGAAATAGAGACCGACTAATGGACAATTGCTCGTGTCTTTTATATTATGGCAGCCTTCTGTCACGTTAGACTATGGTCTACATTGTTGTGGTCAATGCTATGTTAAGCCATGGCTCATAAGCCTCGTGGCAGTCTCTGCCATATTTGCTGCAGAGAAAGACAATAGGTTGAGAAGATGCAGAACACATATAACACTACATTTGTAATATCATTTGCCAGCAGAAAGTAGCATGCATTTTCGAGCGTCACAAAGGAGATGAACTTGATTAGGTTCATGATTTAGGAAGGGAAAGGGTGGATGATAATAGCATTTAAGCAAAAGTGAAGCATGTAAGATAAATGGGGCTTCGTCTGCATAAACAGAAAGTTAGCCAATTTACCGTGATTGCAGAGAATGTGGTGAACAATTTTTTTCCAGATTGGATGGAGGTATGCAGTGGTCAGTATTAGGAGCACTGCTCATTTAGACAGTCAATAATGACCTGGGCTTGGGTATATGGCATATGGTTCAGTGTTTGCAGATAAGATGAAGCCCGGAAATTTGATGAACATTGAGGAGAGTAGTATCACACTTCAAGAGAATACAGATTGCTAAAATCGGCAGACCCATAGCAGATGAAATTTAATATGGAGAAGAGAAAGCTAATTCATTTGCCAGGTAGAATGACGAGACAAAACATAAACCAAATTTTGATTTGATTTGATTTATTGTTGTCACATGTACCTCGGTTCAGTGAAAACTCTTGTCTTGCATGCAGTATAGGAAGATCATAACATACAAGGATATATAGATCATAACGCGATTGAACAGACAGAGGCGTACAAATTTACAGCTGCACAGGAGGCATGCAAAAGCAAGATCAGCATTAGATTTGAAATTTGAGAGGTCCATTCAGTCTAGTAACAGCGGGGAAGAAACTGTTCTTGAACCTATTGGTACATATGTTTAAGCTTTTGTATCTTCGGCCTGAAGAAAGAGTATGGAAGAGATCATAACTTGGCTGGGCGGGGATTTTGATGATTTTGGCTACCTTTCTGAAACCACAAGAAGTGTAGGTGGAGTCCATGGATGGGAGGTTGGCTTGCGTGATGGTCTGGGCCATGTTCACAACTTTCTGTAGTTACTTGCATTCCTGGGCAGAGCAGTTGCCATACCAAACTGTGATGGATCCAGATAGAATGCTTTCTATGGTGCATCTGTAAAATTTGGTGAGGGCTCTTGTGGACATGCCAAATTTCCTTAGCCTCCTGAAGAAGTCATTGTTGTGCCTTCTCAACCATTGCATCTACAAGGGTGGTCCAGGACAAATTGTTGGTGATCTTCACTCCTAGGAACTTGACGCTCTCAATCCTCTCCACCTCAAGACCATTGATGTACATAAGGGCGTCTTCTCCTCCTTTTTCCCTGAAGTCAGTTATCAGCTGTTTATTTTTGCTAACATTGAGGGACAGATACTTACCTTGGCACTATGATATCAAGCATTTTGTTTCCTTCCTGTATTCTGTCTCGTCATTGTTTGATATCCAAATAGTGCAATATTAAAAAGAATGCAAGAACTAAGATTCAAGATCTGAATCTTTGTTGTTGCGGGACATTTTCAGACTGTTGTTAAAAATTGTGCGCATTATCTTTGGCTTATGTGTAGAGAAATAGGGTATTAAGGCATTCAGTTGTATTTAAACAATGAAATGCTATTTAGGTTCTCGTTGGACTATTGTGGTCAGCTCTGGCTGTCACACTTGAGGGAAAATATCCAAGACCTTAGGGAGGACTCAGAAGAAATCTATTTGGATTGCAACCTGGCATGAGAAACCTATTTTACAGAAAGAAACTAGAGGAACGTAGTTTTTCTCCTTGAAACTGGGAGAAGGCAAAAGGAAAATTTGAGAAAGGCAATCAAAATCTTGAAGAGTTTAATAGAAAAGTTAAAGGAAAACTATTTCCAATAACATTTTCAGAGAATAGAGATTTAAAGTAATTCACTAAGGAAGCAGGGGAGGCATGAGGGAGAAAAACGATGTGGTGAGATATAGCAATTTGGAAACCACTGCTTGAATGGGTAGTGGGGCAGAATCAATATTAATTTTCAACAGAGAATTGGGTAAATTGGATGAGAAAAGAACTGCAGGATTTTGGGGAAAGAATGGGGGAGGTGGCAATAACTTGAGGTATAATTCAGTGATGCTATCAATAGTATAAACATTTGACTTAATTGTATAATTTTGGCCAAATTTCAATGTTAATGATCCCACCTGGTTTTGATGGGATCAACCCCTTCCTGCTCAGATTGTAACTTAATTGTAAGTTTGACTGGGAGAGTAACATTGGTACAAATTGCATTGTATTTTTTAATTCAATATGTTCTATTTTCACTTAAATTCAGGAACATGACAGGCAGACAAATTCGTCCTGTGGTGCTTTAAAACCTGAGAATGTAACCAAAAGTGATCATACTTGCACCTCTCACCATGAACTTTATATATTTGATTTTAAATGTAGAATAAAGAGAAGGTTATGTTGAATTAATTGACCGCAGTTGTGATGGTGGCATTACCCTTGGCCATAGTATTCTGATTTTTGTCGTGTTTAATTGAGGCTTCACCTCCTTTTTGCATAATTCTATTCTTTTGATTGGTTGCGCACAAATTGACGATTGAACCCCAGGCACTTTCTGCTGAGTCTGTGTCAACGGGGAAGCATGATAAGCTAACTGATTAATTAAAGTGAATAAATGAAAGAAATTCATCATAAAATGTATCTTCACAGTCCTGTGATTTGCCTTTCACAGCCTGATTTGTTTCTGAATAATTCTGGGAGCTAAAATACAATGATCTCATTTCTGCTCCAATTCCAGCATGTAGGTGTTTTGTTATTCATTTCCCAGCCAATGCAACAAATTAGGTATCGAACAAAATCTGAAAGAGTTATCGAAGTAGACAGCTGGCTGACTCATTCACTCTCAAGACATTGCTTTTAAAAGGCATGAATTTCATTGTAAGTCCTTGTGTAACATCCCTTTTATTTCCTTCCATTTTTCTTAATGATGGCATTCTCAGTTGACTTGATTTATTTCTGGTTGTCATGATGCATTTCACACCTTGACTTATTGCTCACATTTGTTACAAGAATGGGACATGTGCTGAGTGCAGGGAAGCAGGGGTAGCATCAGTGTGTAGAATAGCAATTGCTTCAGCACACATATGTTTTCTCCTCTCTCACCCCAGATATCAGACTGAGAGATGTTTCAAATCCAGACTTTGACTACAACCTCATTTCACATTCGCACCACTGAAATGGGTTTACTTGCAAAATGAAGGTGGCCAGGTCATCCAGAATATCAGAATTTCAAGTCTGTTCAGGGAGAATTTGTTGATTCTAGGTTATATGTTAACTTAAAACCATCGAAAAAGGAATGTTGCCTTGGCCATTACAGATGAATATATTTAAATGAAATGGGGCCCCTTAGTAAAACGACACTTAGAGTATTTGATGCAGTCCTGTTCACCATATATGGGGGCACTGGAGATAACGCAGAGACAATTTACAAAGGTGAGACCAGAAAAGCATAAGTACACATATCAGGAAAGGATTGAACGTTTGAGTCTCATTTTTACCTGGTAAAAGAGGGCTGAAGGATGACCCAATAAATTATGGGGGTTTGTATCTAGTAATACGGAGAGAATGCACAGAATTTTCCTAGCTCCTGAATGACATGGGCAATGGCAAGTCATTCAGGAAAAAAATGGAAAATTTGGAAAAATAAGATTCTCGACATTGAAGGAGAAAAAAGACCATTTCTGAAATCAGGTTTTGAACAGTGAGGTAGGAATTTGCTTGTTGGCAGTGAGCCAAGTACTTGCATGCATTTGATCTCATTAAGTCTTAATCTTGCTTCATTGATTTGCAGTTTCCTATTCTGTCATATGCAGGATAGAAACTGGATGGGGGAGTTTGGTGTGGGAGTGGGTGTTGGGGTGTTGATGGGGAGAGGGGTGAGGAGAGTGGAATTGTGTAGGGATGGGGGAGTTGGGAAATAGGGACTATGAAAGTGTGTGAAGGGAGAGGTCGCAGGCAACAATGAGAGTGATATACTGTGAGCCTTGGTGAGAAATGGGTGCAGTGGCAGAATGTGCATGAGGTAACAGAGAGGAGATAGCACTTAGCTTTGCAGTGGGTAAAAGGTTATTAACTTTCTTCCTGCGCTTGCTGGGCATAGGTGCATACCCTAGATACCATAATGACCCAGGTGGAAAGCAGGTTGGCATGGTACCATGGTCTCCTCTGGCAATTCTGAGGAAAAAGGGCAGCCCTCCATTCTACCACCCAATCCACCAGGAGCTCCAGGTTCCTAAAATAAAACCAAGGGCTATGGATGCTAAAATCTGAAACAAGAACAGAAATTGCTGGGACAACCTCAGCAGATATGGCAGTATCTACAGAGGAAAAGCAGAATTAACATTTTGAGTGCAGTAACCTTTCATCAGAACATGGACAGAAACTTTCATGGATCATCCCAAAAATGACACGTCCTATTTTTTGGTAACATTTCATCCAATATTTGCTCTGGTCAGAAACAGCTTAACAGAAGTCTATCAATACAATATAGTCACCAAGAAATGCACTGCCCAATAAATGTTAAGAATATTGAACATGCTCACCAAAGTGGTTAAAACAAATAGGATGAGTGCAATAAAGGAGAGTATGACAGTGAAGGGAATGAATGATTATGATGGTGGATTTAAATGATAAGGGATAGGAGGAGGCTCATGTGGAACACTAACATAGGATAAACTGGGTGGGGTGAATCAACTTTTTCTATATAGACTTAAAGCATCCTGTGTAGAAAGCAGAATGAGATTGTTGGGACCCTAGATGCCTCCATAAGTGTTGATGACACTGATCATTGGTTGAATATACTTGAAACTTCAAGGTTAAATATTGGAGCAAATTTTCAATCCAATCTCTATTGTGCCAGTTTTCTTTTTCCTTTTCTTTCATTTCACACTATAAAGGAAATCCTAATTGTTGATGATGGTAGGAGTAAGATTTCAATTCAAGTTGTTTACACTTCTTGTTTCTGCTTCCAGCACAATTTGAATACGTTTCTTGTAAGGTAAGTCGTACTTGAATTGAAGAAAGATGGCAAAGTCTTATCAATAATTTTAACAATTAAGTTTCTTAGGAATTATGATCCATGGTCACAGTTGTAATGAAGGTTCATTGCATATTGTTATTATTTGGGAACTCTTAACTTAAAGTAGAGAAAAAATGGATTTTTGTTTTCAGTTCTGAAAATATCAGAAAGTCATTTTGAACAGTGAGTTAAAAAAAGAAATTATATGGCTTTGGATAAATGAACAACAGACTCAGTCAGGCAGAAATGGGCCTTAATAGCAGAAATATTATTACTTTTGCAGTTTCCAGAACAGCTAGGGCAGAGATGGAGAGAAGACTTGAGCTGCTTAGAAAAAGAAGGCTGTGGAAGCATGAAATTGGAAGATACATTTTGCATTTATCTGCTCACTGACTGTGTTTCTAAATGGGAATATTCTTAAAGTAGTATGCATTTGTCTTCATTTTTTTTTTATTCTGTATTGAAAGGATTGTCTTCATCATTGACGGCTTCCAATAATTCAGCAATAATGTCCACTGCTGATCGTTGTGTTGTAATGGACTCTGGCCACCACCCATTGATAAATTGTGACTGGAGTTGTTTGCAGCCACCCGTCCTCCTTTCTATGCTGAGTCAAACAATCTGTCTGATTACCAGTGTTACAGAATAGAACAGTAGACAGTCTTAACAAGAAGACATGCTTATGTGACATAACAAGGCTAGCCATTATCTTATTGAATTGCAGAGCAGGCTCGAGGGACTGAATGGCTTATTTCCATTCCTATTTCTTATGTGCTTATGGTACACATTATTGCAAGAAAGCAATAGGTGCATTTATCATTAACCAGTTGAGCATAATTGCATAATTATCAGGTGTCAGGTAAGTCATGTTTGTCTCCATTCAGACCTCATGCAAGACCATCAGTTTTTCTGTCCAAAGGCGATATAACATTATTAAGTGAAGCCAGTGCCATTTCAGCATTAACTATTTCAGAACCACTGACTTATGCCACAAAGATCACAGGTCTTCATTTCACTATTGCTTTGTGCAATCCAATTATATCTCCATTCCATTTCAAGTTTTAATTTGGATATTGCACTAATAATCTCATTGTTTCCTTCAGGTACATGTACAACAAGACTGGAACAAGTATAAAAATGCTGCCTGTGTCAGCACATCCCCAGGTAGATAGTATGAACGTGCTTGGGAGAAGGCATGTGGTCTGGTTGGATGCAGATGGTGGCTTGTAATCTGCTGACAGGTTTCACTATACAACGTCTCACTCAATCTTGGCATAAAACCATTCTCTGAGGCAGAGTTATTTAATAACAAAAGAAAATTCAAGGCTCGAGGTGTGAGTTTAGATTACACTTTAAAAAAAGCGGGCTAATCTAGCATGCAAGGTGCATGTATAAGTTGTTTGCATGAAGTTCTCATCTTGCAGCTGCTATGTTTACAGGCCTGATATTTTTTTTCTATAACTGGCAACTAAATAAGAATCATAAATTGAAGCTTTCTTAACATATCAGACATCAGTGTACATTATCGACAAGATGCAGCACAGAAACTCAGCAGGGATACTTCTACTGTCTCTTTCCCACCTACTGTAAACTCTCCCACCTAGAGGAACAAGGGCAACAGATCCATAGGAATGCCTACAAAATCCCCTTCACCATCCTGACTAAGAACTATATCTCCATTCAGCCACTGTCACTAAAGCCAAAAATCTGAAAGTCCCTTCCTACCCAATACTTTGAGCATACCTACTCTGACAAGATTGCAATGGTTCAAGAAGGCATCTCTTGAAAGGAAATATGTGCACACCTGCTTCAACAGGACAGACACAATGGGATTAATTGTTGGATTGGTATTGAAATGAATGAATACGATTACACATTCAATGTAAAAGTCGTCACATGGGTGAGGATTACTTTGATCCTTCTTGACACAAACAGGTTTGTTGAAAGCATAGAGTACAATTTGATGTTACAGATAATCCTGTTAGCATGTGTCTTGCTGGCCTGCTTATGGCAGTTGGTCATGTGGTTTACATGCTGGTCCTTGGTTTAACAGCATATGAAACTTATTAAACAGCATAGCTCTTAAAATACTAACTCAAAATCCCCTTTTCCCCAAGATGCACAGAATGGAAATATGTAGATGAAGATCTGAAACGTTAGCCAGGCTGTGAAGTTTCAATTTCTCACCAGTTCACTCAAAGTCAGATACATGAGCGATTCCTTTTGGTCTGAAAGTTTGGTAAATATTTCTGCAGCAAATTTGAACCAAGGGACTCGGAATCTCATGAGGGTGCAGGGTTCTTTGTGTGGTCGTGGGGGGCGAATTTGGTAGACATGCCCATTCTCAGAGTCATCTCTGTCATTGTTGATCCTTTGCCATCACATCGTATTCTGTGCCAGATGGCATAATCTCTCATGCCTATATCTCCTTGATTAGATGTGACAACATATTGTAGTGAAGAGTTTTAGATGAAAACACTTGTTTGCCTTGAAAAATCAAACCTAGATCATCTCTGTGTGGTCAAAAGCATCTGAATGCGTCCGGCAACTGATTCATCATCTCAGCCTATGATTACATGACAACTTTAATCGTGCTTGCAGTTATGGATCATTAGCTGTTTCATCTTGAAGTCAGTTGAACTCAAGCTGAACATAATTCTTTCTGATAAACTTTAAACACATCTTCCACCTCAATGTCCAAACTGTCAACTTGTTTAGCGAGTGGAAATTCTGCTTTCTTATTTGGGTTTGGTAATTTGCTGAATGTGTCCAAGGTGACTGTTTGGCAGCAGATTTGTTGCATACATTGAAGTCATATCACTATACTCTTACTAGAAGTTCTAATAGCTTAGGTGGTGAGCTATGATAGTCGGTGCCAAATCATTTCTAATGGCTTGTGATCTGTTTCTATGCTGAAATGCTTACCAAACATTTATATGTAACGTTCCCCGATACTGGATAATAGAGCAAGTATTTCACACACTATGTTTAAATAATTGCATTTTAGATCCATATGCAACTGGTTTACCTCATGCAGGATACATACTTTTTGAGATGTATTCAGTTCTAGGATTGTCATAGTCATAAAGTGATAGAGGTCTATGCCACCAAAGAAGGCCCTTTGGCACATCAAGTCTACGCCTGTCACAAATAAACGCAGAACTATTTTAACCCCATTTTCAAGCAATTGTCCTATAGCTTTGTATGCCTTAACATTGCAAGTGTACACTTAAATGCTTCTGAAATGTTATGAAGGTTTCTGCATGACCACCCTTGCAGGCAATGAGTTCCAGATTCCCTTTACCCTCTGAACGAAAACATTGTTCGTCACATCACCTCTAAACCTGACCTTAAATCTGTGCCCACTTGTCATTGAACACGTCATAAAGGGGCAACAATCCTTCCTCTCTATCCATCTATGCCCCCATAATTTTATGCATCTCAATCAAGTCCCCACCCCACAACACCTCAGCCTCCTCTGCTGCAAGGAACCTTGTCTATCTAATCTCTCTTCATAACTAAAACTCAGGTAATAGTCCAGTAAATCTCTTCTGCATCTTCTCCATTACAATCACGTTACTCCTATAATGTGGATTCCAGAACAGCACACATTACTCTAGCTGTGCCTAATCAACATTTCATACAGTTCCACACTAACCTTCTGCTCTTAAACTCTATGACTCGGCTAATAAAGACAAGAATCCTATATGCCTTATTAACCACTTTACCCTGCTGTCTTAACTCAACCGGTGGGCATACATATCAAGGTCAACTTGGAGCTTCCTGGGATTCTAACATTCAACATGTATTCTTTTGCCTTGTTTTTCCTGGATTCAATTCCATTTGCCACTTGTCAGCCCACCTGACCAGCCCGTCTACATCCTCCTCACTATTTACCAATCCATCAAAAAAAATTCGCGAACGTTTTGTTCAACCCTCCTACATTCAAATCTAATTTGTTCATATACACCACAAACAGCAAGCGCCCCAACATTGATCCCTGCAAAAGGTCAGAGGTGTCTTCTATCTTGTGTACTGTAAAATACTAAGCTTCTGCATGCTCTAATTGTTTGCATGAATCAAAAGCATGATTCCCTTCACCATATGTAAAGTATGTCTCTCCTTAACAGTTCTCTTTGTGAATATACGTTTTCAGAAAAATTTGGTATGTTTGGTGCTACAGCACTAAAAAATATGAAACATACTGCAGGCGTTCGTTATTTGGATATATGCCTTACATCTCTGATCTTGCCTGAATCAGAATAGATTCTACAAATTAAATAAATGAAAGTTCATCTGACACCGTTTGCTATTGAAGGTGATTCCTTCACAACGTATAGATTTCAGTCATGCCCTTCCTTGATTTTGCCCATCATCACAATATCATTAGACGAGAAGACAATAGGGCATTAGGGCAGCAGGGCACTTAACCCATCCAGTGTGGTCCACCATTTGATGAGATCATCACTGATTTGATAGTCCTCAACTCCACTTTCCTGCCTTTCTCCATACCTCCTTTTCTCCATTCCCTTCATGAATAAAATTCTCTTTCTCAACATTTAATATACTCAACAACTCAACCTCTACAGCTCTCTGTCATAGTGAATTCCACGGATACACTAACCTCTTAAAGAGGAAATTCCTCCTCATCTTAGATGCAAATGCGCAATCCCTTATTCTGAGTTTATGCCCCCTGATTCCAGACTCTCCCATAAGCGGAAATCATCATTAGTGCACACATTTAGTAACAGTTTCTCTGGAAATTATACCTTCCAAATGATGTTCTGAAGGTTGTGATTTCTCCAGGTTATTTTGCCAAGTGAACCATCCAATGATTGTGTTTGACATCTAGCTTGGAGAAGAATTTGACTCCTGGGAATTTGGGATTCAATTCCTCTAATGTTAAGAGTTTTGTGTGGGCATCTCCTTTGAGAAAGGCTTACGTGTCTCATGTCCAAATATACCTTGACTGTGCCATATTGCTTTTACACTCATGATGTAACGTGTGTGATTCATATACATTTAAACAATATTTATTTTCGATTTTGTATTTTGAGCTGATATCATGTGAGTTTTGGTCTGTGTGTATGAAGTAGTTTAATGATTAGCTTGTAAGTATTTCTTAGTCATGGTGATTTCTTTTAACATAATCAGTATGAGAGAGGCAGTTCCTGGAATGTAATAGGATGTCGCTTTCATTGGGAGAGCTTACAGGTGAACGATGCAAACAGTGTAGGGCATGAGGCTTTTGGTTTCGGTCAAAGGTTGTGTTTTTTTCAGCGAGAGATTCACTTGTCAACAGACAAATGCTTTTGGGTTTCGGTTTGGTGGTTTTGCAGAAGCATTGGATGAAGTGGGATGTGTTAAACAATTGTTCCTGATAAAAGGAAATGATTTAGAATTGTTAAGAAATAATTTACCTTAATGTAAGCAGTTTAGTTTGAAAGTTCCAGGTCAGCGTTGTTTTGTTGTAACCCTGAAGGAGTTATTTAGAGCTGAGAAAGTGTAAGCTGGGTTGTATGAAGATGTTAGGATGAGACAATTGGATTCTCAATACTGGGAATTGAAGTTACTGTTAAATTAAGCCCAAAGATCAAACAAAGAATACTCTGTGTACTGTAAATAAATGCTTTTAGGATTAATGGGATTATATTTTACTTGGCAATTTTAAATCATAAAACTTGCAATATATTGTAAATGTTTCTGTTTATTCTATTTTATCTTAATTTATTTTGTGCAATAAATATGTTCTATTGTTAAACCTGTACTGGCAGCATTGCATGTTTATGCTCCAGTGAAGGACCACCCTATTGAAACCAAAGAAAATATAATCTATCAAACCAGATTTCACTCAGGGATCTGTGTTGTCCAGTAATATCATCTGAGCTCTGGACATGCTCAAATTAGAATTACACTAGTCTTCGGATTGATGCACATAACTGATTCTGACATTACATTTTGTATCATCAACTCACTCTTAAGTTCCTCTTGTGTGTGAACATGGCATTTTCTGAGAGGGTCGAATGCTGGAATTCTATCCCCTTTGTGGTGCAATACAGGATCACCTTCAAATAGCATCAGATCTAATCGGATACAACTGTTCTAAATCCTAGATGATTCATGAAAGTATGCTGCAGTTAATGTGTTAGTGATCTTATGAAAGGTCACAATATTGAGATCAGTGCAGGCCAGAAATCCTGTTGCTACTAGTGAAATATCTGTGGTTTGATGCAGAATTGCCAGAGCTGTATTTTATCATCAATGTACTAATGTAAGGGATGGGTGTCCTATTATATGCACATAATTATCTTGTTATAGGTTTTACCACTGATTTCAAAAGATCAAGGTGCCTATTCTTAACCTGACGATCAAATTATTCTGCAGCGTATGTTGACGATTAAGCGGATGTGAGAATAGACGTGAAAAACCATGGTAAATGGAGGAACAGATCAAACATTCCTGTGCAACAGAGTCCTCAGTTATTTCCGTTCATGTCAATTCATACAGGGTGATCGGGTTGCTCTATATATGTTTCATATTTTGCAGAAACCACATTCCAACATCTGCAGCATTATGCATGATAGAATGAGAAACCAGAAGCCCATTCAAAGCATGGAGCGGGGAGGCGGTGGAATCCACCTGAGGGTGAGGGTCCAGGGAATGAGGCCCAATGATCAGATAACAGTTCTCTTGGTAACATGTGACAGTGGTTATTAAGATCTGCAGCTCACATCATACAAGAAACTTTTACTTCTGGGTTGGAATGTGTAGTGGAATCAGCCTGAGAGAATCTTGATGATAGCCTTCACACTTCAAATTATTTTCTTCAGTATCTAGCTGTGTGTGACTATTACCAGCATATCATGTGTGTCAATGTTTGGAATACAGTCTGGCAGCAGTCTTAATGTCTTTATTCTGCGACAATTGTCTTCAACATTGGCATTAGAGATCATCCACATCATACCACGGGGTGGCTATTGGAAGATAAGGGTTTGGGGTTGGCCACTTAGCTTCTGACTCTAGTGCACACACACCATGATGGGAGCCTGTATATAACTAGGCCATTGGTCTGGACAAAATGTTTTTGAGCAGGTCATTAGCATGTTGCCACTTTTACTCCCTGATCCACTCCAGAGGAGCCTTGCGGTACTTGCCAGAGCATCTGCTCCCATCTCATTGTCAGCTGTTGCAAAGCAAATGTACAACCTTTGCTTTGAGGAATTCAGTGAGCAATTGATGAGGAGGCAAAGGAGAAAGAGAAGGAAGGGAGGAAATTAATACATCCCATTTCTAGTCATGCTGCCCTTGGTTGTTTCAACTATACTCCCAGTAATGTGACCCCAATTTCTCATTCAGTAACAGCCTCACATCTTACTTTCACCCTGCTACTGACTATCAAGGCATCACCAATGCTGAAATGAAAAGGCACCAGGAAATAAACAGTCCAACCCAACATTATGAAACAAACCATTCAATATTCCATGCTAAGGCATCAAATCATTCCTGTACATTCTCTTGGTGCTTGTCTTTCACGGTCCATTTCCTGGTCTAGTGATTCTAAACATTACGACTCCTGTGCCTGCAACATGGCTGATGGTAATCTGCTGACTGTCAGCGGAGGAGACTGCAGATGGTGTTACAAGATAATCTTGTGCAACTCTGCTACTAAAAGACCCAGTTACAGACCGCACCATCTCGGAATGGCAGCTGCAGTTTGGGCTGGCTGGGTGGTAGGTAACTGCAAAGGCACTGGTGAAGTGGCAGTGGCAGGAGGACAGATGCTATAATTCTGATAGAGAGCATGCTCCACGGAACTGCTGCAACTCAACTGAATGTTCTGCAGCAAACCTCATGCAACTTCCCCTCTGGTGAACTGTACCTATGCTAGCCTTCCAACTGGGACAATTAGGGACGGGCAATGAGAGATGTCAGTAATGCCCATATCTTTGAAAGAACAATAGTAATACTTCGGAGGACAGCCATTCAGCAGTATGCTGTGCATTGTCCTGCTACCATCATGGAAATAAGCAGCCAGCACAAAGTTTGTACTCTGCTTGAATCAGACATGACAGACTCAAGTCACTGACACTTCACCGTCCCCATGTCCATTTACAGGGGGCATTTTACCCTCAGAGATTCTGAAAAGTTTACTTGTGGTGTTATGCTCATTACCGGCTGCAATTGAGACTATTCGTTCTGTGGATGTCATTAACTAAAAGAAATTGTTACACATGTACAGTGGGTCAGCCAGCATTAGAACTTGTAACCGATAAATTTCCTCTGCTGTTCAAAAGACTATAGGATTTTGTGATTTTACTGTAAATTATAATGTAACCACTAAGTAAAGTGAAAAGCATAAAAAGAATGTTTGACTTCCAAAAAGAAGTTCAATTACTCTTGCACATTTGATACCTCTAATCTACTTGACCTGACAATGAAACCAAGTCTTGCCTCTCCATGGGCATCAGCACAAATTAACTAGTGTTATAAATATAGTAAAGACTAAAGAACAAAATTATTAGAATAAAAGCAGATTAGTTGAGAAGAATCCAACTCTCCTTTGTTCCTTTGCATTCTGTCATTTCTGCTTCAAGTTTGGGGTGATTTGGATTTCAATAGTTAGTATACAGCTCCCCATTGTCAGGCTTTGCATGAGGAAGAGATTAGATTCATCCAAGTAAAAAAAATCTGCCACGGAGAAGGATCATGATTTCATGCGTGAATACCAGTCTTCAGTGATTTGCATGACAGACATTGACATAGTCTCTGTTAGTGTAGCTGCTTAGTAAGTGTAGCACTGAAACAAGCACAGAGAATGCTGGAGAAACTCAGTAGGTCTGGCAGCATCTGTAGGGGGCAAAACAGAGTTAATGTCTTGAGTGTGGTATGACATGTCTTCAGAACTGAAGAAGAGCCATACCGGACTTGAAATGTTAACTCTATTATCTCTCCACAGATGGTGCCAGACCTGCTGAGTTCCTCCAGCATTGTCTGTACGTGTTTCAGATTTCCAGCATCTGCAGTTCTTTGCCTTTATTCAAGTGGAAGTATTGACTTCATTTCTTGCCATCTGTTGAGGCAAGATAACATTCATAACAATGAATAAATTACTAGTCATCAAGAACAGATCTGCGAATGGCATGTATTACCTACCACTGTTCTTAACTTCCCTTCTTAAATACTTAATGGAAATGATGCTGCTTTTGCCTGAAGACCACAAGATACAGATGCTTTGCTGGCATAATTAAGGCTTAGTGTTATGCCTCACTTCTCTTTAGGTTAAAGCCAGCTACTTGTGCATCACAGCAGTTCCCAGATCCACCATGTAATAAACTTTAGAACGTTTCTATTTCTCCCTCGCCTGTTTCTATTTGCTTTGAAATTGATTACCCAAGTCACTTAATTTCCAAATTCCCTCCTGAGTGCCTATTTTAATTTTGCAGGGGTCCAGAAGCAATGACCTGAAAGGGGTCAGATGACAGTAGTGCTTGATTAATGCAGTCTGTCGCTTTCTCAAATAGGTTGCCATTTTTTTTTCCAAATGTAGGTTGAAGATTTTCAAATCAGGTTGAAAGCCTTAAGATTAAACAACGGGGTACCACTGCACAGACACTAAAATTCCTCTCCCTTGAATAAATTGGTTGATGGGCTGTCAATAATGGACAGAGGAGCTTAAAGCGACCACAATGATTTAAATTTTCTCAGGCTTATCATCTGCTCCATTGCCACAGACACATTTCACCACTCAAACATTTGCCAATCGACTTGGCGTTTTCTGCTTGTGCATCAGAATTGCAGGTCCACTCAAGCTGAAAATGTGATGATGTTAAAATGCTGTTCCAACAAATCAAATTTAAATTGCAGGATTGAAAATGAAAGAAAATACTGAAAGGGTCACGGGAGTAGGTTAAATATCAAAGGGGAATGGGAATTATATTTTAAAGAGAAAATTATCAAGGCCATTGGAAAGAGCAAGGGAGTTAGGCAAAGTGGATTGTTCTTTCAGAGAACCAAGTAAGATGAACTGAATGCCCACATTCTACCTTGTCATTCTATGACTCTATGAAAGCCAAATACGCACTGCTTATTCCTCTTGGATATTCCGTGCAGTTCAGTGGCAAAAATGGTCCGCCTGGCTGTTATGTGAAGGTGAGATAATAATGTGCTGAAGGCTTATTTAACCTGAGATCCTGTGGGGAAGTGAGAAATCAGCCAACAGTCTTGTTCCTAGTATTATCTCATGATGTATTATCTCATGATCTTTATTGCAAATGTCAGGCAAGGGTAGAATTAAGGCCAGCGTTGATCCTGTTGCTGTATAACTAGTGGAGACTCACACGATGAGAACAACCAGAGAACTGTGAGCATGTATTTCAATGTGAGTCAAAAACTTCAGAAGAGAAGAAAAAGAATCGTTCTTTGTAGATAAATTAAAACGATAGGTGATTAGTTGGAACAAACATCGTTACAATGATTTAATATGTCTCAAGACCTCCCATAATATCTGCAATACCAGAATAACAAATGATTTGCTTCTGAGTGATTTATCAAGGGTCTGCTGGGAAAGATATGACTAACAGGTTGCTTAAACTAGCATTTCTCTTCAGTGCAATGTCTTTTACAGGGATCTGTGTACAATGAGATAATCAGGGTGCAGATCAGATTCGCTGTTGGAATTCGTTGTTGATTTTAGCTTGCCAAAAATGATATTTTTTTTATCCGCTTTAATTAACAGCTATGGTCTGAATTCTTGGTGCATTTTGAAACGAAACAACAGTTCAGTTTGCAGTACCAATTTCATAACACATGTTTAAAATCAGTTGAAAATGGTCAGAACCGAGATAACTTTGACAAAACACAATGTCTCGTGAATATCTATCGAACTGTCACCGGACCCGAAACGTTAACTCTGTTTTCTCCTTCACAGACCTGCTGAGCTTTTCCAGCAACTTTGCTTTTGTTCCTGACTTACAGCATCCTCAGTTCTTTCGGTTTTTATTTACATTGCATTCCCTTCCTATTTTGCACTATCACATCTAGTGTCCTCCAAGGATATGTCCTTGGCTCTCATAATTTCTGTTCCACATTTTGCTCCAAAAGCATTAGTTTCCACTTGTACGCTGACAACCCTCAGCTTTCCCTGTCGATGATCTTTATTGATCCTTCCAAGGTTGTTAAATTATCTAACTGCTTATCCAATAACTAGTATAAGTAGAAATATCTTCCAACTAAACATTGGCAAGATGAAAGCCATTATCTTCCGCCCGACTCCAAACTCTGTTCCCTAGCCGCTCCACCTATCTCCTAGACTGCTCCTGACAAAAACAAAACCAAGCTATGGCCTTGGTGTCATACATATTTAATACAGAAATGAGTTCCAATTACATATTTGCACCATCTCCAGAACATCATATGACATACCCCTGCCTCAGACTATTTGCTGCTGAAAGCATGTTTAATCCCTTTGCTACCGAACCTAGACTCTTCGAATGTACTCTTAGCTGGTATCCTACATTTTATTCTCCATAACATTTAACCTATCCAAAGTTCTACAGACCATGCACTTATGTTTCTAAGTTTCTATATGTTGTTACTCCCTGCGCTCATAGATCTACTCCAGCTCAGGGTCAAAAAGCACTTCAATTTTAAAATTCCCTATTTCTATCATGTCTTCTAGCCCTGCAAACCTCCACAATTTCTGTACACATTCAAACCTAGATCTTAAACATGCCAGATGTTAAACATCCTATCTTGGCAGCCTGGTCTTCAGCTGCCTAAGTTTTAAATCTGAAATTCCCTCTCTGAACCTATCCACCTCTTTTTAGTCCTTTAAGATGTTGCTTAAAACCTGCATCTTTGACCAAGTTTTTGGCCATCTCTTTTTTTCTCTTGTTTTCCATTGTTTACTTTTTTGGCCAGTCAGGTAAAAGATATTCTGTTGTACCAATGTGACTATCGTGGCAATATTTAATTACTTTTCATTATTTGTATATTGCGGAGGCATCAGACTGTAAACAGAGAAGCAAAGTCTGATTTGTTGTTATGCATTTCAAAGGCTGAAGTGAGATCTTATAGAGAGACGATATTATTCAATAGAAAGGAAGCAAAAAAGATCTGTATTTAGATAAGTTACTTCTCATGGCCATTATATGTCTTAAAACTACTAATTGAATGCTTTTAAACTATAACCATAGTAGTGACGGGATTAATATTAAAAATATGCTAATATTATAAGTACAATAAACATATGGTATACGTACTATATACCAAAACACAAACAATCCTTGATTTTCTGGTGTTGGGAGTGGTGCAGTCTTGTTGCAATTCTGAAATGGGGAAAGCTGAAAGACTTGAAAACAAGTGTGTTATAAGGATCCACAGAGACATTGGGTGGCATGGTGGCTCAGTAGTTAGCACTGCTGTCTCACAGCTCCAGAGACCTGGGTTTGATTCCACCTCAGATGACTGCCTGTTTGGAGTTTGCACATTCTCCCTGTGTTTGTATGGGTTTCCTCTGAGGGCTGTGGTGCCGTCCCCCAGTCCTAATATGTGCAGGTTAGGTAGATTGACTGTGGGAAATTATTGCAAAGTTGGGTAGGTTATTTGATATTTGTAAAATGATAAGGGGAAGAGTGTGCGATTCCTTTAAAAGATGATGTGTTTTTTCTAGGCTTGGAGCTTTTAAAAAGTGTGTAGGTGCACAGAGAGGTCCTGAAAGTGAAACATTGTATCAAAAGGGTGTGTGGTTAACAACCCAGACAGTAGTCTTGTTTTGTTATTAAGGCAACCATTTGAAAATCAGCCAATTAATTTAAACCAGGCACTTAGAGACCAAAAACCAATTAAATTTAAATCTGATGGTTTTGACAACCTATGGCCAATCCTATTCCAAGGAATGAATAGCTCATCGAGGGTACAAAAGAAGAGGGTGTTGAAAATTGGTGGGAGAGGAACCGCCATCTGATAGAGTTAACAACCAGCAGCTCTAATGAGAAAATCAGTGGCTCTCACAGAATTCTCTAAACTCTCAGAGTAACCATCATCTAACTAAAGGTTTAACAGCATTCTAAGCTAATATTCCTGACACAAGAATGTGATGGAGAGAAGTGTTCCTGAAACAAGAATTCGATAGAGAAATACGTCCTGGAGAGAGGATCAATGGAGAGGGTGCACAGTATCCTGGCTGTAAGTTCAAAAAATTAAGTTTTAATTTTTTTTATTATTTTGATTATTTTTAAGTGGGACTTGTACTTATTGGAACAGTATACTATTGGAATTTTATTTTATTTAGGAATAGTTAATAGTTAAGGGGGAATTGTTCAGTTTGTTAATAGTTCTATTAATTTGTTCACTGTTAGAGTTAGATAAATAAACATTCGCTTGTTGATTATAGAGTAAGTGAAAGAACTTCATTTCATTTAACCACTCCTCTTAACCATTTAACCACTGATTTTTTTTGGGGGGGGAGGCAGACATGAGTGGTTATACCACTTTTCACACCAGATTATGAGATGAGGGGGGAGGGTGTCGACCTCTGCTTCATATCAGAAATTACCCAAAGTGCCCAGAGATGTGCATGCTCGCTGGATTAGCCACAGCAAATGCAGAGTCACGGGGATGGGGTGGGTCTGGGTGTGATGGTCTTGGGAGGGTCGGTGTGGACTCAATGGTCCAATTAGCCCTGCTTCCACACTGTAGGGATTCTATGAATCTAAATGAATGAAAGAAAGTGTGTTTTAATTGGTTCCTGTAAACTAAGTGAACATTGCTTTCTTATCTTCAACACAAAAAAATGAAAAAGATCTCCAGTCATAAAAATAAATCTCTCCATGAATTACCTATAAAATGTACTTTGTTTCTTTATTGCATGTCTAGTTAAGGTGTAGGCTTTTACAGGGAATGCCACGACTGTTGTAATTGAAGGAAAGATGAAACTAACTTAGATGTTTTTTCTGATGAAGGATCGAGGCCCGAAACGTCAAGCTTTCCTGCTCCTATGATGCTGCTTGGCCTGCTGTGTTCATCCAGCCCCACGCCTTGTTATCTTAGATGTGTCTGCAGTGCAGCTTGATTTCAGCGATGCAATGAATTTCAGTAAACATGTTAATTCAATACACCTATCCAGAAATTCTCTCCAAAACTCAATAATGGCAGAGGTACCTGAATTTAATATTTGGACATATGTTTTTTTTCAGGTCCTGGATGGAAATCAGAATCTGAGGTAATTTAGACTGCATAATTGAGTAGGTGTTTTGTCAGCACCATTCAGCGGGACCAGGAGGAAGATTAGTAATTCAATTGGAAAGCTACCCCAATTTGGATCACCTCAGAGGAATTTTGAGGTGAGGTTATTCTCGTAGAAACTACTCGTCCAGCATTGGGAGGTAGCAAATTATTATCAATTAAGTGCTCACTTAGCAAAAGAATTGTGACACAGTCAGGGATATGGATCTGTCTAGTGGGAGACAGGATCTCCAGTGATACCAGTGTCTGGCAGATGGATGAATGCCTCCCAATGACAGGTTTTTGGGATAAGGGGAGGCACGAAAGCTTCCTTCAAATCCTGCAACCCCTTCCCCAGGCTGTCCTAGAACTACAGCTGTAGCTATGGGCTTTCCCTCCACACTGAGGGTCTTGTATCACCTGATTTACCAGACATTGGGGCTCCTCTATTCTTCACAAGACCCCTTTGCTGAGGAAAATCAATGAAAATTAAAAGTGGGCAGTTTCTGCCATGCGCCAACAATCTACAATTGTTAGTTTTACAACCAGGCGGTAAGCAGTATTTTTCTTTGATTGCAATACAATCAAATTTACTGCCATTGTCCTTAGTGCTGTGGACGAAGTAAGTGTCATAACAGTGGCTTAGGATAGGAAAAGAATGAAAACCTTCCTGTTTGTAACTCCAAGTCATTAAAACAATACAATTTTGATCTGGGACAATAACCTCTGAGCAGTGACAATCACTGTTCAATTGCCACTCTGGTCCTATTTTCTATGTACGAACCAGTCTCTGCATTTCTGTTTGGCATTTCAAGTATCTGCCTCCTCAGAAATGTGGAGCATTGTTTAATTCAAAGTCCCTCTTCATAGCATTGGACCGACTGCGAAGCTGCCTGGAAGGAAGGAAAAAAACAGTAAAATGTTCACATTACATATAATGATCCACCTCCTCCCGAAAATGTGAAAATGTGGCTCCAGCATGCTCAGTATGGTAACTCGTATGCATTAATGGTTTGTTACTCAATTTCCCCCATCTGGGCACATTAAGATCCCTTTTTACAGCACTAACTGCTGTATTCTGGTCGGTTTTCATTCACTAATACAATTATAAGATTTAAGGCATTTCAATATGTATTCAGGGTGCTAGTGAATGAATGTAGGTGAGTTAAATGGGTGAAGGTACTGATGGCAATGTGTCAGAGTGGGTGGTTGGAAGGGTGTTGAATTGTACATTGGGCAGGGTGGCAGAGTGCTAGATGAGGTAGACTGGTTAAGTGTGTTCGAGTGACATGTTAGTGAAGTGGCAGAATGGAAAGGACAACTGTCATGCGAGAAGGTGATGGGCCAAGAACTAGTCAGGTCATGCGGGACGAGTCGTGAGGATATCAGGGGCTTGGGTCTAGTTCGGCCAGGGGGAAGTCAGGGACCGTCAAGTGGAATGGGATATTGGGTTCTAATTGGTTCAGGTGAGGGGTGTCTGAAGTATCGAGGCGGGGACAAGTGATGGATCTGGCTCATTCAGCTCAGGGAAGAGTTGGAGGTGCATCCTAGTCAGTTAGGTCCATGAAGTCAGGGGTTCTTGGGCCATTGTTCTTGTCAGTTAGGTTAAAAATATGAAAGTTACCCAGGAGGTAAACATAATTATTAGTCTGTCTAATATTTGCAGATAAACTATCTGGCTAAAATAAGTCATAACCGTATGAAGTCTCTTAATTGAACTCTGAGTCGAAGACATTTCAGAGGGTCCCGAGAAGCAGGATTATTATCCATTGGAAATTCAGTTGGAACTTTGGGAGCAATTCCCAGAGTCAGTGTGTCAGAACTTCCAAGTTGTGGCATGTTTTCCTGGTCATACATTCATGTTTCAATCATAGAGGACCAGTTATAATCCAATGCACATCGGTCCACAGCCTTTAATGTGGTCCAAATACAGAACATAGATTGGCTGGATGGATGTTGCACATCTCTGTTACAGTAAGTTAGAGCTGAGGTAATCAAAATGAGGGGAACTGGAGATTTCTTTCAATTTAGTCATCAATCTGTTGCCGACAGAAAGCTCAACAAACAGCTCTGTGCCTCTTTAGCACACAAGCACTTACTGTGTTGATTGATTACAATTGTTCTTTGGTCTTCTCATGTCATGACACTTCAAGAGTGACAATAAATAACTTGTGATTCAGTAATGCTTTCACTGTTACCTCAATAATGTTTGCAATAACCAGAGAGGACAAGCACATTTGAGTAGAGTCCAAAGAAATTAGAGGAGTCTAACAGATGCCCGAAATGAAAGGATATTACTAAAATGCCACCTACCTTAATATCTATGAATTTCCATCATTAGTTGTGCATCATGAGTAAGTTCAATGATGCATGAAATTAGAGGTGAATACTTTTTTTTAAAAAAAGAATTCTGGATCTTAGGTGATTTATGAGAAATTTGTTTGTCAATTTTCATCAACAACAGCACTGAAACTTCTGCCAGCAGCTAGTTCAAGGAACAATGAAATTGAATTACAATCCTTCCAATATCAGAGATAATAGGAACTGCCGATGCTGGAGAATCTGAGATAACAAGGTTTAGAACTGGATGGGCCTGGTTCAGCCACATTGGGAGTATTGTGTCCAGTTCTGATCATCTCATTGCAGGAAAGATGTGGAAGCGTTGGAAAAGGTGCAGAGGAGATTTACCAGGATGTTGCCAGGAATGGAGGTAATGTCTTACGAGGAAAGGTTGAGAGAGCTAGGGCTTTTCTCTTTAGAACGACGAAGGATGAGAGGTGACTTGATAGAGGTGTACAAAATGATCAGAGGTATAGATAGAGTAGACAGCCAGAGATTTTTTCCTAGGGTGGAGGTAGCTTTTACGAGGGGACATAGTTTTAAAGTGAAAGGAGGTAGATATCGGGGAGATGTCAGAGGTAGGTTCTTTACTCAGAGAGTGGTAGGGGCGTGGAATGCATTGCCGGAGAGGGTAGTGGAGTCGGCCTCGTTAGGGGCTTTAAGTAGCTGTTAGATAGGCAAATGGATGACAGTATAAGGTAGCGGTGGAGGTTAGATAGACCTTAGGATTAGGGTAAAAGTTCGGCACAACATCATGGGCCAAAGGGCCTGTACTGTGTTGTACTGTTCTATGTTCTATGTTCTATGAACACAGCAGGCCAAGCAGCATCAGAGGGGCAGGAAAGCTGACGTTTCGGGTCGAGATTTTCTGAAGAAGGGTCTCGGCCCAAAATGTCAGCTTTCCTGTCCCTCTGTTGCTGCTTGGCCTGCTGTGTTCATCCAGCTCTACACCTTCCAATATCAAACTGGCTGAGTATAATCTGAGACAACTATACGTTCTTGAAGTCTCAAGTATTCTGATATTTGCTGATATATATATATATAATTATTCTGCAATTTATTCTGTTTTGAGACAATTCTAACACTGGTAAGATATATAAATGCAATTCATCATTGTTCCCCCAAAGTAACAACATGGCTGATTGTTAATTTATTTTGTGGAACTATGTTTAATTCACGTACAAAAACAGAAGCTGCCGACTAAAATAGTTATGATATGCGCAATATACATATGCATGTCCCATAAAATATATGAAGGCCTGGACCTGTATTTTGTATGTAGTTACAAGTAATATCCTAGTCTTGTGCTTTCATTCACACAGTTTATGGATCGTCCACTATGAGCTGGTCATATTCTGTCACTTATATTTCTGTAGATGATTCTTCGACATCTTTGTAGACAATACTTCTGAATATCATCTTGATAATGGATGAGAAGTAGGACAGATACTTTTACTGATCCAAGAATATCAAGAATCATCATCATTCAAAACCAACTCCAAACCTGCATTTATAGAGCATCTTGTTCATTGCAAAGCTTTTCAGTTGCTTCACAGGTGTGTTATTTCATAAAATGTGGCACAATCAGTCAAAGTGATAGATTTTGCAAGGAAATTAAAGAAAGAAAGAGAGTGAAAGAGGCAGAGACTTTTAGGAAGGGAGTTCCATAATTTTCAGTTTCAGCAACCAAAAGCATGGTTGTCAGTGCTGAAGTGATTATAATCTATCGTGCTCAGAGACCAAAATGGGAAGCATATAAATAAGTTGCACGAAACAAATTTTCAAGGATAAAGAGGGGTGAAGACTCAGGGGTTTTTGAAAACAATCATGAGAAATTGACAGTAGAAACTTTGCTTAGCTTGAATTCAATGTTGAACAGGGAGTGCAATGTTACCATTTGAATAGGGGCTAATCTTGTTATGTTACAAATAACAGACATCCACTCAATTAGCTGAAGATCAGTCACCCAAATGATGATCCCATTCTGTTAGTTGTATTTGTATGAAGGATTCTTCTCAAAACCACAGTTATTTCTGTTGAAAGTGGAACAATAAGCTCTTTGAGTTTTCTTGCTGATCAGTAATTTATCACTGAAGGTTAGGATTACTGATACAAATCACTTCATTTCCAAAATGTTGATGTTGCTCTGTCACATATATAAAAAAAAGTACTCATTTTACACAGGACTTGGGATTAGATAGTTTTCAGTAATTGAAAAGCCTTTTAATATTTAATACAATCAGGCAGTATAACCTAACATAAAAAACCTTGAGTTATATGTGGTCCTGTTTTATACTATGGCCTCTACCTTAATAAACATAACATCTGACAGGGGACGCGGTTATATGTTATTTCACAAATAGCGGTTAATTGGCCTAGCCATTTATTTCCACATTCACATTTTTCAAAGGTGGTCAGTTATACTAATGAAGTGATGATGGTGCAGACAAGATTTACGTTGTGAAAGTTTAGCACTCAGCAATGTATGAAAGATTGATAGGTTTACTGCTATAATTTATAATGAAAAAAACAACACTGTAAAATCTTTTATAAACCAAATGATAAATTTTAAATGGCAGTTTATTTTCTTTGTTTCTTACTAACGATGCAGTTTTTAAACCTGGTTGAATTGGTTTTTAATTCCACACATGGTGGGAGGCTTTTAGCCTCACAGAGAAATCATGCAGTGTGGTTAGTTGATTGAATACGCTGAATTTGTGATTTTGATACAGCTCGGAAACACTATTTGAGTAATCAAGGTGAAAATGATTCAAAATGTTCTTTGAGTAATTTCTGTCAAACTCAAACTGGATGGAGAATTTACAACAGTGAGAAAATGGCCTCCATGTCATAAGAAAATCAGACACTCAGAATTACTTGTACAAAGTGCCCTGGACTGCCAGAGTTGGTGGAATATTTGCACATCGAGAATACCAGTGAATTGGACACGTAGCACAAGAAGAGTCCAGTATTCACTCACATTGTAGTAAGTGATTAATTCAATTAGACATCAAAAATTACCATCAGAGGAGAAAAAAGACCTGTACTGGGGAAAACTGATGGGGTGCAGCAAGAGTTTTTTTTGTTTCTGTTTTGGTTTTTGATCCTTTCATGGGAATTGGAATTGGTATAAGGAACCATTGTTTTACCTTTTAGACTGTAAACTGGGAAATTGAAGGTGGATAGTGCTATATAGATTAAAACTACCAGGAGAGGAATTATACACATTAGCGATATAAGACTGTGTTACTTTTTAGAGCAGTGAGGTGGATACTTAGAGACAGAGTGATACCAGGAATGCTTGAGCTGAGGAAAAACTGGCTCATGACAGCCTTTGGATTAGTCCAGTTTCAGCCTGTTGCAGACCTGTGAGTGCAGTGCACTTGAAGACATCCAGAAGCTTGCAACAAGAAGGATCTGTTCACCACCTTTAGCTGTGAGTGAAAAAACAAAAAAAAAATCTTAGACTCTGAACAAAGAATTATAATTCAAGAAAAGATGTAGGGCCACTCAACCAGTTATTAAATTAAAGATCGACTATCATTCTGCAGACAGCATCATGTCACTATCACTGAAAGAAATCAAGAGAACTGAGAGAGATAACTGATAACCCAATGTGGAGCTGGAGGAACACAGCAGGCCAGGCAGCATCAGAAGAGCAGGAAAGTTGACATTTCAGTTCAGGACCCTTCTTCAGAAATTTAGGAGTGGAAAAGTTGATGTTTCGGGTCAGAAATTTCTGAAGAAGGGTCCCGTCCCGAAACGTCAGCTTCCCTACTCCTCTGATGCTGCCTGGCCTGCTGTGTTCTTCCAGCTCCACACTGTGTTATCTCTGACTCCAGCAGCTGCAGTTCTTACTACCTCTGAGAGAGATAACTCTCCACTCTGGTGGTCTGAACCTTTGATGTACGCAATTTGTTTTTGCTGTCTAATTTTTTTTCCTCTAATAATATGTCTGACAGACCTTTTTTATGGTCTGTCTTATTTGTGAACGAAAGTTGTGTTTTGAGAGTAGTCCCAGGATATAGTTCAAGCTGCACAGTAGTAAATTAGTATTTTACTAGTTGTTAAAGAATAAGTTTGTTCACAATATGTAGTTATTTTGTTGTTAATTATGAAACTGGCTGTTTATGATGAGAACCTTTCATGGTTAACTGTGTGCAGCTGTCATGTTCCAAAACACTCTGCATAAAAGTATTTCATATCTCTTTCCCCACATCCTTAAAGTAACAATTTTACATAGATCATCCCTTGGCATTGATGCTTCTGAGGAATTTCTCCCTTCATGTTATCAAAGTCCCACATAATTTTGAAAATCTGTTAAATAATTTATTATTCTCTTTTGGGTTTTGAAAGTAGTCCCAACTTCACAATCCTCCTCAGAACTGTAGCTCCATATTCAAAGCATTCTCCTGGTGACTTGGAATTCAGTCAAAGCAAGTGACCCTTAGAAGGACAGCAGAAATCATCCGTGAAGTGTTCAAATCTGTTCTCCGGCTCACTTGAAGACCGTGGCTTATGACCAACCAAAATGGGGAATGCTCATTTGTGAAGGCATCAGATACATTGAGAAACTTTGTCAGGAACATTTACCGGTGAAATCAACTTCTCAAAGGGAGTGAAAAAACCTGTAAACAACCTGTTTGGCTAACATGTCAAGCAACACTTGCCCCATGTATGGCACGGCCTATAGAGTGCATTTAGACTTGTTACCCATTTAGGAACTTCTTGACCAGGGTGAAAGCAAGTTTTCCCAGATCCTGAAGGACTGTTTGTGAAGAAGAAAATCTTGCTGGTAGCCAAAGACGCTCGATGCTGCCATTTTGTTCTACAGAATATCTTGCATTCATAGGGAGAACTGTCTTACCTTATTGATGCTTTACCTTAGGTCTATTTCATTGCAGAATTGTATTTAACATGATTTAATTTGCTATTAAGCACTTTGATTAAATTATATATATTTTGAAATGTAGTCACTTATTATGTCAGCAAAATAATGCTTAAATTCGACACATCAGAAACGCAGTTTTAATCCCCAGTTTTACAGATTATGAATTTATATGCAGATTTGGTATTCATCCCAATAACACAAGTATATAGACAATAAATCTATTGCAGTGAATCCATTTTCATGCACTACTTGACTGACTTCATTCTGGTACAATCCAGTCACAGCCCAGTTTGGAAAATCAGATCCTAGCCTGAAATTGGGTGAAATCATTTGAATTAAAAGTAGGATAATTTTTGTATTTGTTGTGTAATTAACAACCCACTAACGAAATTGCTTTCCCAAAAATTGTCTGGTTTAAAGTTGTACATTCGTTCCATTTTGTTTGTGGGTTACTAATTATGGAGAAGAGTCGTCTCCCTGTTTCTCATTAAAAGAGAATTCCAACATAAAAAAAAGCTGTTTCTGTTTATGACATGAAGATGGCCTCGTGCTCACTTGGAGAACAAAAGATTCAGAGACAAAAACAGAAGTTTCTGGATAAACTCAACAGATCTGACAGCATCAGTTGAGAGTTACTCGACTCAAAACATTAACTCAGTTCTCTCATCATAGATGCTGCTAGTGCTGGCAAATTTCTTCAGCAATTTCTGTTTTTGTTTCAGATTTCCAACATCCACAGTTCTTTGTTTTAACTTAAACAGTCAGAGGCATGGATACTGAAAGGGAGAGTAAAACTTTGAACTTTGACAATTGGTCCAAACTTGGAGTCGTGGGCAAAAGTAAGGAAGGTACCAATAGATTGGAATGGAAAATACATGAGTCAACAAAATAAAAAGAACAAGTGGCAGATAGAATTTAATGCAGAAAAGTATAGAGGTGATACACAGTGCAGAAGCAACAAGGAGAAACAACATGGATTAAATGGTGCAATTGTAAAATCCATCCAGAAGCAAAGGGGCTTAAGGATTCATATTCGTAATCTTAAAAGGTGATAATATATGTTGAGAGAAATGTCATCAAAGAATATTGGACCTCAGGCTTCAGAAATGAACACACAAGCAGGGAAGTCTCATAGAATTTGAACAAAACTCTTGTTTGGCCACAAGCAAAATATTGCATCCAATAACGGTCTACACACTTTCATACAGATGAGAAGGTCATTGAGAACATGGACTGGAGATTTATCAGAAGGTTTCCAGGGATAAGGAATGTTGGCTAAAAGGTTATTTTGAAGAAACGTGTTGTCGGAGCAAAGCACATCATGGAGAGTTTTGTTGTATGCAGATAAAGAGCTGTTCCTATGGCTTCCAGCAAACGTATTTCTAAGAATCCGGATGAGAAACACAAGGGAGTGCAGGGAAGAACATTTTCATACAGCGATTAATAAACACCTGAAACTCATTGCCTCGCATAGTGATGGAAGTAGAGGTGGTGAATAATTTCAAAAGGAAATTAAATAACAAGAGCAAATTATCCCTGAAATGTTTAAAGGGTAAGATGGGACCAATTAGATTGTTCTACAGAAAGCAAGCATTGACTTGATGGGCCAAATTTCCTCATTCTGTACTGTGATAACTCCACGACTAATTGGCATCTGTCATATCTCCTCTCTGACTAGTGATTAGCATTAATAGTGCAAAGGTTTGTGTAAGAACGGAATATTTTAGCTCAAATTGCAATTCAGATATTCTTTTTTGCATTGTATGAATCATCCATATTGATTTTAGCAAACTCATGTGTTTCACTTCAGATTTCCCATGCCACAATCAATAATAAGCATAGCTTCATAGCTTTTAATTAATGTAAACATCACATGAAATCAACAATAAAAATGAATTTTAAAAAAAACAATCAGGAGGTAACAGACACACATGAAAACCATTGGTTTTATAGCAGAAAGAATGAGGACTGATAAATGAGCAATGGCTACCAATTCAATGCCAATTATCCTGAGTACTTAGACTATTTTTTTGCAACTGTTATCTTGTACAATTACTAACTGAATATTATACAGCTGAATTTTAGTTTCATTAAGAAACGATTGATTCCACTAATAGAGCTCAGGCTTACATATCAAAATAAGAGTAGGAATGTTTTTGCTTAGATGGTAAAGTCCCTGTAGGAAGCCTAGAAGTACAATTTAGCCACTTGCTGAGTTGAAGAGTATGATAGGTGGTCATTCGGACTATTAGCTCCAATTACATCTTCCTGGAGGTTTCATCACATGATCTCCTGTCTCCAAATATCCCACTCCCACATTGCTGCCCTTGGTTACTTGACATACGCAACATTCTGGTACATAATCTTCAGAATGATGAATATACTCTTGGTTAAGCCAGATTAATTGACAGTCGAGAATCATTATTACAAATAACTGACACTATTCAAAGGGAACAGAAATAACCCTGCACAATTTCTCATAATTCCACTTTGAATTGCAACAAATTGTTGGCAGCACTATGCCAGGAGATTAATCTTAAATTTCTGGAGACCTGAAGTCAATTCCGGAGGAATGGGAACCCCACCAACCAATGCATAGACCATGCTGTAATTCATCTTACATAATAATCAGGGGACAGGCTATTTTAGTTAGGCTGTTCAATGGCCATTTATGCCACATATTTGCAGTCAGGCTTCTATGGATATCATATTACCCCAATATATGCGCAACAAGTATTGTCCCACTCGTGGTCATTGTGACCATCCAATTTGAGTTCCTGTGCATGGCATCCAGAGCACCAATGTCAACAGAACAGTAGCTGACCCAATGTTACATTCTAGACACTACCACTCTGCTTGAACTGGATGAAAAGATACAATAGAAACATTTTGCTTTAGGAACACTGGAATTACTTGGTAAAGCCTCCTTATTTCACTTACTGCTGACCTGGTAGTCACATGACACAATGACACTGAATTGTTGTGCTGAGTAATCATAACAATCAATGTCTCATTTCCAGTCTACAGCAGACACAGAAACGATGTATTAAATGGAGAAAAGTTGCCGAAAGCTGAAACACAAAGGGGCCACAGGTACTTGTATGTCAAACACAGGAAGCTAGCACACAGGTGCAGCAGGTAACCAGGAAGGTTAGTGGAAGATTGGCTCTCATTTCAAGAATATTGGAGTATAAGACATCAGAAGTCTTGCTGCAACTGTACAAGGTACTGGTGAAATCACATTTGGAGTACTGTGAGCAGTTTTTGTTCCCTTATTTGAGGAATGGTATTCTTTAATTGGAAGCAGTTCAGAGAAGGTTGTCTAGGTTAATCCTGATGTGGTGGGATTGTCTTATGAGCAAAACCTGAACAGGCTGGAATTCTACTCACTGGAGATTAGAAGAATGGCAGATGATCTCATTGAAACATATGGGCTTCTTAAGTGACTTGACTAGGTTTCCCCCGTTGGAGAGTCTAGGACCAGAGGGCATGATCTCAGATTAAAGGAATACCAATTTAAGACTGAAATGAGGAGGAACTTCTTTTCTCAGAGGGTTGAGAATCTTTGGAGCTCCTTACCACAGAGAGCTGTGGGGGCAAAGTGCTTGTGTATACTTAAAGCTGAGATAGACAGATGCATGTCCAGTAGGCAAATCAAGGGTTACGGGGAAAATGTAGAAGATGTGAGGGATGCTGGATCAGTCATGATCCTGTTGAATGTTGGAGCTAGCATGAGGAGCAGAATGGCCTATTCCTGCTCCTATTTCTTATGGTGTTATGGTCATGAGGGAATGCCCTTGTGACGTGTTTTAGGAACCATTTTTGTCTGTAACTGTGTGATTGTGACTAAATGCTCCACTTTTAATCAGATTCATGGTTTAAAAACCTATTTATCCCCGTTTTTTTAGAAAAACTTGCTTCCTTCTTAAAGAAGTCAGTAGTTGGTTTTGGAATACAGACACTTGCAGCCAGCTATCAGTCACTCAGCTTAGGAACAGTGTTTAAATTCAGTTTGGATTAACTTCATAACAAATGGATCCAATACACTTTTATCAAGCAGTTTTCAAAGAAAACGACAAAACATCATCGGGCTGAGACATTTCTCTACCAACTGCCAGAACTTTGCAAAACTTGCAGCATTTCCTGTTTTAGTGTAAACTGTTCAAAATGACGCACAAGGATTAGAAAGGCAACGGGGGTGTAGAACGGTCAGCTAATCCAATTTAATTGTTATTTGCCATCCCCCAAAGTTAAAATTACTCGGTGAGTTTTTCTTTTTCTGGAAGCAAGAAAAGTCTTAACGAATGCTTACAGCATACAGTAAATTGCACCATCAATATCATACAAGTATGTGTTTCAGCAGACTTAATAATTGAGGTAACTTTTCACTTCTGGTCACCACAAAGAACGAGATTCATTTGTCAGCATGTGAGAATGTCTTTCACAGCTGCTTCTTATTTAAATAAATACTTATTGCTCAAACTGTAGCCACAATGAAAGCCACAAAAATGTGTTCAGTCAAACAGCTTTGACCTAGAGGTTAACTGTCATGTTCTTGGCTTTGTCAAGCTGTTATGCTTGAATTTCAGTGTGGATCAGTTCCCTGACCTTCTGAATCGTTGTATCAAATGCATTTCTGTCGCAGGAGTTAATCCATAGGCATAGTGTGATGTACAAAGCTTAGTCTGTGATTCAAAATGTTTATATAACTCCTGCAGATTTGAAGGTAGTGGCAAAGCCAGTTGGCATTTAATTGTCATTTCAACAGTATATTTTACTGAAAAATAAATTTTAAGAGCTTCTTCATGTTGCAATTAACATCCATAAAAGTTCTCTGATTTGATAGTTTCTTCCTATAAATTATGGCTATGGTTAAATTTTCTTTATTTAAGTACACTTTTCAGGCTGATGATGCCAGGACCGGATATTAGAAACAGGAATTTTATGGTTTAGCTATTTTAGAGCAGCAAATCACGCCTTCCATCTTTTATAGCTACATCTTACATTAAATCAATCCAGGTAGACCAGTTCCAATTTAGTGCCGGGTCCAGATGGACATATATGAACATGACTTGTCCAAGAAGGCATTGGAACAGAAGTAGGCCATTCAGGCCATTGAGTCTGCTCTGTCATTAGTGGAGACTGATCTGATAATCTGCAACTCCATTTTGCTGCCTTTTCCCTATCACCCTTTGTTCCCTTCCTGGTTTATATGCACTGATTGAATACACAACAATCCAACCTCGCAGTCCTCTGTGATGAAGAATTCCATGGTTCACTAACCTCAAGAAAAGAGATTCCTCCTCATCTCTGTCTGAAGCATGCAGCCCCTTATCCTGACATAATACCGTATGGTCTTAGATTCTCTCAAAGGGGAAACAACCTTCTGCATTGATTCTATTGAGTCCCCTAAGAATCTTGCATGTTTCAAGAAGGTGGTCTCTCATTCTTAGTAAATTCCAATGTGTACAGGCCCAACCTCCTCAACCTCTTCTTACAAGACAGTCCCTCCACTCCTGGTGTCAGCTTCATAAATGTTCTCTGGACTGTCTCTAATGTCTGTATAATCTTTCCCGAGATAAGGAGCCCTAAACTGTTCACAGCTGTGATCCGACTATTGCCTTGTACAGTTTTATCAAACTCTCTCTATTTTTATGTTCCATTTGCTTTGAAATAAATGCTAACATTCCATTGGCCTTCCCAATTATCTATTGCACTTGGATGCTAGCTTTTTGTTATTCATGGATGCAAACTCCTAAATCTCTTTGTTCTGAAGGAGTTTTTCCCTATTTAAATAATATTCAGCTCCTTAATGCTTCCAGCTCAAATGCATAACCTCACATTTTCCTGCATGATATTCAGTCAGCCACGTTTTCCCCACTCATTTAAACTATCTATGTCCCTCTGTAGACTCATCAAATTCTCAAATTTTGACTTCCCATGTATTTTTGCTTCATCCACAAACTTGACAGTAGTATATTTTACTTTCCTCATCCAAGTCATTAACGTAAATTGTAAATAATTGTAGCCCTACCACTCATTCCAATCTCTGACCTACCCATACCTTCCAATTCAGCTTCCTTGTTCATCTCTCACTTTTCGTGCCCCAACATTGCCAATTGTATTGTCAGTTGTTGAGGCTTTACGTTTATAGTTCCTTAAACATTTCTACTTTTCCATCTCTGTCCTCCCTTAAAATGTCCCTTAAAACCTGTTCACTTGAACAAAGCTTTCTCCCAAGGTTTTCGTCTTTAGCTTGATCTCAAATACTTATCTAATTATAGTCCTGAGAAGTGTCTTGGGACGTCACATTTCATTAAAGTTTCCAAAAAAAAAGTTATTGCACTAAGTTCTTGCTCATCTCACATCCTTGTTAATTAATTCCCTTTTGTCTGCTACATTCTGCCCCTGCTTCTGTACTACTTTCTGTCAACTTGTTACAATGAAAATTTGAGCAAATATGAAATCTAGGATGGTGCATGCAATTTGACTAAACCTGCTCCATTCAAACAGAAACTGAATTGGGAGCTCCCAAACAATCCAAACATATGCAAGCATATTTTGACTAAAAGACAAAAACTGTTTCATCCAAAGTCGTCATGTTTAACATCTCAAAAAGTAACCACTTCAAACCAACCCTTCCACACGGGTGGTCTACAAAAACATTATACCACCATGACATTAGATCGTGTAAGCCCTGAGGGTTGTGGTTGGTATGGTCAGATGTAAGTGGTTTATTTCATGGTAGTCAGTCATGGAGAAACTCTTATTTCATTTTTCCCTTGACAACGCAGCGGTGAATGTCCACATGACAGTTACAAATTCATTCTGTCATGCTCAAAGGTGAGCTAAACCTTATAAATCACTAGGCCTCGGCCGGAGTACAGAGTCTGTTTTGGACCACCACACTTTATGAAGAGCTCAAACATCTTGGAAACGGTGTCAATCAGATCCTTCAGAATGGGCCTCGGGGTTATGATTTCAGATACTTGAAGAGACCGGTGCGAGCGGAACTGTTCAGTTCACAGCGGGGCAGATTAAGGGGAGAATTTATACAGTGTTCAGCAGAGTGTGGTTTTGCTACGGTAGGCAGGGAGAAAATATTTCCACTGCAAGGATCGGCAAGCAAAGGATGAATATTAAAACAATTGACCGAAAAAGCCAAGACTTGTTTGTGACAATTCCCTCAGGGGATCCAAAGTGAACAAATGTACTGAATTGTCCCCAAGTGAAGAAAATATCAACAAGACTGTTTTTTGTCACTTTGAATTTAACACTAATCATAAGCCATATAAACTAAACTTGAATTAGCAGATGCATTACGATCAGTATGATAAAGAAATTACATAAGGAAAATTAGAGACAACAAAGACCATCTCACTAGCTTACAAGCACTCGTATCACAATCCCCACAAATGAGATTTGTGTATTCTCAGTCTTTCTGTCGTGCCATAAGGAATGTAGGATTTCTCATTTTTCACATTTCTTCCTCGAGCTACAATAGCTCCACTCAATCCAAGTCCCCAGACATAGTCATCATGCAAATAGTATGCCCCTGCAGAACCCCCAGCTAAAAGTATGATAATTTGGATGGCACAGATTCCCAGAAGACTCCTTTATCTAACTCCTGGTCAAACTTTGTCTGGTCAGCTGCGCTAAAACCAAAGAAGCTGCACAGAAATGACACATTCTTAATTTCTGCTGTAACCTTGTCTTTAGCTGTCTGTTCTTTTCAAATTTTAAGGCACTGACAGGTGCTTGCAAATGTGACTTCTCAGTTCTTCCCCTGCTGCAGCTTTCTTTAGTCTCTGGCAGGCAAAGGGCTTTCACATGTTTGCTGGATTTTCCTGTGGTCACAGCTCAGCAGGTCACATGCACCTGTACTTCTTTTGCAAGAAAGTAAGAATTATTCCCTATAAGATGGATGAAAACAAAAGTATATTTCAAACATTTTAAGCCCAATTACAGATTCCATTGACACGGAAAGAAGTTATAAATTTCCGTCACCCTGGTGCTTCCAAGTGACCAGCCATAACAAGAGAATTTCTTTTACTCAGGTCTTTGTTCAGATCTGCAATGCACTCACTGACAGGATACTGGAAATTATTTCAATAGCAACTGACAAAAGTGAGTCAAATCTATATTTAAAATGGAGAAAAAAATGCAGAGTTAAAGAAAAAGACTGATGGAATGGGACTTATTGGTAGCATTTTCATAAAATCAACAGAGACATGGTGATCTGAAAGGACTCCTGCTGTGCTAAGTAATCCTACGAACAAGGATATTTCCAAGTTCCTTAATTTATACAAGCCCAGATTTCTGCATGTATTTCAGTAAAAGGCAAAAAACAGAAATGAGGCCACATGCCACATGGCTTGTAGTCCATTTTGGGTGTGTCCAAATCCTCCACCAGAAATGGGGATAGGAGCTTTCTGCACTTGCCCACACCCATGCAAGATATCTGTAAGAGATGAGGAACAATCAAAATTGTTGTACATAGGTACAAAGCATCTGAAAGGGTTCACACAAAGCTGAGTCATTTATGTTGTGTGGTCTTGGGATTAGAATATTTTAGGATCCCAAAACAGTGAGTCCAAACATCTGACCTACCAGTCTCTGTAACAATGTCTATCCTATCAATCTATCCTGTAACTAGTTGCTAAGATGCAAGAAAATGATTGAAATGAGACTCCTCTAGTTGGAGCAGGAAGTGGTTTTCCTCAAATACAATAGATGAAGCCGGCTTTGTCATTTCCTCCATTAAAATGGATGGTAGCAGCACCTTCATTATAAGCAGCAGTGAGCTGACATTCTCATACAACATGCTAGGTAATGGTGTGGATTTGCCTGCTCATTCAACACATGGTGAGCCGTATTAGGAGATCTTCAGACTCCATTTTAACTCACCAAATCACACAGCACAGTCAGAAACAGGCAAAAGCTGAAGGTTTGAAAAATCTTGCCAGAAAGGTAGAATCCTGAGGTTGTTGACCTGCTTGCCGAGCTGGCTTGTTTTTGTTCAGACATTTCGTCACCATGCTAGGTGACATCATCAGTGGAGCCTCCGCTGAAGTGATGTTATTCTACTCCGCTTGGAATTTATACTGTCTGGTCTGTTACAGTGAGTAGTGTCACTTCCAGTTTTGATCTGTATGTGTTTGTATATGGGGTCCAATTCTATATGTTTGTTGATGGCATTATGGATGGAGAACCATGCTTCTATGAATTCCCATGCGTGTCTATGTTTGGCTTGGGTTACTATGGTTACATTGTCCCGGTTAAACTGATGGCCTTCATTGTCTGAGTGTACCGATATTAAGGAGAGTTCATTGCGCTGTTTTGCTGCTAGCTGATGTTCATGTATTCTGATGGCTAGTTTCCTTCCTGTATGTCTGATGTTATGTTTGTGGCAGTCATTGCGAGGTATTTTGTAAACCACGTTAGTTCTGTATGTTGTGGGAATGGGGTCTTTAATCCTTGTAAGTGTTTGTCGTAGAGTCGCTGTGGGCTAATGGTCTTAGGACTCTTGTTACCAGTTCCGATATGTTCTTGATGTAGGGCAGTGTGATCAGTGTGTTAGGTTGTACTATATCCCCCTGTTGTTGTCTGTTTTGTAGGCATCTGTGGATGAATTTGTGGGGATATCCGTTTAAAGCGAGGATCTTGTATCAGTGTTCTTTCTCTTCCCTGCATAGTTCTGAAGTGTTGCAGTGTGTCCTGACGTTGGGGAGGTTGCTGTGAAAGTTGAGGATTTGATCTGTTAAGGTTTCTTTTCTGTATTCTGAGGTTTGGAGCTCCCTATTTGTCAATCATTCTACTTTAACATCCAGAAACAGAAGTTGATTATTGTTTTCTTCTTCCCTTGTGAATTTAATCCCTGTGAATACGCTGTTGGTGGTGGGTCTCTTCTAATTTGTTCTGTTTAATAATGACAAATGTGTTGTCTACGTACTGAATCCACAGTTTAGGTTGAATGCGGGAGGGGGTGATGTGTATCAGTCTTTGTATGACTGTTCCCGTGATGAGTCCTGAGATGGGTGATCCCATTGGTGTACCATTGATCTCTTTGTATATCTGACTATTAAGGATGAAGTGTGTGGTGAAGCACAAGTCTAGTAATTTAAGTATGTTGTCCTTGCTGATGGAGCTGCTGGTCTGCGTTGCTGTCTCCTCTAGTAATGTGGCCACTGTTTCTTTGGCTAGTGGGGTGTCGATTGATGCGAATAAAGCTGTGTCGTCAAAGGATACCAAAATCTTGTCGTTGTTGATTTTTACATTCTTGAAGGTATTGAGGAAATCTTGGGTTGAGTGGATAGATTGGGGTAATCCACCTATTAGGTGTTTCAATCTCTGTTGTAGGTCCTTGGCCAGTTTGTGAAGACGTGCCTGGTAGGGAAACAATGGGTCTGAGAGGGATGTCTGGTTTATGTACTTTAGGCAGTCCATAGAAGCGGGGGGCGGGGAGGGGGTCTGGTGTTTTTGCCTTCTGGTTTCATTCTCGTGATGTGTGTCTTGGTTATATGCCCTACATTCATCCGTCTGGGTAATCCTATTCCCTAGATGCGGTGTTGGGTCTATCGCCAACTGTTGGTAAATGGTTGTATCTGCAAGCAATGTCTGTGCTTTCTTAACGCAGTCTGGTTTGTTCGTAACGACAGTCATGCGCCCTTTGTCTGCTGGCAGGAATAGGATGGTCTTGTCTTTCCTGAGTTAATCTAGCGCTTTTCTCTCTGCTGTGTTCAGGTTGTCCCTTTTGTTCCTTCAGTGTAGTGTGGGGATTATAGTTTGTCTGCTTGCTTGTTGCGTTTCGTCTTGTGGGTTTGTTGTCTTTTAACGCATTCTCCAGAGCGGCCATGAAGTCTGTTCTGTTCGTATCTTTGTGATTATAGTTCAGCCTGCATAACAGGACATCTTTCTCAGTATCTGTGAGTTATTCTGTTAGATAGGTTTCTTATCCATGCGTCCGATTGGTTGTTGTCTTTGTTTTGGAATCCTCCATTTAGCATTCTCAGGAATGGCCTGACTTGAACACCGAATTGTATACCTCGGAGAAATCAATTTCCAACATATAGAACAATTTTCAAAATAAGATAAACTAGAAGATGAATAAGTAAGTACACTTCGATACAAAAATTGGAATATAGTATTTGATGATATAAATTTCCCAGGGATAAAATATGCATAGATACTTCTGAATGGATGTTGAAAACCTTTGATAATTACTTCAAGTTTAGAACTAAAATCCTTGAAAGATCAAGATTCAATTGAACAGTTCAGCACGCAGGGGAATCAACAGATGATTTAAATAGAAATCTCAACTGCTTTACTGAAATACTACTGTGCTGAATTCAAGTCAGAATTCATAAGAGACAGAATTGTTGTCGAAATTGCTTGAGCCTTTGTCAAGTTTAGTACAGTCTAAAGAAGGCCTAATTCTAGACATAACCATTCAGATTTTGAATGAAGCATAGCCAATACTGAGAGGGGATGACGAATGTCAAATGATTCAAGATGATTCAAAGAAATAGTGTTCTGTTTTGAAGATCTAGAATAGTGTAAAGAAGGAATTATTTAGTTTCAGCTGAGAAAGCATCCTCTGCAAAGGAAATCTAAGAAATTAAAACCCATTATTATAAACGGACCTATAGGCCTCAACTGTCAGGAGAAAAAACAAAAACAATGGTCTTCTACCTAGCAATTACCAGTCTTTAAATCTGAAGGAATGCTTTGAAAGAATAGTAAAATCTCCAGATTGCCTGAAATTGTGAAATCAACAACTTTTCAGAAAGTGACCTAATAGCTTGTCCTCCTCAAAGTCTCTGTATCAATATGTATCATATCAGTACAGATATTTTTCATCAACTTGTTCACACATCTCTTGAGCAAGTGAGACCTGAAGCTGGGCTACCTGGCGAGAAAAGATAAGGACACCATCAACGTGCCGCAAGACCTTACCATATCAGTGTCACCTTAAATGAATTGCTATCATGCAATAACCTATATCTTGTTAATTACAAGAGACTCCTCTAGTTTGCCCAGTAAGTGGTTTTCCTCCACAAGTTGACCAAGCACACCCTATAATTTCCCACGATTAAACTGGATGATGGCAGCAACTCCTACAGCATGGTGAGCTGGAATGCTGAAAGAAAAGAAATGATACCCAAATTCCTGCTAGTCCCTCCTGTGTTGCTGCAGTACAACATACACGTGCATGAAGTGGGTATATATGATTGCCATTATTCTGTCCTGGCAGCAGTGTGACTTGGTACAATTTAAAAAGCCTAATTCATCTTCGTCCTGAGGGAAATCAGCTAATTGACAAAAGGATCATATTGAAATTCAAATTTCAATTCTCACGCCTTTAATACTGCAAAAAAGCCCTACAACCAAATAGGCACAAAGCTTTGGAATTCCTTCTACATTACAACATCCCTATCCCTCTTCTCTATCCTTTAAAACCCTTCTTAAAACCAAACTCTCTGATCCAGTCTTTCATTATTCCTCCGAACATCTTGAACACATTTCTTTAAAATGCTTTGGTATGTTATCCAATGCAAGAAATGCTGAAATAAGTACAACAATGTTGCCAATATCATCATTTAAATAAAGCCTGCAAATTGCAACATCTGTTGCAAATGTATTGTAAGCACCAGCATTGAATTCAATGCTGGCGATTGTTAAATATTTCCGATACTTTTGTCACACATTTCCCAACTCTCCTAATTGTAGATGCTCCTGTTTGATTCAATCAGGACATTTAATAAAAACATTAAAATAAAATGCAGTTGCAATATATTTTTTCAACGTTGTACGAGAAGCAACCGTTGTATTTACAAATACTGGTGAGTCTATGATAGAGTCTGCAGGAAACTTTTTTTTAAAAACCTCCTCTCCATCCCCTCAACACATCCCCAGTTTATTAAACAGGAGAATTTCCATATTCAGAATTATTATGTCAAAGCAGAACTCCATAATCAGCAGTGAAATTTTCCTTTCAGCACAATTGCTTAAGTCAAAAACTTTTAAGAAATAGGCTGCCAGTTGTAATGTTGCCCTCCAGGTACCATTTCGAACAAAAAGTAAATCTGTAATGTAAAAAGTCACTTGAGCTGTAGCCATTTGATTTACCCCAAAGAAAAAGGCTCTTGTGTAAATTATGTTATTGAAATATTTGACACAAATTATTTTTATTCAGTCAGTGGTGATTTTCTTCATATATCTGGAGTATATCACCAAGTGTCATGTCAGTTCATTCCATTATGCACTGTATTCATTCTGTCAACGGTAAAATAACGAAATTTAACTTACTTTGTACTCATTTTATGTCAAAGATTGCACATTGTGCTTTATTAGCCAGGGTTTGTCAGTTGAAGAAAAAAAACTTTATGCCAGAGCTAACAGCAAGCATTTCTGTAATTATTACTTGGTCAAAATTAAAAATCTGCGATAGAGGTTTGGTTTTTTTGGTAGTGATAACAATTAAACTTTCAGAGCTTGTCATTATTATACTTCAGAAACTGACAACAATTTATAGAAATAAAAGGAAATGCACATCACAGAGATTGCTATGTCATTGTGAGCACCTTTCTTTAAGATCAGTAATACACCCATTTCTTCACAACTCACTGCAAAATATACCCTAATCGATGATCACTGATCATAGAGCAGTTGATAGGTAATCTGCAAAAATTAAGTCGATCAAGAATTCCGAAATTAGTTTCGGCATCACTCCCGAAAAAAAATTTCACCTAAACCTCTTTGTTGTTGTTATGACCGTGTAAGGAGGATGTAATCTTTTTAATCCTTGCTTGAGGTTGATCACAACAAAACATTTTGTTTTATTCTGCAGGCAGTGATCGCATTTCCACACAGTTCATAGGAACCATTTACTAAGGTTTTCTTTAATGAAAGAATGATGAATTTTATTATCTACCAACTCAAAGAAGAAATATAATAAAACTGTTTTCCTGATGCAGGCAGGGGATAAAAGGCTGCACAGTTGGACAGTTCTTGGAGTCCTTGAAGCATTTGTTTCTTAACTTGAGACTACAGTTATTTAACTATATCTTACAATAACTTATAATGACTTGTATCCTCAGCAATAGTGGAATCTGCAGATGTCTGAGTTCTTAGTAAATTGTTGTATTTCTAATTTCTAATATCACTGTGAGCTCTATGTAGAGATAATGAGGAAACTGGCAGAAGGAGAGACAGTTTGAGCTCTCAGATTCATTTCTCCTTCTTTCCATTCTGCCGTTTGAAAGCATTTGCTGAAATATAGTTCAATTATATATTCTGGAGTCGAGTTCAATTGTTTTTTCAAGTTGGCGAACCAGTAGGTGAGCCTTGCATCTTGCTATGAGTGAAATTATCATACACAGATGGAGATGCAAATTCCTTGATGCTGATTCAACTGCCTGATTTTAGATAAAAATGGTAATTTCAATATAAACAGTTTTGTTTATTCCACATGGGTTTCCCGAAACTTGATTTAATTACAAGCAGAGTTAATAAAGGGAAAGGAGTAGATGTAGCGTATTTGGATTTCCAAAGGGCATTCAATAAAGTGCCATATAAAAGGTTATTACACAATATTAGGGGTTCAACATGTTGAGGGTTACTTTGTTTTTATATTCGTTCTTGAGATGTGCGAATCTCCAGCTGTAACAATATTTATTATCCATCCCTCATTGTCACTTGATCTGAATGTCTTACTAGGGTCTTTTCAGAGGGAAGTTCAGAAGCAGCCACATTGTTTTGAGCTGTAGTTACATGTAGGCCAGAACAAGAAAGGACAACAAATTTCCTTCCCTAAATGTCATTAGTAAATCAGACAGGTTGTATGACAATTGATAATGGTTACCACTAGGCGAGCTTTCCATTTCAGATTTTCATTGAATTCAACTTTCATCATCTGCCACAGTTGGATTCTACCTCATCATTGAACTCTTTTCAGACTTTCATCCCAGTGATTAGACCACTATGCCACTGCAGTACGTATTGATGAATGGTTAACACACAGAAGACAGAGAAACTTGGGATTAATGGTGGAAATATGTAATAAGTGGAGTGACAGAGGGATCAGTCCCAGGTCCTCAATTATTTAGAAATGTATGTGTATAAATGACTTTCTTTGGCGGGGGTGGGGTGCAGGGTAGGGGTGGAGAGGTTGTGATATATCCACATTTATTGGGGGATACAACATTAGGTGGGAGGGTATGTTGTGATGAGGACAAATTGAGTCTGCAAGGGGATATAGATAGGTGAGTGAATGGGCAAAAACTTGCCAGATGGGAGTTTCTTTCAAGCATGAGGTCATGCACTTTGGTCATAAGAATCTGAAAACAGACTAATATTTAAATCGAGAGAGACTCCAAAAAGTGCAGCACTGAGGGATCCAGGTGTTCTTGTACATAAAACACAAAATGTTAGCATGCAGGTGCAGTAAGTAATTAAGAGGGTAACTTTGGTTTTAGCCTTTATTACCAGGGGATGGAGTTTAAAAAATAGGGAAGTCTTGTTTCAGCTCTGTAGGGTGTAGATGAGGCTGCAGTATAAGTATTATGTACAGCATGTCCCATTTATAGGAAAGCGCGTATTGGCATTAGAGACACTTCAACAGAGATTTGCTGGACTGATTACTGGCATCAAGGGGTTGACTTATCAAGAACAATTAAACAGGTTAGGTCTTTATTCATTAGTGCTTAGAAGAATGAGGAGCCATCTTTTTTAAATATATAGGATTCTGAAGGGACTTGATAGGGTAAGTGTTGAGAAGATGTTTCTGAATCTCAGACAAGGGGACAGAGTTGACAGAATAAGGAGACATTCATTAAAACTGAGACTCAAAGGAGTTTCTTTTCTCAGAGGGTTGTGAATGTCTGGAATTCTCTACCTGAGTGTTGTGGAGGCGAGTTCACTGAAAGTATTTAAAGAGCAGGGATATAGATAGATTATTGAAATAGTGAATGAATGGAGTGCTGTAAGGAGATGGCACAAAAGAGGAGTCAAGGCCTGGGACCGATCAGTCATAATCTTACAGAATGGTGGGGCAGGCTTGAAGGACAGAATGACCTGTTTGTGCTCCTGTTTCTCATGTTCTTATGTTCAACCTATGATAATTTGACCACTGGAGCCCTTTTAGGGACTTTTTTTTTCAAACAATTTTAGTCCATGAAAGGGCTCAGGTATGACAATCAGATGATGGAAATTAAAATTCAATGCTGCATATTTACTGCCATCATGACACTGTTCATTAGTCTTTTTTGATCCGAGATGAAAGAAACCATGAATGAGTTTTAGACCCTTCATCACCAGCCAGATACCATATTTGTAATGAAATTAGCATGAGCACGCCAAACATCAGGAGGTGGCACGCAAGCTTCTGTCCTGAAGTCTTCTCACCACCCTGCACCACTGAACATAATGGACTCCACCACCAACGCCATTTACACAATAGTAGTTGTTTCTTCCTTCTAGCTGTTGATACAATTCTTTGAGTTTTCTATGCATTCTATGGTTTATGGTCCTGTACACGTGCGGGGCAGGAGGAGTTAGCTTAGTTGTCTGAATGTTTAGTTTGCGATGCGGAATGGCACCAACAACATGGGTACAATTCTCGCTCCAGCTGAGATTTACCATGAACAACTCTCCTTCTCGGCCCCTCCCCTGGCCTGAGATGTGGTGACCCTAAAGTTAAAGGACTGCCAGTCGCCTCCATCTAGTGAGAGAGAGGCCCGATGATCTGTAAGACAACGGCGACTTTACCTTTGCTGTAATTCAAAGGGTGCTGCAAATATCAGTCTCACTGTTGCATGAGTGCACCATAAATTATATGCATCCAAGCATGTTCAAACATTCTCAGGGATGTCACTAATTTGAGCTTTACATTTTTAACATAGAATATGGAAGCCAAAAAAGCTGATATAAAACTATGTAATCGGCCATTCTTGCAAGAAGATTAAGACTTGCCAAAAAAAAAGTCAGCCCTTTTGTACTGCTCAAAAAATTATAAACTTCACTGTGTTAATAAGATTTGAAATCTCTGCATCTTGAGGTGCCTTCAAATTTGTTAGTGCTGTTCAGGAATTTTTGAATCATTTTAGTGTTGAGAAGTTTTGAAATATGCTTCGATGGGAGTTTTGCTTGTATCCTAACTCACAAACAGTTTCTTTCTCCCATTAGCCACATGTACATTAGTTCCTGGTCTGGCAACACCTGAACTTAAAAGTTCTTATTCCTGTTTTCAAATTCTTTCATAGCTTTTTCTGCTGTCTACCATACAAGCCCTCAATATCTCTCATTTTAAGTGGTCCAAAACTAGTGACTGTACAGTGTCCTCACAGATCCTTGTCACTGAAAATCTCTTCCTGTACATCGAAAGTCTTTTCTCCATTCAGGCATTCCATAAAACCTATCTCTTTGCCTGAGCCTTTGATCATCTCTCCCAAAATCTTCATGTGGCTGGATGTCAGCCTTGATTTGTTGAGGATTCATGGAGATATTTGTGGAGTGTCACTACCATAATGCTGGTATATAAATGCAAGTTATTGTTTTTAACATGGTTATAATTAAACGTGCATTCCCTAATTGAATTTATTAATGTAAATAAAAAATAGTAATCTGTTTGAAACAGATAACACAGTATGGAGCTAGAGGAACACAGCCAGGCAGCATCAGAGGAACAAGAAAATTGACGTTTTGGGTCGGAAATTGTTATTTTTCCAGCAAATAAATTTGCTTAAAAGTTATTTTAAAGCAGGCAGTTTTCCTTTAATTCTGAAACCAATGGCAATTGTTCTAAATTGCTAGTAATGCTAAGGATAATAAACCAATATGCTGTTTATGAACAATTAACTAAAACGAGGTCACAGCAAGCATTGTGCTCTGGTTTAATTTAAAATTCCTCTGGTCAGCTGAGAGCAATTAATTAACCCTCAAATACTTAATTTCCTCAGTCCTCTGCAAAATGCAAGTCTGTTTTGGATTAATCACCTTCAGACCCTGAAATTAGAAAATAATTGCAAACAACAAATGATTACACATGGCTGCAAATAGACTCCTTACATGTTTTTGGCAAGGCCTGTCATGGGTCATCTAAGTGTGTGCTGCTGTTGGTGTTAAAAGCAATCGAGGAAAGAAGTAGGTATTGATAAGATTTGGTGGTGGGTGTGTTGAGGGTACTGAAAAATTCCTGCCTGGGTTTCTTAGTCCTTGTATTTGTTAAAATTACAATTTTCCATTATCTTGCTTTGTTTGACAATGAGTTAGTGAAAAGCTTGTTGTTTTTACTTGATGTCATTCTAGTGACCTGTTTATGATAAACTTGAATGCGAGCTAATTCTATCAGACCATAGAATAAGTGTTCCATGTTGAGAAGAATTGCCCTTGTGATATGGGAATTTTATTTTGGAGGACAATGTATTCTTATCCATGTATTAAGAAGCCCTCACTATTGGAGGTTGTGTTTTTTTTTAAATGAATTTTGCTTCCATATAAATGGGTCTTGATGTCTTTCTACAAAAGATGTTTCATATTTTACATTTCATGAGGATATGAGTATAATTTTCTGCTCTAAATAATTATCTAGTGATCGGCTAGAGGCATTTTAATAATCTATCAAATTTGTGATCTTTATTGAGTTAAAAGACATTAATAATAGACTACTTAAGGTTCTGGAAATGATTGAATGAATAATATATTGTTTACCCTTGATTTCTCAATGTATATAAAATCATGAAGTCCTTTGTTTATAACTGAAGGTTATTCAAATCTTGGTGTTCTATAGTATTTGCATCTTAAAATAGAGAGACAGCAGTTGAGTAGGAAAACCGTTTACATTTGAAAGACAGTGAAGATATTAAGGTATTAAAACAAAGATAGCTCTGCCTTAAACGAGCAGGAATGAGGGATTGGTCTGTCAACTGAAGTCACTGTACATCAATCCTCAATTCCCTGCTATATGGGTCAAAGCCGTTACCATCACATCACACTACTTGCCCATCCATACTGCTTTATGATTTGTTGTTGACAATAATTTGTAGGATGGATGAAGTGTGCATTGACCACAGCCCTAATCTCAATATTTGTGATAAAACTAATACTGAGGTCATGAACTGAAACCTTACAAAGCGTTGGCCTGGAGGTATCAGTTGAATATCTCTTCTTAGAATTGTAAAGCCAACAGCTGCATGCCACAAATTGGTAAATAGATAAGAGGCTGTGACAACATAGTGAAAATCAGCTTGTAATATTAACTGCAATGCTTTGGAAGATACTGTGATGACACCACATCTTCCAGGCCTGTGTGAATTCAATAGGGATTTATTAGATCCAGCTGGCCAGTATCTGGCATAGTGCCAACTGATTGACCCACTTCCCCTGCCTTTGAGGGTGCATTCCATTTGTACAGAATTACGCTAATCCACTACTCCCATTCCCATTCCCCCAACAACCAAGATTTCCCTGCCAATGGTATAGGAGACTATGACTATTAGGTGAAATTAACTTGGTCTAAAATAAAAACAGTGCTCAAAAAACTGAACAAATCTAGTAGTGTCCATGGTGAAAGAAGAGTTAATGATTTAAATGTAATGGTTCTTCTTCAGAACCAATGAAGTTGGAGATTTCTTTATGGCTAACATCTACTTCATTGGGCACTTGTCAATCTCAGAAATTGTCGTGTTTGTTGCCTTTTTTTTTGTTTGTCTGAATTTAGTCTTTGATATTTTTTGATTTGTTAAAATCTAATGTTGTTATTATTGAACATTAGCCAATGTGAAATCTAAAGTATGCTTCTCCAATCTTAACATCATCTCATTATAGCCAAGGGTCTGGCATGTAACAGGGACAAGAACATAATGTGAGGGAGGAAAGGAGGACAAAGACCAACATATTCCACTTGGGAAATGGAATCAAGCGTAAGACGTTAAAGAGGTCGGGTCATGGGGAGCACTAAGGATCAGAGGGGCCTTGTTATGTGTGTCCAGTGGTCCCCTAACACAGTGGGGTAGGTAGATAAAGTGGTTAAGAGGACAAATGAGTATTAGCTGAGGTATAAAGTTTCAGCATACCCTCCCTGCTCTTGAAACTTTGTTTTTACTTTCTTTTGTGTGGGGGGAGGACGAAGCTTCTCAATTTTTGCTTAGAATATTTCTATCCATCTATCCGTATGCCTGAACCCCATACCCCATCCCCTGTCCAACTGTTTCCCACAGTGAACCCAGTCTATAAGTCTGGAAGAAGAACAAATCCTCCTTGTCCCCAAATTCCTGCATGCTTTCATATATTTCTCAAACAGTATTGCAGGTGCATAAGATGATGAAATGGAATAGGGGTCGGCTGTTCTATAGCAAGCCTAAAGAAACTGGAACAAAAACAGAAATTGCTGTAGAAACTTGGTGGGTCTGGTCATTATCTGTGGGGGGGAAGAACGCACAGTTCAAGTTTCAAGTCCAGTGACTCTTCACCAGAACTATCAGTAGCAAGGAAAAACCAGTATTTGTGCTGAAGTGAAGTTTTTCGAAGTGAGAAAGGAAGGGGAGGCTGTGAGGTTAGCAGATAGATGGAGATAGAGCCCAGAGATATGAAAGGACTAGATAAGCAAGGAGCTAACAGATAGTAGGCCAGGATAGACTCCTCAGAAATACAAGAGTCCTGGCCTGCTATCCATTTTCTTGTTTCCCTCCTACTTTTGTCTATCTGTCCATTCACCACCCCTCTTCAATACCCCTTCTCCCTACTTCATCGAAGAGTTCTAAAGAAGAGTCACTGGACTCAAACTATGTCAGACCTGCTGAGTTTCTCTAGCAATTTGTTTTTATTTCAGATCTCCAACAACTGCAGTTCTTTAGTTTTTCCTAAAAATATGGGTGGTACGGTGGCTCAGTGGTTAGCACTTCTGCCTCACAGCACCAGGGACCTGGGTTCAATTCCATCCTCTGGTGACTGTGCAAACTCCACACAGACATTCTCCCTGTGTCTGCGTGGGTTTCTTCCAGGTGCTCTGGTTTCCTCCCGCAGTCCAAAGATGTGCAGGCTAGGTGGATTGGCCATGCTAAATTGTCCACAGTGTTCAGGGATGTGTAGATTAGGCGATTCTATGAAACTGGGATTTTTTTTTCCTTTCATAGATGTGTACAAAATTTGTGAACGGTATTAAGAGTGTAAAATTGTCTCTACAACAAGAGTTCGTAAAGAGAACACCGATTTAAAACAATTGGCAGTCGATAGATGTGAAGTTGCTTCATACTGTGGGTTATTTTAATCTGGAGTGCACTATTCCAAAGGTCAAGACAAATGGGCTCAAAGACCAAGCCAATATGGTAGCAAGCAGGCGAATGCATAATATAGTCAAATAATGTTGAATGTTTGAATCCTTGCTGAATATTTTTTAGAAAAACTTTTTAGAAAAAAAAAAAGGCCACACCACCAGACATGGCCACTTTGGACCAAGATACCAGCCTGAGCCACTGCTGTGTCCCAGGTTAAAAGGATCACAGTGGTACAGGAGGAAAATTAATGAGTTTCTGTGCTCTGCAAGAACAAATGCCATCAACTTCTCTACCATCTCACAGGGCCACCACTTCCTAATCTGTCACTGCCCAAACCTCTCTCACCAGAACTTTTACTATCGCATGCAGCATGTCCACTTGATAACCGTTGACTAGTTCTTCCTTCAAAACTACTGGCTCTTCCGGTCCTCACTAGGGTCATCTCAAAAGGCCTGTCTCTCGCCAAATGTGCTCCCATCCACATTCATTATTATTCTCCTTCTGTCTCTTTGCAGAAACATAAAGTCTTTTCTCTTGAAAGACCATACTGCCCCTTTACCCCAATAAGGACTGGCCCCTTTGACTTTCAGACATGGTCATTTGGTTAAAGCACATGCAGAATGCTTGCCATAGATTTACATTCACATAGCACCTAGCTACACAGCAACCTTTCCACCCCTTGTCTGTGATGTTTTGACAGTACTGAAGAGCCTAAATTACAGCTTAAAAACTGAGCAAGGAACAAGCTGGCAGCTGTTAAGTGAGCGAATGCTGAGAAAGGAAGCTAAGAGCCAGAACTTGCAAACCATGCACACATGTGAGATACATGTGTGTCCCTGGGTGCATTGTAACCTGACAGTAGGATACAAGTCCCTGAGCTCCATGGAGAAGAGAGCTATAGCGATGTGTGAATTTTCTGATTTATTGAGGCTGGTGGTTTGTTGATGCTGGCTTGGGTGAATGCCCTCTTCCACCCGCCAGCATTCATGAAGCATTTTAGTGAAGACCAAGCTGTCTGAATCCACAAATCAAGCAGAGGTTGACTGCAGCCAGGTAACTGCTATGACTTATTGTGACAGGCACTGATTCTGCCTAGTTTCTCGGAAGAAGAGAATTGGGAAGTGTGTAGGAATTAAGCTAATAGTGAGATATAAATACATGATAATAGCTGCAGCTCATTGCTGAGATGCTGAAGTCGCTGTTTAAACCTTGCTGTTGCTGACACTTTTCAAGCTACTGACTTTGTAAACAGTAGTGATCAGTTACTGATCACCAGATAAGTCTACAAATGTACTTTAAACATGACAATCTTTGCTTAAACAGAAAATGCATGAACAATATTACATGCAGAGGTTGGAAATTCTTTCAGTACAAACACAATCAAAAATGGATTCAAACTGTCTAAACCCCAGAAATTATTTCTTTCCCAGACTGGCACAATTGCAACCATTTTGCTTCTGGCAAATTCTTGCACTTTTGCTAGATGCTTTTCTTCAGCATAGTGCTCTCTGAGACGCCGTGAAACAAACTGCAAACTATATATTCATTGAACTTCATTGTAAACATCCTTCCCCTTTACCCCCACCATCACCTGTGACCCTCATCCCACCCTCATTAAAGGGTGGCCCATGTCCTTCAGTGATCCTTGGCCTCCAAACCAAAAACTGTAAGTTCTGTGGATGTTGGAAATCGGAAACAAAATTGCTGGAGAAACTCAGCAGGTCTGGCAGCATCTGAGGAAAGAAAGCAGAGTTAACGTTTCAAGTTGAGTGACCCTTCCTCAGAACAATTCTGATTGTCCAGCTATTGGAGTAAGAACGCTGCTCCTGTGATTCTTGATCCCAGGGAAGATGATGCTCGTCTCCTGTTAACTCTCCTCTGGTAGATTTGAATACCCTATCCCATCCCATCAACTTGATTTTTGATTCAACACTACAGAATATATTTAATCAGATTTTATATCACACAACTAATTGTATATTTTACTCCCACAGGAAATGGCTGTTCAACTGTAATGTTTACTGATGTTTCTCAGAACAAGTATTTTGACCTCTGGTCCACATATTATATGGGTGGTATATAGTTCTATTGATTTTTGTCTGATCTGGCAAGTAGAAACTACAACACTTGGCTGTCCATTGGCTAAGAATTAATATTTTCTGTAGATCTGTGAGCTATAGACCATATTATCCAGTCACTTCTTCAATTTCAACATCTAAAAACCTGCAGTTTGATCCATAAGAACAAAAGTAGACCATTTGACTAATCAGAGATAAAAGGTACTGCAGATGCTGGAGAATCCGAGATAACAAGCATGGGGCTGGATGAACACAGCAGGTCAAGCAGCATCATAGGAGCAGGAAAACTTGACGTTTCGGGCCTAAACCCTTCCTTTT
>JAHRHZ010000268.1:9032421-9053643 GCA_024137785.1 Ginglymostoma cirratum
CCTGCTCCTATGATGCTGCTTGACCTGCTGTGTTCATCCAGCCCCACGCTTGTTATCATTTGACTAATCAATCAGCTCTGCCATTCAGTGAGATCATGGTTGATCTGATAATCGTTGACTTTACCTTCCTGTCTTTTCCCCATAGCCCTTGATTTTTCTCACTAATTACAAATCTGCCTATCTCAGTCTTGGATAGACTTAATAACCAACAACTTTTACAGCCCTATGTGTTAAAGAATCGTTGAGATTCACTGCCCTCTTAAATGGGTGACCACTTACTCTGAGATTATGCCCTCTTAAAAATGTATAAGGTTACCTCTCATTCTTTTAATCTCCAGTGAATATAGATCCAAATTACTCGACCTCTCCTCACAGGAAAATCCCTCTATATCTGGACCAACTTCCTGAATTGTATCTGGACTGCCTCCCAGAGCAAGTATGTTTTGCCTGAGATAAGAGGACTGAAACAGTTCAGTATTCTCGATGTTGTCTAATTAGTGCCTTGTATAGTTTTAACAAGACTTTACCATCTTCATGATGCAATCCACTTTTGAAATGAATATCCAACATTCTATTTGCCTTCCCTATTCACCACTGAACTTGAATGCCAGCTATTTGTAAGTTCCACTGGAACAATTCCTTTCTTCCTCCAATACTGATGCCTCATGAACTGAAACTCATTCCTCCCACACCTATCTGTGAACCATGCATTTAACTCCTTGACTTTATTTACCCTATGGCAGTCTGCTTGTGCTTCAGGTACTAATTATAAGAACCTTGAATGTTCTTGGACCCTTTCAAAAACTTGTTCTTAAGTTTGGCATGACAGTTGCCTATTTCTTGTATGGACTCCAAGTGTTTCCTTCTTGAATAGTGAAGAAGACATGATGTACGGATTGAAATTCAACTAGTGTGCAAATTTGAGTGCACTTGCCAATAATTTGCAGTAATTTCTTCTTTGGATAAGTAGAGGACCATGTTTTTTGAAACAACAGATTAAGATCATGGAAATAATTACTTAATGCAAATGCATTTAATGTGCCCTACAAATAGTGCACAAAGCACTTTTTAATTCCACATGGTTCATTAATAACAAAATGAGTGTGAAATGAATGTCATCTTCAACCAGCTGTGTGCATTTCCACTGTTAAATGATATTAAGAAAGAATTTCTTTCCGTCTGCAGCATTACAATCTTTTATTGGGGGAAAAAAAAGCAAAATAAAAGACCGTTTTCCTTTTGGGTTACCTAACATTTTTCTTACCCTTGTTTCTATTGGGAGGCTAAATGCAATGCAGTGCTTTATTTATTCGGCTGTGAACTATTTTCAGTAGCTTGCAACATAAGGTGCTAAATATTACTGGGACGATGTGGGTTCTACTCAAACCAATATAGAAGGAATCACATCCACATAGTAGGGCTTAATGGAGGAACTGGGGAGCAACATCACTCGGCAGCTGCCAATTCAGAGAGCTACTTATTTTAGCCACTGCATTTTTTCTGCTTGTCTGTAAGGCATGCATGCCCATTCCCAAAAGATCACTTGACAGGTTATATACGTTAAACTTCTCCACCTAGTTTACTGTCCATAAAACTTCTTTTTTAACAACTTTCTTAGAAAATTGGAGCACATCTTGATATGTGGGATAATGTAACTTGATTGATTGGTTTACATCTCTGGCACGTAATACATTTCAAATCTGCTTTATTAGTTAGAGAAGATAACAAAACTGTAAGAAATAGGAAAGGAGTGGGCTGCTGAGCCCTTTTGAGCCTGCTCTGCCATTCAGTAAGATCAAGGCTTGTCCAATTCTCATGCCCACTTTCCTGCCCTTTTCCATAACCCTTGGTTGTAGAGCAAAGGTTTGCCGAGTTCCGATATCCCTTTGTGTGAAACTATTTCTTTTAATATCCTTTTTGTTGAACTAAAATCTACACTCCACTTTCTTTACTTAACGACAGAGACTATCAAACCATGTTTCAAAATCAGTGATGTTGTTTTACACCCTTCGATATTGGCAACTTTTATTATTTCAAATTTAAGAAGGACATTTTTTTTACCTCCATGACGTGCGGAAATTCTACTGATATGGATGAAATTGGCCGAATGGCCTCCCTGTATTATTATTTTACCTTTTTTTTTCTGTGAAGATTTAAATGCAGATAAAATTTGAAGAGCAAATATTAATAGGAAGGATGATGCTGAAACTCTGCAGGAGCCACACTTTCTCACAAATGTGTAATGTAGTAACTGGCAAGCTCCAGAATGTGAGAAAATGCAGGGAATATCCCCAGCTGTCAAGTTTCTAATGAAACCTATGCCTTCAGAAGTAAAGTTTTTAGAATAATGACTGTTAGCTATACAGGAAATATGAATTAATAGCATATCTGCCTTTGCCTAAATAAGAGTGACAAGCTTTTTTAAACTTGTGAATTTTGGCCACTTAAAATGATTGTGCTTTGCTTTAACCACAGTAAGTATAGGTTCTGAAAGAATAAATTTTTAATGAGAAAATGTGCTGTTTTACTGGATACCTATTGTGACTACTGAAATTGAGTTTAATATTGTTTAGTAGATATCACCAGAGCCTTCCCACCATCTACAATTCACAATCCAAGAATATGATGGAATACTTTCTATTTGCCTGAATGGTTGAAGTGCCAACAACACTCAAGGAGATCAACAATCATCTATGATAATTCACTTGAATGACACTCCATTCACTGACTTAAGATTTCACTTCTTTCGTTATTAAAACTAATTATTCTGAAAGGGGTTAATATTGGAGAATTGTTAGTGGCTGGGTGGAGCTTAATACTGTCTGATGCCTTCCAATCTTGGGTGGAGAAGCAAGGAGTCCAGCTCTAAGATCTCAAAGGGATCAGATGTCTCATCTCTGGTTCCTGTTTGTCTCAGTCATTGGCAAGTTAGGCAGAATATAATTTATTGCTACCATGCAACAAATAACATCTTGTTATTAAATATAGTTCCTCCATTTGATATAAACTCACTAGCAGTTTATCCTCTACCTCTGTTAGCTGAATCGGCCCATCAACATAATGTAGAAATGAGGAATAGTGGAAGTACTCTAACCCATTCAGAAGTTGCCAGCTCTTGGAAAAATATATGACACTTCCACTGGCACACACTGGCTGCAGTGCATAGTATATATATGATGCACCACAGCAACTCTGAAAGACTTCTTTTGGAGTACATTTTAATCCATAACTCTGACTACCTATGACCGCAGGTTCACTGGGTCATTGCTATCGTTAATTTCTTCTCAGTTGCGCATCATTCTGACTGGGAACTACAGCTGGGTCAAAAATCACTTGTAACTCTGATTTTAAAGAAATTTAGATGGACTTGGTTTGCGTGGTTTTTAGGGGTTCAACGAGGTAGCCCACCACCACCTTGGGCAACGGCAGATTGGTAACAAATGTTGTCTTTGCTACCGAAAACCGCATCCTATCAACTATTAAAATTCAATTCCTTCCTACAGCAGGCATTCTTTTGACCCAGTGTAGCGTTGGGAATTATACAGATGCATTTTGAAATGTGTAAAGTAATTTGAGTATTACCTAATATACTTGTAATTTATGAACAGCACCTGGCATGCTGACAATTCACTGTGATGTGACTTGCAGCAACATATTTTTGTTTTCCATCTTCTCTCCCATTTTCAATTTTGTATCATAAATGTTCTCCAGGCCAATCTCAGACTGGTCAAGATTGCACTTCCATGCTTTTGATCACTTAATTTGTAGCCCTGCCTATATCACTATCGCCATAAAGACTGTTCTGTCCAGTACTCCCCTTTCTGGCCTCCCCTTCATCTATACTTTACAAACTTTAATTGGGCCATTCTTCTAAAGCCCAAGCCTTGTCTATTTCCTTAACCAGCCATCTTTGTCCTATTTCTTGCCATGACTTTAGGTTAGAACCTGCAGTAATGTGGACCTTTTTAAGAAAAGCCCTGCCATGGCAATAATATAGCTATTGATATTTTTTTAGAAAAAACATGTAGGGGCTGAATGAGATATTGCACCTAAAATGCCAAAGGAACTTCAAGTAGACTAAGTGCCTTTCACTTATTACCAAATTGATAATGAGCGACTGACTACCTATCCCATGTTGTTTACATCCCAAATGGCAAACTTTTTTTTCTTTGAAGAATACAGTTAGACAGATTAAAAAGCCAAGTTCAACTCTATTGGAGTTGAACTTGTGGGATTGAATGCGACTGTGTGTTTTCCACTTGATTCAATCATTTGTGTACTCTGAAGGTCACAGTTGAAGAACTATCTCTTAGCTATTCCTATGTTGTGAGTAAGTACTTTCTCTCAGTACTATAAACAATTATGTTTTAAAAAGTCTCTTCCTCTTACAACTGTCTATTGGTATCTAGGAATTATTCTGTGAAAAATACCTGAAACTGGAATGGTGCTTATCTAAAATTACCCTGTAGTAGAACAGCTCAGATAAGGAATGACCAGTTGGAGCACTGTTGCTGTTAAATGACATGTAACCCTGTAGAAATTCAAACTTCACTGAAAAATAAGGAAACTGGTGAAAAATAAATGTATTTATTTAATTCATTCAAACTGCTAACGCAAAGGAATGTTCTCCCTGTAACAAAAACAGACATTGCTGAGAAACTCAGAAGGTCTGACAACATCTGTAGAGAGAGAGAGTTAATGTTTCACATCTGGTGTCAATTCTTCAAAGGAGATGTGAGCAACAACTGAGGAGAGTAGCACCAGACTCAACGTTAACTCTGTTTTTCTCTCCACAGATGCTATTGAGATGCCCGATCTCTTGAATTTCTCTAGCATTCTGTGTTTGCTCACTCAGAGATAGTAGGAACTGCTGATGCTGGAGTCTGAGATAACAGTGTGGAGCTGGAGGAACACAGCAGGCCAGGCAGCATCCGAGGAGTAGGAAAGCTGACATTTCGTGTCTGTTATCTGTGTTTGCTCAATTGTTTCTTCCACCTTAGTTTTGTTTTCTTCTTTTTGAACTTGCTCTTTAACCAAAGTTGGGGATGTTTGCTGATGATTGCACAATATTCCGCACCATTCATGACTCCTTTGATACTGAAGCAGTCCATATTCAATTCCAACACAATCTGTACAATGTCGAGGCCTTAGTCGATGCATGGCAAGTAACGTTCGGGCCACACAAATACCAGGCAATGTGACCACCGCCTGGACATTCAATGGTGTTACTGTCACTGATTCTCCCACTATCAATATACTAGTGGTTACCTTTGACCAGAGACTCAACTGGGCTCACCTTATAAACACAGTGGCTACAAGAGCAGATTAGAGGCTAGGAATACTGCAGCCAGTAACTCACTTCCTGACTCCCCAAATCCTGTCCACCATCTACAAGGCACAAGTCAGAAGTGTGATGGAATACTCCCCACTTGCCTGGATGGGTGCATCTCCAACAACACTGGAAAAGCTTGACATCATCCAGGACAAAGCAGCCTGCTTGATGGGTACCATGTCCATAAGCATCCACGACCAAGGTTCGGTTCAGTCCACCCTGCTGCTATTATCTACAAGATTACTATGGATCAGACCAAACCCCATGAAGCTATATCAAGGAGATATAAAAGTCAGAGTCTAGGCTCTTATTTAAAAGCAAGTGTAAAGTGCTGTGTTCCAGACATAATTTGCTTGATTACACTACTTGGCTTTAAGCAAAACAGTTTTTATTTTACCCCAAGTTAAAATAGAAACAAGAGAAAGAAGAATTAGTTTAACATTAACTCTACTGGAAACTTAACAGAATAATAGACGTTTTTAAGTACTAAGCTGGAACTGTTCCAATATCGTAAAGTCCCATAAACACATCCTTGGCAAAAATGAAGTAAAACAGATTATCTCCCATGTGTTTCTGGCAGCAGAGAGAGAACTTAAGCTTTTAGCTATAACCGAGAGAGATGTTAACAGCTTCCACAGCTAACTTCAAAACCCAACAACTACTAAAACCTAAACCAAAACACTAGTTCTGTGGGAGCCTGACTCTGCCCATTCATGCTGATCCTTTTGTTCCAAATTTATTTTTAAAAACCAAGGCCTCTTAAACTATTTGCTTTATTGGATTGAAAGAGGAAGTTCGGCTCCTATGGCTGCAAACCTCTCCAACAGGAAGGCAGGACAAAATACACCTCTTAAAGCCATAGTGTCATCACAGGATGCGCTGCAGAAGTTCACCAAAGATCCTTAGACAGCATCTTCCAAGCCAACAACCACTTCCATTTAGAATGTCAAGGCTAGCAGATACATGGGAATACCGTCACATGCAAGTTCCCCTCCAAGCCACTCACCACCCTGACTTGGAAATATTTCACCATTCCTTCAGTGTCACTAGATCAAAATCCTGCAACCCCTTCTCTAAGGGCATTGTGGGCGAACCAACAGCACATGGACTGCAGCAGTTCAAGAAAGCAGCTCACCACCACCTTCTCGAGGGCAACTAGGGATGGGCAATAAATGCTGGCCAGCCAGCAATGCCCACGCCCCATGAGTGAATTTTTTAAAAAAAATGTTCCCCATAGGCTAAACAAGCATGAAGGGTAATTGCATCCAATTTACCTAAAGGGTTACCCTATAGTTTTTTTTCTTTTTTCGTGGGGTGTGGGTGCTGTTGACAAAATGAGCATGTATTGCCCATCCCAATGGTGAAGTGCTGCCTTCTTGAATGGCTGCATTCCCTGTGCTGAAGAGTCTCACCACACTGCTGGAAGAAACACCCTCACCACATGGACTGTTACGTGCAAGAAGTCTTACCACTATAAATTATGTAAATTCTCCTGCCATATTTTCCTTTTTAATATACTAAATACTTAATGAGTACTGAAGATATTAAAAGATATAGATTATAGAATTTCCAAATGGTATTTTTGTTTTTATAGTTAAAATGATGAATACTGTAACTGGTCGCTTGCTATTATGAATTGTTTTACATTGGCTGGCTCAGAATTTTCTTGTAAGCTGTTGTCATCAGTGCTTTGTATTCAAACAAAGATTTTTAAAAAATCTATTTTTCAAAAAGAGAAAGGCTACAGGTTCAGTTTTGAGTCTATGTTCAATCAGATCATTTTTGATCTACTTCTCAATTCCATTTTTCTGCCTTTGCTTTATATTCTTTGATAGTTCTACCTTTAGAAAAACCCATTGATCTCAGTCTCAGAATTTCAATTGTTCCAGGCTCCAGCATTTCAACATTGACAGAGTACCGTATTTTCAGTGCTCTTTGTGGGCAGAAGTGCTTCCCAGATTTACTCATGTATGGCCTTACTATGATATTGATGTTTGATCGGACACTACATAGGAATAGGGAAGGAGGAGAATATCAGCCAAGGTTCATCACTCTCCTGTAATCTGCGCTAGAAAGTTTATTGATGAGAATTGTGCTCAACTACAGTGCCCTTTCTAATCACATAGACTTCTCAGAGCTATTATCATGCAAGGATGATTCTGCAATGAGATGCTGGAAGTTATTAATCATTAACTTGCAATGCAATAATCCTCTGGCTTCAGGTGAAGAGGGAACAATTTTAAGTAGTTATTTTTACATTATCCATATAATGTTGATGCTAATGGATTGACAGCAGAGTTCAGTTCTAATATATGACATCAAGGTGTGTCATGACATCTCTATTCGTAGAAGTGTTTGTGTTAACAAAGACCATGGGAAGGGCTGTAAGATGGAAGTTAGCTTACACAAGGCTGAATTTTCATCTACAGAAAAGATAAATACAGAGGGGAGTAGATGCAAACATTCGAGCCATCTTCTGATGTACCAATGTGACAGATTATGAGGCAGAAAGGTACTTTCTTGCTGGCTATTGAATTGAAGCCAGAAGAGCTACCTCTTGCAAGAGGCTATTAGCCATTGGGAAGGAAGTAAAGGCCAATAGTCAGGCATGAGCAGGAATTTCATGTTTTGTCTATGAACCTCCGCAGGGTTTAGGTCAGCTGCCTGGAGGTTGCCTCCCAAGTGACAAGCCAGGGTGGGAGTAACACTAGATGGAGGCTTGGAAGCCATCTGTGCCTGTCAGTTCGCAGTTTGCAACCGAAGGCAACCAAAATGGTGACGTGGGTGTTGTGTCCACTTTTAAAATTGGGAACGTTTAAACAGAGAGGGGATCCCAAGACGGTGACATCCTTTTCTCAGGTGACGTGTAGGCGGCAATTCCTTCTTCCTTTCTGCCCTCGAGTATTGTAATTACAGGAACTATTATTAATTACATAGTAAGCCTGCCCTCTGGCCATTTGTTGCTTTGTGAATCTTCTCAAATTCTTCAAGCAGTCTGTCCCCAGAATTTGAAATCCCAGTTGACCCCAGCATTAGGTTCCCAATCCAAAATCTAGCAGACTCTGTTACCACACAACATCCAGCAAGACATACAATATGAGTGAGTGTGGTTGAAGGAAAATGGTAACAAAGTGGTTATCTCACTTGACTGGTCATCCTGAGCCCCAGGCTAACGGTTTGGGGGCATAGGCTTGAATCCCACCACAGCAGGTGGTGAAATTTGCATTCAACAATAAAATGCAGGAAGTAAAGCTAATCTCATGGTGACCGCATAACCATTGTCATAACATTCTAGTTGATTCACTACTGTCCTTTTTAGGGAAAGAAATCTGCTGTGCTTACCTGGTCTTGCTGACATGTGACTCCAAACCCACAACAATATGGTTGCCTCTGAAATAGGATAAAAAGTCAGTCAGCTTAAGGGTAATTTGGGATGGGTAATTAATACTGGCTGTGCTGAAAATGAAGACACCCCATGTAAGAAGAATGTTTGAGGTTAGTGACAGGATCAGATTCAGATATATTTCTCCCTATCAGTAAATTGCGTCCTGGCACTTTATTCATACTGGGGTTTAGAAAATGTGCGAGGTTCTAAAAAGTGGGCTTAATTACAGAAATAGAACTTGCTGTTTCAGTCAATGTTTTTAGCTGACGTGCTTGATACCAGGGAGTTAGAAAATATAAAATAAGAATGCACAAAGTGAACAGCTGTGGACAGCAAAAGAAATAAATTATCACTTAAAAAGTTATTTGCAGCTTTTTTTTAAACGATTCAGAAACAAAAGAGACCACATGCTGATGGATCTGGAAGCATCATAACTCGTGATTGATGAAAGTTGGGACAGAAATATCAAGCCGTTGAGCGCATTACTTCAAAACTGTATCTCTCCAGTTAGTGTGTGGGTGTCTCTGCACTGATGATGAATGTGTTGTTCTTAAATAACAAGACAGATTGGGATTTAAAAACAAAATGTGAATGTTCCAGAAGGCTTGCTGAGGGAAAAAAAAAATGAAGGTGTTGTTGACATTTTGAGATGTTATTGTTCAGTTTGGTGAGCAACCAAAACATGCCCCACTCTTGCTATACTCAAAATCGTGACAGCCAAAAAAAAATACTTTTGGATATTCTCTGCACGGTGATTTCAACTGGGCATCGTCAAGAATCTCACCAGCATTGATATTCCAAAGCTACCCAGTAAAATACACAAAGAAAGAACTTGCATTTACATAGCACTTTACACAGTTTCTGGATGTCTCAAATGGCTTTGTGTCCAATGAAGTAGGGTTGAAGTGCCAGGTAGCAGATAAAGGTGTTGATTGGAAGAGGAACATTAATGAGTATGCCAGGTTAATTGTCCTTTAAATAGTGCTGTGGGTTCTTTACATCCCACCTAAAAAATGCTTACATTTCATTGACAAGATATATCAGCAACAAGCTAGCAGTAATTGCAGCAAGATGAAGACCTTTTTGCATACATTTCCCAATAGTCAAGGTAATCATGACTAATTGTAATTATGCCTAGCCTATACAGAAGGAAATGCCCTTATCCAGTCAAGCAAACAGGGAATAAAATCAGTCAGATTCAAATAGTTACTGGAGTTGTCCTCTATCAGGTCACAGTCTATAGTGTGAGAGGCATATTTTGGAGATAAAATCAAATTAAGGGGAACTAGTCAATACAAGAACATCATAACTGCATTCAATGCCAGTTACTGTCAAGTGCAACCATTGGAGTTGTCAGTCGGGTTGCTATAATTTACAGATGTCAGATAATGTGAAAGCACTACAGAAATTGATATTTCAAATGCTAGCATTGATCAAGAAAACAATTTTATGGGGCAGGATCATCCCGGTGAAAGTGACCTCCAAGGTTGAGGATGTAGCAATGTAACCCAATGTGGATCAGTACCTTTTTGGTTTGCTGTTTTAGAAATATCTTGAAAAATATTCACATTAGTCTGTTCACCACAACTCATTCTAAGTTACTCTTGTTGTACTGTTGGTGTTCTAAATAACTTCTGTCTGTTTGCAACAATCCAACATTTCTACAGGTAGTTCTCCTATAACGCGATAGTTGCATCCTTATGTGACATTGTGCTGTAGAAAATGGCATTATAGGGAAATCATTATACCTGTACAGCAGAAAGTTTCATTATCCAAACAGCATCCACTATTCATCAATTGCATTACAGCCAATTTGCATTAATGAAATGCACGTTATAGCAGAACTAACTGTATTTATAAGTGCTCAAACCACTTTTTTTTTAGGTTTGAATTCAGCAGCTGTGATGTTTACACTTCTGGTTGCAAGTTTGTAATTTATCTGTGTCGATGCAAAGTTCCTTCAATGCATCAGAAAATGTTCCGTGTTCTTTTTTAAAACAAAGGATGGATTTCCATCTGAACGAAGTCTAATCCTAATGCATTTAGTTTGGGGTTTACGGTTATTTAGCTTCGAGCTCACTCAATGCTGGAATATCAGCAGTGTCACAGTTAGTAGCGCACCGTCTCCTGAGTAAAGGGGTTTTGGATTCAAGTCCTGGTGCAGGTCTTGAATACAGTGATCAAGGCTGACACTCTGGTGCAGTACTAAGGGAAGGCTGCACTGTCTCAGAAGTCTCCATTGTAGTGGATGGATGTTAAAACTGGCTGCCACTTCTCAAGGAGACATAAAAGATTCAATGGTACCATTTTGTAGTAGAAGACCAGGACTGTCATCTTCAATGTCTTGGCCAGTATCCATCAATATATGTCACTAGAGCAGATTATCGCGCTGTTACCATTATTATTGTTAATGGAAGGTTGCCGTGCACAATTTGGCTGCTTATTTTCCTACTTGACTACACTTCAAAATTAATTTATTGGCTTTTGCAGTTGATGTGCTGTGGTTGTAAAAGATACTATAGAAGTGCAAATGGTGTTGGGTTTTGATTCGAGCAGATGGCCCTTGTATCACAAAGCTTATATTTAATCTGCTAACAAAATTAGGTCTTGGATAATGTGGTATTGAAAGATCCAAAAGGTATTTATTACAATTGTCTTTAATAGATATAAACATTGTGTTTACAGGCACAAAGGCTGGCACATATGATGATATTACACTGTAATGAGCACCACCCTTAAGTCAGCTGACCCTAAGACAAGATACAACAGTGTGTTGTGCATTTCTTCACCAGATAAAAGTGACATGAGGCCCTCGAGTCTCAAAGTGAAGGATTCTAAAATATTCATCCTCCTAAATTTTTAAGAGGAATTTATCCCGGTATTTTGGTTCTGTTTTCAGAAATATAGCTAACCTGAAAATTTCCTGTCAGTCCATTTACTTTGTGAATAGCAGCTGCTTACAAGTAGGTCATTGAGAAATAGTGTGAAAAAGCAGACCATAAAAACAGTCAGAAACCACACACCAAGAAAATATTGCTGGACAGCAACTGAAGTTGCTGGAAAAGCTCAGCAGATTTGGCAGCATCTGAAGAAAAAAGTCAGTCAATTTTTTCAGGTCCGGGGACACTACCTCAGAACAGTTCGAAGGAAGGGTCACCGGACCCAAAACATTAACTCTGATTTTTTTTTTTTCTTCTTCACAGATGCTGCCAGACCTGCTGAGCTTTTCCAGAATCTTCTGTTTTTGTTCCTGACTTACAGCATCCGCAGTTCTCTTCAGTTTTTATTTGCCTGAACAGCGCTGCTGTTTGGAAATCATTTTTACCGTCATTGAATTGTGCTTTAATCTTTACTTTCAAATTGAACACCCCCAGGCAGAAATTAAATTTCAGATTGAACCCTTTTTTTAAGAAAAGATGATTTTCTTTTCTAATGAGACAATGTAGGCAATTTCAGAAGTTAATCTTGTGGTTGTCTCATAACCACAACTTATGATTTTATAGAGAATGTTTAATGTAATAATTTTCCAAGGGGCTTCACAGCATGATAATACAAAAAATGACACTGAGACACAAGAAATGAGGTCAGAAAACCAGTACCCAGTCAGCGGTAAATTTTAATAAGTGTCTTAAAGGAAATCAAGGTAAGGAGGGGAGTCTGAAACTTAAGGCTGATGTAACTGCGTGTACAGCCACTGATGGTGAGGTTTTTTATTTAAATAGGTGATGCTCAAGACCAGAAATAGATGAGCAGATACCTCCAGGGATGCGTGTTTGGAGGAAATTGCAAAGATAGATAGGTGCTTGTTTACTGACAATTTTGAAAATGAGGATACAAATTTTGCTTGACCAGAAGCCAACGGGCACAAGGATGATCGGTGAACTGCAATTGGTGTGAGTTTAAACAAGGATAACGGATTGAATGGACTCCAGTTTATGAAGACTAGAAAGTAGGAGACCATCTATCAATCTGTTGGAATAGTCAAGTCTAGTGGTAACACGGACACTAACAAGGATTTCAACTGGATAGGCAGTGTCAAGTTGAACAGTATTATATGTGAGAAATAAATAAAAGACATTGTTTTTTTCCTATTATTAATTCCTGACTTATGAATTAAGTTATTCAAAGGTTCTTTCCTGGAAAAGGAAAGCTGGACAAGGAAACACAATGTAACTGTTTTAATTCTCTTGAGCATTTTGCATCTCAAACAGATCATGACTGCATTATACCTCCATTCTGTTTACTTGCTATTGTTCTATATTCCTCAATAATCTTATCTAATAAAATTTTCCATCTTGAAATTTTGTACTGAGCTATCATTTACAACCTTTTGAGGACAAGAGTTGACTTTTCTGTGAAAAGATACTTCGTGGAATCAATTTTTCCCAGCTTTATTTTTATCATTATGCTGTGGTCAGATTTACGCAGCAGAGAAGAGAATATCCACGTATTTCGCCAAGCAAATCTTTTTTTTTTTTTTTTGTTGTATTTTAAATGCACTTTTGAGATTATTCTTCCACCTTAAATTCAAGAAAACCAAACATGTCCTCATAATTCTAATCTTTTAAGCCTCTGTATCATTTTCACAAATCAGCACTGTACACATTCCAATATCTTTCTTCCAGTGTGATGGCCAAACATCACTTTCTACTCCAGATCAAAAAAAAAACAAAAGAACTGTGAATGCTGGAAATCAGAAACAAAGGCAGAAATTGCTGGAAAGACTCGGCAAGCCTTGCAGCATCTGTGGAGCGAAAGCAGAGTTAATATTTCGGGCCCAGAGACCCTTCTTCAGAACTGGTTGGAGTTGGGAAAAGATTGGTATTTATGACTACAATGGAGTGGGGGGTGACAGAAGTAAACAACAGGTAGAGATACACCCCAAAGAGAGAGAGAAACAGTTGGACAGACAAAGGACTGAGTAATGATCAGCCTGGAAGAATGAATAGTTGCTAATGGGGACTACTAGTAGCTTACAATGGGTTGTGTGTTAGCAGCCCAAGTGATGACAAGGCCTGGTGTGTAGGGATTTGGGTAAGGACACGGGAGATAATGATCAAGCCAGAAGGTGTAACATCTGCCTGTTTACTTCCTCCCTAAAGATACCTTCCAGGTGAGGTAGCACTTTACCTGCACTTCATGCAATCTAGTCTAATGTATTCACTGCTCACAATGTGGTCTCCTTTACATTGGGGAAATAAAGCACAGACAGGGTGACCACTTTGCAGAACATCTGTTTTCTTCCCAAAGACCCTGAGCTTCTAGCTGTCAGCCATTTTGACACACCACCCTGTTCTCTGGCCAACATCTCTGTGTTGGGCTTGCTCCAGTTAAGTTCAGTGCAATCTGGAAGTACAGCACCTCATTTACACCTTGGGAATTGTGCAGCCTTCTGGACTCAATATTGATTTCAACAATTTTGGGGCTTGAGCGCCTTCTCCCATATCATTACCCTAACCCCTATACACCAGACCTTGTGATCACATGGGCTACTGTCACACACAACCCATTTTCAGCTACTAATGATCCTCATTTTCCTAGGGTGACCTTTACACCATTCTTTTGTCAATCCAACCATTTTTCTCTCTGTTTTGGGCTCTATCTCCACTTATAGTTCATATTGCCCCAACCTTCTCCCTCCACTTCATCTACACAAACACCAACCTTTTTCCAAGCTACCATCCGTCCTGAAGTAGGATCACTGGACCTGAAATGGTAACTCTGCTTTCTCTCCACAAATGTTGCCAGACCTGCTGTGCTTTTCTGGCAATTTCTGTTTTTGTTGTTGTTGCCTAATGCCCTGGCCAATATGATCTCTCAAACAGCATTGCCAGAACACAGAAATTGGTCATTCTAACGTTTTCTATTAGTTGTAGATAGCTGTGCAGTTATTAGCTATCTCATTTCCACTGTTACAGCAGTGACTGCACTTCAAAAGTTTATTTAATTGGCTAAGAGATTGTGAAAGGGGACTTATAAAATACATTCCTCCTTTTTTTTCCCCTCAAAGTTCAAGCCTTTCTTCCCCCCTCACCCTCATCTTGTTTACAAGACAGTCTCAATCACCAAATACTGCGTCCGTAAACACAAAGATTGTTCACTGCCCTTTTAAGAAAGGGTCAAATCTCCACTCGGATCCTGGCAGGTTCTGATTATAACCTGCAAGCATGGGAGGCACTTGGTTAGAACTGGTTGAATTCTCATCTATCCCATCTATAAGACCTAATACAATTCGAACTGGATCATGAGCAGTGAAGCTGCTAAAGTCTTTAAGTCTGAGGATAGGAAAGGTCCTACCAATATTATGGAAGAGCTGGGGTTCCTCTCCAAACCCCAAAAAAAGGAAAGCTGAGGTTTCACTTTTCTAGAAATCCCCTCTTTTCAGACTGACATCATTGTCAATCACTGAATTTTCACCTGCGCATAACCATTTAACCTTTTCATGGAGGGTTCTGGTTGAAAATAGGTTGGTGCTTTCTTAAATGTCAATGTCCCACCCCTACCATTTATGCCTCGTATTCCACATAATCTTTGGCCTAAAATGAACCCTGACTTGTAAATATTTTGAAGTGTAATTGTATTAACAATCTAGATTAAACTCTACAATGAATATATGCTGTGTTTTGCATACTATTTGTAATGACTCTGTGATGTGTGAGTATAGAGTGTTCATTTTGGAACTGAAGTTAATAAATACCATTGATTTTTAAAAAATTAATTAATTCCCTCTGACGGATTATTAATTTCATGCCTGTAATATTTAAATGAGTTGACTTTATTCTTCCAAATTAAGGAAACTATAATTTCAAGTCACAACATTATATTGATCACACATTACCAATAACCAGTTGCCAGGCAGCCTGTCATCATTAATGACAAATTCTGCTTTGTAAGAGCTAATGTTGAAAGCTGAATGATGCATGGTATAAAATGTCAATTTGCAATTTTTAAAGTGAAGTGCTCCAACTCTTCATGATCAGTGTCAAAGATCAGAGCTGCCTGCAGATGAAACTCATACTCATTAGTTTACTCTAAATTACATAACAACGTTATTTATCTTGTTGAACACTCCCATTACAATTCACCTGTTCAATAGTACAGTATTTCTTTTCCAGGGTAGCAGTCCTACTATCTTTTGTTTATTTGAGTTTAGATTCAAGACAGACTGGCCAAGGGAAAGGCAAGAATTACAATTAAGTCGAGACTCGAATAGTAAACATTCTATTGAATGCATTTAATGTATTATTCACCTATTTATATTATTTCTCTCTTCCAGCTTAATCAATACTTTCCTAACTTGCCGTACCTGAAGTAGGATTTCTGACTGTTTTTGTTGCTTTACTCCTGTCGTGTTAATGGAAAACTGCGCTGACTTTCCCTGAGCATATCCACCTCCCCCAGCATCCCCATCACCACCACTACCATTTACTGGTTTAAAGTCCTTTCTGCCTTATTTTAGCCTTTTTTTTTAATGCTTGGACATTCATCCCAGATCGAATTGGGTGGTGCCCGCTCCTTCCTGTCCCAATACTGATGCCAGTGCCCCACCAAATGCAGCCACTTGTTCACACATGACTCCTTTAACCACGCATTTACTTCTCTAACGTTCTTATCTCTGTGCTAATTTGCGCACGGCTCAGGTAATGATCCAGATATTATAACTTTGAGATCCTGTTGTTTTGATTTTGTTCTTAATTTCTGATATTCCTTAAACAGGGATTGGTCCCAACATAGACCACCACAACTGGGTCCTCCCTCTTCCACTCTAATATCCAATATGACTTGAGATGTCTCTTACCTTGGCACCAGGCAGGCATAGAGCCATGTGGCACTCTTTGTCCTGCTTATAAAGAATGTAATCTGTACTCCTAATTATAGAACCTCCTACCACTGCCACATTTTCTTTTTGCTCCCCTGACAAGAATGGCCCCCTGTACTATGGCACAATGCTCAGTTTGCCCATCTTCTTGCCCATACCCATGGATGGTATGCAAGGCAGTTTGATCTTAAAGTAGGATAATAGGTTGACACAACATTGTGGGCTGAAGGGCCGTACTGTGCTGTACTGTTCCATGTTCTATGTTCCTTTTTTCCTCATCCATACAGGGAGCAAATTACACGTACCCCTGTTGAACAAGATCAAGAGCTGAGGTTCCTCCAATGCTAAATTAAGGATTCCTCTACCTGCTTCACTTGTAGTCAGGCCTTCCTGTTCCTGACCACTGGAAAAACTTAAGTACCCAATCTACAGAGTGTGACTGCCTCCCTGAAGAACCGTACCCAGGTCACTCTTTCCCCCTCCCTGATGTGCCATAGTTTTATGCTCAGACTCCAGCTCGTCAAGTCTGAGCAGGAGTTCCTTGAGCAACTGATTTTTGCTGCAGATGTGGTCGCTATGGACCATGATAGGGTCCAACAGCTCCCACATCGAACAGAGACAACACGTCGTCTGGCCCTGCATTTCTAAGTTAATTAAAATTAGGTTTACAAGCCTGGACTTCAGGAGTTAAGTCATGAGAAGAGATCGGACAAATTATGCCTGTCTTCTCAAGAAATTAGCAGGTTCAAGGGTGATCTACTCAAAGTCTTCAGGAATTAATATTAAAAGGCAAGGTAAATAGAGTGCAATTATTTCCATTGGTTGGGAGTTCTAGAATCAGGGGGACACAATTTGAGAATTAGGGCTAGGTCATTTGGGAGAGACATTAGGAAGCACTTCAATGCACATAGGATGATAAATGTTTGGGTCGGTTGTTAAGATCAAAACTGAGAATTTTTCATTAAGCAAAAGTATTAAGGGATATGGGCTAAAAGGAGGTATACAGAGTCAGGTCACAGATCAACCAAATAGTGGAACTGGCTTGAGGGGTTGAATGGCCCACTCCTGTTTCTATGTTCCCAAGTGACTCCAAATCACCACAATAACTGTCCTCTGAAATGACCTAGCAGCTGTCACTCAGTTGAAGTGCCATTAGTGATGGGCAACAAATGCCCCGAGTGATGCCAAGACAAAGAATAACATAAGGGACAAGGCAAAGGGCTGTGACAATTATTGCTCCTCAGACTGGAGGGTGGTGTTCCGATGTATCCAGGAAGCTTTGTGCTCTATTTGATACGTATTAATGATCTAGATTTGGGTAAATGGAATAAGATTTCAGCAGCCACTGATGACACAGAGCAAGAAAGAATGGCAAACTGGGGAGGACAGTAGAACAAGTCAGGAATGACAGGTGGATGAAATGGGGAGATACATAGCAAGCAAACCTTTTCAAGCACTGTTAAAAGGAAGAACAGCAGCAGTGAGACTGGGGTACATGTCGGGATTCTTGGTTTTCTTAATAGCAGCCTAGAATAAACAAGCAAGGAGATTTATCCTAAAAAATTTCAAAATCATTGCTTAGACCTCGGCTAGGATATTGTGTCCAATTCTGGCCATCACAAGTCAAGGCCTTGGAAAGGGAGCAGCTTAAATTTCCAAATGGTACAAAGGATGTCAGTAATAAATGAAGCTGATACTGCTCCATTTGGGGTAGAAGATTAAATAGGAAAGAAATTGTTTTGAGTGACCGAACACTCAGTAATAAGAGAATGCACATTTAAGGGTATTGGTAAAAGAAGCTGGTATGAGGGGGCATTCAGCCTTAAGTAAGTTGTTGTGATGTAAAAGGTACAGTCTACGAGTAAAGTAGAAACCGATGGTAATTTTCAAAATTGAATTGGATTAATATTTCATAAAATTAATTAGGAGAAGCCATTCAACTTGTGTTCATGCTGGCTCTGTGGAAAATCATCTTAGCTGGTCTCAATCCATATCCTTTCCATGTAGCTCTGCATTTGTCTTTCTCTTCAAATAATTATCTGATCCTATTTTTGAAGGCTTCAGTTTAATTCGGCTCCATCACACACTCTCCACAATTACATTCTACATCTGAAACAACTCACTATGTGGAAAAGGGTTTTCCTCATGTCACTGGTGCTGGTTTTATGGGCCATTTTAAATAGATGTCTTCTGATTCTTGAATGTTCCATCAACGTAAATAGGTTTACCTCATACCTACCTTGTCTAAATCACTCGTGATTTTTGACCACCTCCATCAAAGCTCCTCCCTGTTAATTTGTATTAATGTTCCTCATTTCTCCTACTAGATTGAATGACTTCACATTTGCATGGAAACACATAAATTAAGAGCAGGAGAAGGCTGTTTGGCCCTTCAAGCCTGCGGTGCCATCCAATATGATCCCGGTTAATCCTCTATCTAAAAAATTATCAATGTGGTTCTTGAATTCTGTCAGTGACCCTAGCCTCCCAAGCCTTCTGGTCTTGTGAATTACACAGGTTGACCACTCTCTGGGTGAAGAAATATTTCCTTGACTCTAAATGACTGAGCTCATTTCCTGAGGCTGTGTCGCCTCGTTCTGCACTATAAGAGCTGGTTGTTCAAATTCTCCTCTGTGGTCTTCACCCCCTCTGTGATAACCTTCACCCTGGCAATAGAGAGGCAGAGTACTGTACTGGATTCACGCTTAGAGCTGAGAAAATACTGTCTCTTCTTTTATTTACCAAAGATCTTACCATTATTGTTTTTCATCATTCTCCTGCCCTGCTGAATAGCTGAACCAGCCATGGTACCGTGGATCTTGAGAAGAAAGAAGTTGCGGGGCTACAGGGGTAAAAGCAGATTTGGTGGGATAACATACAGAATTCAATTGAAGAACTATTGTCAGCATACCAGATTGAATGTCTGCTTTGGGTGCTATTTTCACTTTATGAACTGCACTAGGTGCTATCTGCATCTTTGTTTCTCTTAGTGGATATACTTAGATGATGAAATATGATAGACTCTTCCATAGTGGAAAGTATCAAACCCAGTAACAATTGTACACAATTTGGTAAAGGAATTATTTGAGGATTGGGAACAAGCAAGTTTGTTTGGTCTTACCCCTTACAATTGGTTGCAGAGCCTTGAAATTGCATCAAGTCTACCTTCTGTCCTTGGTCACACTGACAAGGAATCAAATCTTCTTTGTGTTTATTGAAGGTCCACGAAGAGCATGTACCAACTGAACCATGGTGGATGGAGTGAAGATGTAGATATATTATTATTCGGTCAAAGACTTTCTTTTAATCTGGGAGCTGCAATTATCTTGCGGAGAAGCACTGTAGTGTTCTTTGACCTTTTGCTGGATCTTCAGTGGGAGATGGACAGCAAGTCCAACAAAATGGTGTGAATGTGAAAACTAAAGCTTTCCTTTTCTTCAATTGAGGAAGAGATTGCTCGAAGTAGTTTGATCCACTCCTGCACTGGATGTGATGTTTCATCATGATAATTGTGCATAGTGTGTACACAGTTGCCCTCATGACGTGATTCATTGAGAATTATTGGCTGTAAATCTCTAATTGTCAACAAACGTAAATTAATCTTTGGGAACTGATTACTTTTCTGTTCCTTTATGTTGATAGCGGTGTCTTAATGGCCTAATTTATCAAAATTCAGAGTATATTTGATTTATTATAGTCACATACTGAGATACAGTAAAAAGCATTGGATTGTGAGTTAATCAGTGAAATCATGCCTTACATTATCACCCTGATGTACTTGAACAAAATGCAGAATATTGTGTTACAGCTACAGAGAAGGTGCAGAGAAAGATCAACGGTAATATGAGAAGTCCATTCTTAAGTCTGAACACAGCAGAGAAGAAGCTGTTCTTGAATCTTGCACATTTTCAATCGTTTGTATCTTCTGCCCAATTATAGCAACTATAACGAGGGTGGGCAGGGTCTTTTGCTGTTTTCCAGAGGTAGTGGGAATTATAGATGAAATCAATGGAAAGAAGGCTGGTTTTTGTGATGGACTGGGCTGTGTTCACAACTCTATGTAATTTCTTGCGGTCTTGGGCAGAACATTTGCCATACAAAGCTGTGATGCATCTCGATAGAATGTTTTCTACAGAAGTAGGTTTTGTTCTGGCTAATTTTGACATCTTGAGGTGCCTCTTCATCTGCACCGTAATCACTTCCCATTCTGTCATTGCAACAGCAAAGTGACTCTATAGAATTACAAAGTGGAATTAGAATTCAAACTGCCACATTTGAAAAGAAGCCCAAAAGTTGCTTTCATTTTGAATTAGAGATAAAAGGTACTGCAGATGCTGGAGAATCCGAGATAACAAGCATGGGGCTGGATGAACACAGCAGGTCAAGCAGCATCATAGGAGCAGGAAAACTTGACGTTTCGGGCCTAATTGACAAGGTTACCATCTGATTATGTTCCAATGTTTCCTTCAACAGCAGCTCAACTTCCATACTACCTAAATTTGACATCATCTAAACCTCTGTTGTCTGTGTTTTAACTCTCACATCTCATGGGTTCTGATCCAAACTGGATCCCAGTCTGGTCACACCCTAATGTTAAAATGCTCAAACTTTTATTTTAAATCCCTCCATATCTTCAATCCTCTCTCTCTCTCTCTCTCTCTCTCTCTCTCTCTCTCTCTCTCTCTC
>JAHRHZ010000268.1:9058643-9096032 GCA_024137785.1 Ginglymostoma cirratum
TTGTTATCTCGGATTCTCCAGCATCTGCAGTACCTATTATCTCACTCTCAATTCAAAGTCAGGACTGGAATTTCAAATGCAAGTAGTGAATGTAAGGGGAAGGGCGAAAGAATTAATCTCAAGATAGACTGAAACATGAAACAAAAACAGAAGTTGCTGGAAAAGCTCAGCAGGTCTGGCAGCAGCTTCGAAGAAAAAAGTCAGTTAATGTTTCGGGTCCGGTGACCCTTCCTTAAAACAGTTCTTCTTCACGCCTGCTGCCAGACCTGCTGAGTTTTTCCAACAACTTCTCTTTTTGTTTCTGATTTACAACATCTGCAGTTCTTTCAGTTTTTATAGACTGAAACATCTCTGAAAAGAAGCACTCAAACTCATTTTATCTTTTGCTTTTCCCACACTTTGTCTGCTTTCAGTTTCTCCTGCACTTTTTAAAGTATGATTTTGTATTCTGTCCTGGAATGTGAACCTTTTGTTGGTTTTTAGCTCAGGTTTCTGGAGGAAATAGTCCAGTTTAATGATGAGCCTCACGGCTTTTACATTTGTGACCCTTAATGCACAAATGTTCATTCTTTTAGATTTCACTAATGTCTTTCAAGTATTTGTAGCACATTAACATACGCTCAACAAATGCTGTCAACAGTTTTGTTTAAATGGAAATTAAGAGTTCCCAGGCCATTCAAAGGGGAACAAAATCAATTCTTTTTATATTTGCACTGAATTAGCAGTTTTAAACTAGAGAGAGCAAGCTCAGTGGACTACACAGATTGGTTTAAAGAAGAAATAGGCCAAGGCCAAGAAGCAATTAAGCTTTAAATTTTATTCCTGATGTTGGAAACAATCTTGGAAAAAGATGAAAATAATCATATGGTTGACCTTCAGAATATTTTTTAAACAAAGTTGATTTAACTCAAACAAGGCAAAGGTACTAGTGGGAATGAAGTTGAGAGCTGTCCGCAAATAAGGGACTTTTAAGGGTTCAAGGAGTTGAAAGATGATGCCCATGAGAAGAATAAGTTAGGCAAACTGGAACATGAACACACAGACTACCATTTAAAAGTTGAGCATCATATGGCAGGGAATCTGACAGAGTAATGAAAGGCATTGTAGGTACATGTCTGAGGTTGAAATTGATAAGTAATCTTGAACCAATTAATGATGAATTAAAGAAAGGAGGACACAACTCAAAGTTACTACTTCAATGCTGATACTCCATGAAATGCAAGAATGTGGCATAAACCTGTTTGTTTGCAGAGTCCGACAGCATGGAAACGGACCCTTCGGTCCAACCCAGTCTGTGTCGTACATAATCCCAACTAAACCAGTCGCAATTCTAAACCTTTGCTGTTCATGTATCTATCTAAATGTCTTTTAACGGTGTTTATTGTACCTGCATCCAACTCTTCCTCAGTCGTGATTGAAACCTTTTATCAAGACAGACAGATCGCTAGTAATACTTTGCATAAATCTTAAAGGCTAACACAAAATGCCAGCAAGATCATATTGTGGGAGTTCTCTTGCCAACAATTTACAATTAAGCTGAGATAATGAATATTGGATGAGTTGGGTGCCTGGGGAAGGAAGGTAATGGAAGGGATGGAGGAAGCTCCATTCTTTCCTGCAACGAGGGATGCAAGATAGAAATCAGGGATGGGTTAAATAGGACCATCTTGATGGTTCATTTTGGTACTGAGCAATGCATTTGCCCATTAAATCTTCTTCAGGGTAAATAGTTACACACTTGGTGTTATTTTTTATGGTGTATACTTGCCATTTTATGAACAACTAGCTAAAAGTCAAGACTCTCACCAGTATTGTTTAAATTTGTGCATTGTGAAATGACTGATTTCTGTTACCACAGTAATTTTTGTTTATAACATGTACTCCTTGTCCCTTCCTTCTGTTGATGTTTTAAATAGATGAAGAGAGAAGAAAAGTTATTGAGGGTAAAAGTGAATGGCTGGGAACCTCTTAAAATGGAAATATTTTTTAAAACTTCATCTGTTATCGCTCCAAGTTTTTAAGTCCGAGCTAAGTTTTAAAATCCTCCAAACAGACTTGAATAAAACTCAGGCAGCTGGTGACAGATGGCAAAATCAAGGAGCAAGTCAAAAATATCCAGATTGAACAATTTGAGCAGATTTTGTTTACAGTAAAACTCCTTAGTCCTGACAGGGTGAGATTCACTTCTTTATGAACTGAATTCTCAACATAATTTTGGTAACTGTGTTGGTTCCTTGCAGTTTGAATGGTAGAGTGTACAGATGCATGTTTATATGTCATGTTACTATTTCTTCCGTATTTTTCAGGAAAGTTGAGCCTCAGCCCACTGCAAAGGTGTTAAACTATTCATAACACATTGTACAGTAGGTGAAAAGCACACCAGCAAGAAATCTTGGCATGTTTGAGACACTAAGTCAGATATTTATACGTTTTTGTGAAATCAGATTCATATTGCAGTCATTCTGGTTTAACCATGTCTTGTTTTATTTTTATTATCTCTTCACGTAGCAAAACTCATTCAGACCCCAATTTCCTTAAGTTTAAAATGTGTGGTATACTGCAGCTGTAGAAATTCCATACCTTGTATAATGTCACCAGAACTGCTGTGTTGAATTTGTTATAATCAACCTGTTCAGAGGTGTTATTGCACACCCTTTGAGCAAGTGGGGACTCGAACTTGGGACTCTACCACTGTACGCAAAAGCCATTTGCTGTTTTGAATTGACAACTTGTTTCTCAGAATCAGCCGCTGCTCTTTGGTCGGTCTTACCATGCTAGTTCACTCCAACGAGTCAGCAGTAGTTTATGGAGTCCATTGTGAGTAAAGTGTCATTTGCCTTTTTACCCACCATGACTAGAAACACACAAGCTAGTCATTTTAGGGTTTTGGGTGTTTGTACAACGCTGTTTTGGGGCTGCACTAGGAAATTCAATTCTCTCTGACTTGGATAGGGAAGACAATGAGGAGAAGTATGATAAAAAGAATAGTTGGCTGGATTTGTCCATTTATCACTAGACTTAATTATTTGTCTCATTCTAACCTGCTGCTGTTATATGACCGTATATCTGCAATATGTACAACAGCCAGGTACTAAAACTGCTTTGACATGTTCCCCCTCCCCCTTCTACTAAGAGATAAAAATATGAAAGTTATGGGACCATCTTGGAGTCATTCACCATTCCAGCGTGGTCATGTATCAACATTCTTTTATCGATTTGGTTAGCTTCCTGTAATTGCTTACCTAATGCTACCATCATGTGAGCACTAGCACCATACTGCAATTCAAAAACATGGCTTACAGCTACTTTCTCAAGGCAGCCAGGATTGAACAATAAATGCCCATTACCCACACCTCTCACACAAATTAAATTGCCATTAGTATTCAGCCAGACTGGTTAGCCTTGGCTTCTTCTGCAGTCAGGATGAAGTGAGTATGCTAAGTATTTATGCCTGGAGTGTACGGCAAGCTTACAATTGCCTTGGAAGATATTCTCATTATAGAAGAGAAATAAGGGACCCTACTATTCCCTGTTGATGCAATAAGTTTTATTTTTGAACTGCAGAAGTCTCCAAGCTTGGAATATTAGTTGTCTAACATGTATCAATGAAAATGTTTTGGGAAATGCCTAAGTCTATTGTTAGATTGCTGAAGCTATCAGATGTTGTAAATGTGAATAATCGACTGAATAAGACACCAATGTATGAAATAAGCTGTGAAATAATGGAATGTGCATGAATCAGCCCTTTCTTGTTTGTTCAGTTTAGGTTAGCAGACTATTGTTCTGTTGTTGAGTCAAAGCCAAATCAGCAATCTGGAAGAATGGTATTGGAAACTATACTTAAGTCAGCTTTGGAAAAGAATCTGACTTTGCTGCAAAGGGAGTAAAAATGATAGATGATCATTGTCGAGTGGTAAATAACCAGGATGAATGTTGGGAGTTCTGGGGTCAGTGCTTGTAGAGTCGAAAAAATGTTAGTGGAAGCACATTAATCAGCAACAATGTCTATCATGCAGGCTTGGTTTATTGGGACAGTCTCAAGTTCAAGAGCAGAAAAGCTTTCAATGGCTGAGCTGAGGAAATCCAATGCTTTCCGGTGGCAATCCCCACATTGTCCTGTCTGACTCTACCAATAGATCAACTTCTCTCCATAGTTCCCAAGTTTCCATTCATAATCGACCCTTTCAATGCATCATATTTTTGTGAATAACTGCATCAAACTCATGATGTTAAGCGAAATGTTGTATTTCCTTAACTTAACCATTGAAAGCTTTTCTGCCCTTGAACTAGATACTGTTCCAATGAAACAACCCTACGTGATAAGAATGTTGTATGTAGGTGATAACATCTTACCCCTTACTGAATCTTCCTAGCTTGACTTTTCCCTGCCAAACTGCTGTCGTCTGATCATTCAATAAAGTCATGACTCACGTCTTTCTTGCTCCTTTTATTCTATCTCATTTTTTCAAAGAAAATTTAATCCTCTCACTTCTCCTCTTAAAGTCTTTTTATTCTCTGCCCCAAGCTTGACCAATAACCTGTCTCAGATATTTTTCTTCCTTTTCGTCCTCCAACCTCTACCGAGTGATTCCTCATCCTCTGATTGCAATCTTCATTCTCAGCTCATCTTGCTTTGAATCCCAAGAAGTCACTCACCTCTTGGTCTAGCCTTTTCTCCCCCAGTAATTATAAACGAACAACTCTTGGATGGTGTTTACTCCCATGGTTATCTTCACTGAGCTATTTCTAACCACTCATTCGTATAATCCCTTCAAACTCAAAATTTCTTCCTCCGAACCCTGCAGCAAGTATTTCTCCCCAGTACATTTACAATTGCACTTTCAAACTCTCAGCTGCTTAAGAGTTAATTTGTCATGAAGCTTCTACGGTCATTGAGTTGTTCATTCACTAATGTCACCACAGGTGGGGCAGTATACATACAGAATTTTTGGACAACATTTGTGAAATAATGAGCAAAAGCTGAAGTTGCATCTGCAAGGTTGCTATATCTCCAAATATGCAGTTCCCTTTCTAGAGCATAGAACAGTACAATACAGGAACAGGCCCTTTAGTCCATGATGTTGTACAAAACTTGATGCCAAGTTAAACTTATCCCATCAGCCTGCTCATGGTCTATATCGCTCCATCCCTTATTCTTGTGATTATCTAAAACCCCCTTAAACGCCCCTATCCTATCAGCGTGCACCACTATTCTGGCAGCACATTTCAGGCATCTACCAGTCTGTAACTAAAAAAAACTCCTTTTGAACTCTTCCCCTTCTTATGTTAAATGCATGCCTTTTTTTTTGAAGGAAACCCCATGACACTTATTATTTTAGTCATTTTTGTTGGTAAGATCACTTTTTCTGGTTTTATGTTTTCATAGGCTTTGCAGTGTTTGAGGAACTTGGTCCTTGTAAGTTCTGAGCATTAGGTTGAAGTGATATTGTTTCAAAATCAGTTTGCTGTTGAAATGATCCCATTTACTGGATTATATGATGTGACAGTAAAGTAGCATTTATTCACTAAGCAGTCACACCAGATAGATAATTTATTAAAGATGTGGTTCTAAATTTCCAATTGTTTGTAGTCCAATGGATTCTAAGAGAAGTAAAAAGGATTATATTTATTGTCAGACATCGATGATTTTCTTTTACAGTTCTCAACACCAAATAATTGACAGGGGTATGGTCAATACACTGAGATTTGTTGAACAATCTGCTGACTAATTTTAAGACAAGCCTAAATAGATTGAACCCATTTGGTTCAAACTGGCTTGATACGAAACCCAACCAACCCGTTTGATTTAAACAGATCTTTGAGCTGTGTATTGCTGTAAAGATGCAATTAGTAGAATAGTTAACTAAAGTGCTTAATTTGCACTCTAGTATAACAAAAATTTTATTACCTGCTACAGCAGCTATGAACGCAAGTCATATTCGGAGTTCCACCAAATTGTGGTGTTTGCTCCAACAACAAGTGAAGAGGACAACTGCTTGCTGCTATTCAATTGAACAATCTCTGGCACCATCTATACAGTACACCCTAGCCCAGCTATTCATTTTACTGTCCAATATGCCAACTTCTTTTCAACCCTCCCTGAAGAAATGAGCAAATAATTCTAGGCAATCAAAACGATCAAAAAGGAACCATCTTCCTTTAGGGTAATATAATATATTGAAAACAGAATGACGAGACGACCAATTATATCGTTCCAAGTTTGACTTTGGAGCATCAACTTTAAAAAGAGAACATGAACAGGAGTAAGCATTTAGCTCCTTGAGATTGCTTCAGCATTCTGTTAGTTTGTGGCTGATTTGTATCTTAACTCCATTTACCCATCTTCATTCCATAAAGGCAAAAGGTCAGGGGTCAAAAATTCTGCAGTGATTAATTCTCTTCCTGTTTCCCTAATGCCTGTCCACCATCTACAATGCACAAGTCAGGAGTGTGATGGAATACTGCCCACTTGTCTGGATGGACACAGCTCTGACAACCCTCAAAAAGCTTGACACCATTCAGGTGAATGCACCCTGCTTATTTTCCCAGTACCTTCACCAATCATTTCTCTGGTGCACAGTGGCAGCAGTGTGTACCATCTATAGGACAAACTGTGGCAACCTGCCAAGGCTCCTTCGACACCACCTTCCAAATCTGCAACCTCTAGCACCCACAGGAACCAGGTCCCAAATTCTTAGGAACACTGCCACCTGCAAGTTCCCCTCCGAGTCATGCACTGTCATGACTTGCCCCAGGTCATTCACGGTGCTCAAGTCAATATCCTGTAACCCTCTCTAACGCCAGTTAGAGCTTCCTGTAATTTCTTTTGCTGCTGCATGGACTTCGAACTTTCATGGCAAGTGGAATATATTTTGGATAAATGTGAGGTATTGCTTTTTGGCAAAACAAATAAGGGCAGGACTTGTACAATTAAAATTAGGGCCTTGCACAGTTTTGTAGAACAGAGAGACCTGGGCATTCAGGTACATAATTCTTTGAAGTTTGCATCACATTTAAAAAGGGTGTTAAGAAGGTGTTTAGCACGCTTGCCTTCATTGCTTAGTCCTTTGAGTATAGGACTTGGGATGTCATGTTGAGATTGTAGAGGACATTGGTGAGGCTTGTTCTGAAGTGCTGTCTAGTTCTGGTTGCCCTGTTATAGAGGGACATTATTATTCTGTAGAGGATTCAGAAAAGACTTACTGGGATGTTGCCAGGAATGGAGAGTTTGAGTTCAAAGGAGAGACTCAATAGGCTAGGTCTTTTTTCACTGAAGGGTAGAAGGTTGAGGGGTGACCTTTTATAGAGGTTTGTAAAATAATGATTGGATATAGATAAGATGTCTTTCCCTCAGGTGAGGGATTTCAAGAGTAGGGGCCTTATTTTTAAGGTGAGAGGAGAAAGATTTAAAAAAAAAGACATGAGAGGCAATTCTTTTACATGCTCATGTCTGGAATGAACTTCCAGAGGAAGTGGTTGATGCGAGTACAGTTACAAAGTTTAAAAGACATTTAGATAAGGACATGAATAAGAAATGCTTGGACGGATATGAGCCAAGTGCAGTCGGTGGGACTGGTTTAGTTTTTGATTATGGTCAGCATGGACTGGTTGGACCATAGGGTGTGTTTCCGTGTCCCTCCATCCGCAGAAACTGTGCATCAGCACACCAGGCAGCAGCACAGAGCTTCCTCGCAGTTATGCAGCTCAGAGGGAATTTTGACCTGCAGTGCATACCGCCCCCCACCCCCCCACAAATCTGGCTCACTAATGTCTTTTAGGGAAGGAAACCGCCATCCTTACCTGGCCTGGTCTGCATGTGACTCCAGACCCACAGCAATTTGGTTGATACTTAACTGCCCTCTGGGCAATTAGGGATGGGCAATAAATACTGGTGTCATCAGCAACACCCTCATTCCTTAAAGGAATTAAAACAACACCTTAATGCCTGTTACGTTTCAAGAAATCAGCTCAAGAGCACCTTCTTGAGGCCAATTCGGGATGGACAATAAATGTGGGCCACGTCAGGGTTGAACAAATTGTTAAAAATCTTTGCTACCCTTGCCAGAATGAGAATCTATCAAACTCGATTTGTGTAAGTTTCAATTCACTGAGCCGCAAAAGCTTTCCTGGCAGAATTCCACAAATCTCGTGATTATTTTCAATAAGGGAGTGCGCTTTCTGAATGGCTTGTCTTTGACATGAACAATATGCCTCCTTGTCTTGGATTCATTAATCTGAGGAACTGGCTCCTCCGTATCCCTTTTAGTTCCTCCAATTATCTTACACACCTAATGATCAGTATTGATTTGATTCTGTTCCAATCTATATCAAAGACCTATTTTCAGCAAAGGGCATGATTTTTCTCTCACTCCTCGCTGATCTATGTACTTCTGTTTTTCAAACTCTGTTTGTTTTGTCTCCCATTTTCACCTTGCCCTGCAAATGGCAGAACAGATGGAGAAGACCCATTATTTGTCTCTTGACTTCCCCTTCCAAACACAGTGCAGCAAGTATGTTCTAAAAGAACAGAAGCACACTTCTTTTGTTTTTGCTAAATATAATTGTATGTACAGGATTCTATTTTTCAATCCTGTTGAAAAGCATCCAAACAGAAGGTTTATTTTTCCCGAACCACACTAAATGCACATCTAAATATATGCAACAGGCAATTTTCAGCAGTAATTGTCCTATAAACAGGTAGCCTGAAAGGGTTAATTTTGTATAGCTCACCCATTGATATAAATAGCTGGGTCTCTGGGAGGGTCTAGTTATTCAGTTATTCACTTCTACTGTCTAAAACCATGTAGCATAGGCCTGGTTACCATCTCATTAAAAATGTCTCTTAACCTAGTGTTAATTAAGGTAACCAGTCTGAAAGTGACAGGGCCTGTTATCTTACTGTTCTGCAACAAACTACTTCCTGTTACTCGAGTATGTCTTTCTGCTCGAGACTTTTATTAGTGTTTAATCTTTCACCATTTATACTAGTTTATAGAGCTTACTAGAATTGAGAAGGGTTTATGACAGTAAATAACCCAAGAAAAGATAGCAGATCCATATCCAGCAATGGACATTTATTACAATGGTAATTCCACACAAATATCGAGAAGAGGAATGAGAATATTTAAATCCTTTCTCTTTGATTGTATTGACCAATTGAAGAGGACCTCCTGGTCTTTGATCACCTGACCTGACAGGTGTGTCTTATGTTTATTTACTCATGGGATGAGGTCATCGGTGGTAAGGCCAGTGTTTGTTTTCCATTCTTAATTGCACAGAGGGCAGTTGAGTCAAACACATTGCTGTGGGACTGTAACCACATATAGGGTAGACCAGGTAAGGATGGCAGTTTCCTTCTCTAAAGGATATTAGTGAACCAGATTGGTTTTTCGAACAATGCATTCATGGTCATTGGTAGACTCTTAATTCTAGGTTTTTATTGGATTCTAATTTCTACCATCTGCTGTGGTGGGATTCAAGCCCAGACCCCAAGAACAGCACCTAGGTCTCTGGATTAACAATTTAGCAATAATACCACTAGGGTCACTGCCTCCTTTATTGGAACAGGAGGATGCCATTCAGCTCTTTGAGACTGCTCTGCCATTAAATAAGAACATAAGAATTAGGAGCAGGAGTAGGCCATCTGGCCTTTCGAGCCTGCTCTGCCATTCAATAAGAACATGACCGATCTTTTCGTGGGCTCAGATCCACTTGCTCGCGCTCTCACAGTATCCCTTAATTCCTTTATTGTTCAAAAAAAAATCTACCTTAGCTTTAAAAACGTTTACTGAAGTAGTGTCAACTACTTCACTGGGCAAGGAATTCCATAGATTAACAACGCTCTGGGTGAAGAAGTTCCTCCTCAATTCAGTCCTAAATCTGCTCCCTCTAATCTTGAGGCTATGCCCTCTTGTCCTAGCTTCATCTGCCAGTGGGAACATCCTCTCTATTTCTGTCTTATCTATTCCCTTCATAATTTTATATGTTTCTATGAGATCCCCCCTCAATCTTCTAAATTCCAATGAATATAATCCCAATCTACTCAGTCTCTCCTCATAAACCAACCCCCTCAACTCCGGAATTAACCTAGTGAACCTCCTCTGCACCCCCTCCAGTGCCAGTACACCCTTTCTCAAGTAAGGAGACCAAAACTGCACACGGTCCTCCAGGTGTGGCCTCACCAGCACCTTGTACAGCTGCAACATAACCTCTCTGCTTTTAAACTCAATCCCTTTAGCAATGAAGGACAAAATTCCATTTGCCTTCCTAATTACTGTTGTACCTGCAGACCAACCTTCTGTGATTCCTACACAAGGACACCCAGGTCCTTCTGCATAGCAGCATGCTGCAACTTTTTACCATTCAAGTAATAGTCCTTTTTACTATTACTCCTACCAAAATGTAGGACTTCACATTTATTTACATTGTATTCCATCTGCCAGACCTTTGCCCACTCACTCGCTGTATCTATGTTCCTCTGCAAAGTTTCACAGTCCTCTGCACACTTTGCTCTGCCACTCATCTTCCTGTCATCTTCAAACTTTGACACCCTACACGTGGTCCCCAACTCTAAATCTTCTATATAAATTGTAAATAATTGCGGTCCCAACACCGATCCCTGAGGCACACCACTAGTCACTGATTGCCAGCCAGAATAGCACTCATTTATCCCCAGTCTTTGCTTCCTGTTAGTCAGCCAATCCTCTATCCGTGCTAATACTTTACCCCTAATGCCATGCATCCTTATCTTACGCAGCAGCCTCTTGTGCAGCACCTTGTTGAAGGCCTTTTGGAAATCTAGGTACACCACATCCACTGGGTCCCCATTGTCCACCTTACTCGTAATGTCTTCATAGAATTCCAAAAGATTTCTCAAGCAAATGAGACCAAGGCCAATCAGGTTGCAGTCTCAACTTCACTTTACACTCTGCACTGCTTATAAACCTTGAAATCTATCTAATTTAGCCTTGAATAAATTCAATGACCCATCCTCTGCTATTCTGAGGAAGGAAAATTTTTTCCCTATACACATGTGGGATGTGGGTGTCACTGGCTGGCCAGGATTTCTTGCCCATCCCTAGCTGCCCTTGAGAAGGTGGTGGTCAGCTGCCTTCTTGAACCGCTGCAGTCCTCCTGCTGTAGGTTGACCCGTAATGCTATTGGGGAGGCGAATCTAGGATTTTGATCCAGCGACACTGAAGGAATAGCAATATATTTCCTCGTCAGGATGGTGAGTAGTTTAGGGAGGAAATTGGAGATGGTGGTGATCCCATATGTCTGCTGCCCTTGTCCTTCTAGACAGAAGTGGTTGTGGGTTTGGAAGGCGCTGTCTGAGGATCTTTTGGTGAATTTCTCCAGTGCATCTTGTAGACAGTACACACTGCTGCTACTGACCGTCAATGGTGGACGGAATGGATGCTTGTAGATGTCGTGCCGATCAAGCGGCTGCTTTGACCTGGATGGTGTCAAGCTTCTTAAGTGTTTGTTGGGGCTGCACTCGTCCGGGCAAGTGGGGAGTATTCCATCACACTCCTGATTTGTGCCTTGTAGATGTTGGACAGGCTTTGAGGAGTAAGGAGGTGAGTTACTTGCCGCAGTATTCCCAGCTTCTGGCCTGCTCTTGTAGCCACTGTGTTTATTTGGTGTGTCCAGTTGAGTCTCTGGTCAATGGTAACCCCAGGATGTTGATAGTGGGGGAATCAGTGATGGTAACACCATTGAATGCCAAGAGGTGGTAGTCAGATTGTCTCTTATTGGTGATGGTCATAGTCTGGCATTTGTGTGGCGCGAATGTCACTTGCCACTTGTCAGCCCAAGCCTAGATATTGTCCAGATCTTGTTGCATGTGAACATGGCCTGCTTTAGTATCTGAGGAGTCATGAATGGTGCTTAACATTGTGCAATCATCGGCAAACACCCACTTCTGACCTTATGATGGAGGGAAGGTCATTGATGAAGCAGCTTAAGATGGTTGGGCCTTGGACACTACCTTAAGGAACTCCTGCAGAGATGTCCTGGATCTGAGATGATCGACCTCCAACAACCACGATCATCTTCCTATGTGTCAGGTATGACTCCAACCACGCCCCCTTATACCCATTGATTCCAGTTTTGCTGGGGCTCCTTGATGTCACACTCGGTCGATCTGCAGCCTTGATATCAAGGGCTGTCACTCCCACCTCACCTCTGGAATTTAGCTCTTGTCCATGTTTGAACTAAAGTTGGTTTGAGGTCAGGAGCTGAGGTGGCCCTGGCGGAACCCAAACTGGGCATCACTGAGCAGGTTATTGCTGAGCAGGTGCTGCTTGATAGCGCTGTTGAGGATACTGTCCATCACTTTACTGATGATCGAGAGGAGACTGATGGGGCGGTAATTGGCCGTGTTGGATTTGTCCTGCTTTTAATCTGACAGACTAATGAGCCTTTTGAGAGAAGGAAATTCGTTTCATCTCCATCTAGAAAGTGAGCAATCTTATTTTGAGCCTCTGTTCCCTGGATCTGATCTCTCCTATGAGTATGTCCCATCCATAAGAAAGAAGAACAGGATTTGGCCATTCAGCCCCTTGAGCCTGCTACTCCAGTCAATTGGTTCAAGGCTGTCAAGTTACCGCGTAGGTCACACCACTGCACGCACATGCAAGCGTATACATGATACAGACACTGTTATCCTTCTGGCATAAGCTCAAGGCCTACAAGTGTGTCTGGCATGAGTCTTTGAACACAGAAACAAGACTGCTAACAATTCAGTGAAATTGACTGTGTGTCCATGACTGGTATTTGGTGAAACTTGGACATGGTTTGGAACAAACAATGCAGCATATAAACCCTCAAATCAATTTATCATTTTCTTTTGGTTTCATTTAAGTTCCCCTAGTTTCAGAGAGAAATGATGCAATTAAAAGCTTCTGATATATGAGACATAGTGAGAGAGTTCCACAGTTTTTCATTGACAGAGTGCTGATTTTTATTGTCGAATTTCCAAAGCATCCTTTTCAAAATGAACAATTTGCATATGTTCAAAGCCTGAAATTGATGGCAGACAAGAGAGGTAATGTCTTGGGTGTAGTGTCTGTCAGAAACCATCCAAGAACAAAGAAAGCTGTTCTCTCTGTTTATGGTTGCTGGCAGATTGGCTGTGTATTTTATTTCTGCTGCAGGAATAAAATAGTCATTATGGTTTTGTGAAGTGTAAAAGTGTTCTGCATTGTGAAATAGGCGATAAACAACTCCTGTAAACAGGAATGGGATGATTAGATTCCATTCTGTGCAGTCTATTGTGGCTTCTGGTGATGCATTTATAATAATTTAGTGTGATAATTTGAAGGTCTTAATTTATACCAGTACTATAGAGGTGGGGGTGGAGTTAGTGTGGGCTTCAGGTATGTGGAGGCAGCTACTCACTCAAATGGTCAACTGTCTCCATTTTAAATGCCACCATGATAACCCCACTGAGTAAAAGCTAGAGTGTATAAAATGGACATGGTCTGATCCCAACACATTACTTTAGGATAGACATGATCCCTTGGGAGAGATGAGGTGTCCCTTGGATATGGTCCCAGGAGACAATGGGCCGGAAAGAGGAGACTTAAAATGCTGTTTTAGGATGGTTAACTGTGGAGAAGATTGTGCATGAAAGACATCTAAACCCCCTTGTAACTGGTCAACATGTCAAGACCAGCCAGCATGTTTTTATTTTTAGTGTCCATGCTTTGTGCAAAGGGATGTAGTCCGCAATGCAGAAGTTCAAGTAATAGAGCTTTATTTTTTCTGTATGTGGATATGAACTGAGAGGGCGAGCATGATGGTTGGAAGTAGGTGCAAAGTTGGATAAAGGAGATTTGAGGGGCCATTTGGGAATGGGTAGAGGATGCCATGTGGCATAGATGGGATAAGTAAGGAGTGTATAGAGGTGAGGGACTTGAGGGGTGAAAACTGGAGGAATACTTTATAGTTTTTTTTTTTCAACTTTGGGCACCAGGGCTGTCAAAAAACAATGGCAGGCTTTCTGCCTAGCCCAAATAGGAACTGGCAGCTTCCTGAGCTTTTCTCAACATGACATAGATTGATGTCCAATCCAACCTGTGGCCCCCTTTCACAATCACCAGGTCCAAAATGGGGAGGACAGATGACCATCTTTAACGATTGGCTTCATCAAGCAAGGAATTCTACTACCTGTGCTCACGTGACCTGGGAATGAAAATTGGGGCCACAAGAGTCATTTTTTTTCCTGAAGATCCAGGCAGTCCCATTTCCCTACACTATTCTTGTTGCCCTCCAAGTTATTTTCCTGAGAAAGGGTTTTCCTTGCACACCCTTATATCTCTTCTCCGAAACCTTTAAATCAATGTTCTCTTGTTCTTGAACCATGAATAAGGTTTCAGAGCAGGCATATAGGGGAGAAGGTTGACAGTCCAGCTATTTGTCAATTCAGAGATCAAAGCTTGTTTTTCTGAGACTTAACAGTCTGAATTTATTTTTGTTCTGGTAACATTTTTCCAACCACGAAAATCCCCTGGCGTATTATTGAGGTTACATCCGATGTGTAATTAAATGCAATATGGTTATGTGTATTTGGCACTGATACAGACCAATTTTATGTACTAGTCTGGCAACATATGGCATGACTTGGGTAGTTTGGACTTTGAAAGCATCAGAGCAACCACACTCAAACTGGAGAGTTCTGGTGGCCAGAACACAACAGGAGGAATTTAAAAGCCGAAGACAAGTTCTGAGGAAAAAACATGAGGATGTTTCTTGCTGTTGGAGATGTGAGGTGGGGGGGGGGGGGCGGAAACTTAGGTTTCTTTCACCATAAAAGAAGCTGCAGTAGTATGTAAGATGGCAAACAGTGTGGAAATTGTTGACTGACATATATTTGAACTAATGTAAAGCAAACTCCAGGTTCAGGTGATGTGTGTGATCAATGGATATGTTTGAATCATGGACCTGTAAACCTTGGAACCTCATCAAAAATAATTCTATTCTGAAATTGAGCATTGGAAGCTAGTGGGATGGGGGCTTTTGGAGCTTAGATAATTAAGGACGAGCTAAGTGCCTTCCCTCACTCATTTTTTGAAATCATAAATGCAACAAAAGCTGATGTCTCTTTTTGAAAAGAGAGCCATTTTAACTGGGCTTTCTTTGTGAGTTTACTGTTACTAAAATGTGAGGAAAAAATCATAAAATACAACACTCGCATATGCACGCATTAGAAATTAGGTGAATCCAAAAAAGAGAAAATCAACAAAGAAAATGTGAACCAGTCATTGGTCATCCACGGTGAATCGCTTTTGAAACATTTATGGCCATTAAAGTGGACAATTCCCAAAGTGCTGATCTTGACGGTTGAGTAATTGTTGGAGATGATTAGTTATGGAGTTTATCCAGTTCCTTTCAACCAATGGCTTTGTTGTCTTGACCTGTTTACAGTAATTTTAGAAACAGAGACTTTATTTTTATCTGCACACGCAGGGTTGTCTAGTGGAAGTTCTCAGCCATGCTCTTCACAGCACACTTCTGCACAATGGAACTCGAGCAAACATGTAGCGAGGTTGGACACACAAACTAGGAGTTGCAGTTGCTTTTTAACTTCACTTCTTGTGTATCCCTGTAAGGATAAAACAGGACTATCTCTTTCACCCAGAACTGCTATTCCTTCAATTTGCAACAAGTCTGCTGCATTGGGCACAAACCCATAGAAGGTGATTTGCTGCTGAGAGGGCACTCAGCCCCTCATTATGTATGAAGCCACAGGCAATCAATATTCCAGGGTTTTTTTGTGTGAAATGGTCTCTCTTCCTTTTGAAATATTGCTGTCTGAAGTTCTCTTAATACGCTTCAGGTGAAATGTATCATGATTCCTCTCAGGGCTTTAATCCACAAAAGGAATTTCCAGACAGCTACTGAATTCTCAGCCACCCTTTGGCTTGCATGTCCTTTGTCTTAAACACAAAACGTGTACTTAAATATTCAATACATTTGTCAGTAATTGTGGATTGTAATCCATTGTCATCACGATAGCTGATAAGTAGCAGGCAACACTTGTGCTAGAAATGCCAAGGGAATGATCATCTCCAAAAAATGACAATGTAATTACCTCCCCCTGACATTCACCAATTTTACTTTTGGTGAATTCCCCACCATCTAATATTCCGGAGATCAGAAATGACCACTCTCTAAAATGCACACATCAGTTAAATGGAATGCTCCTCAGTTACCTGGATGAATGCAGCTACAACAAAACTTGAGAAGTTTTCAAATGGTGCTGAGCAAGGCAGGTCAGTTCAGTAACCCATCCACCCCCTTAATCGTTTACTCCTGCCATCATTTAAATTTTCCATCTAAGAGAGTATAAGAACTAGACAAAGCACTTGGTGTATGGGGACACCACGGCCTTCTAATTCCATTCAAGTCGGACAGTATCCAGTTTGTTATTACTTCACTGCCATGGAATTAAATCTTGGAACCTGTTCATTTTAAAAAAAAAATAAAAAATTCATCAATCACTTCCTGCCATCCTCTTGAAGACAATTAGGAAAGAGCAGTAATATTGGCCTTACCAGCAATTTCCACATTTTACGAATGAATGAAAACAATATCCTGTTTTATGACAGCTGCTTGTAGCTACTCTGATCAGGATGTCTGCTTTCATGGTATGTCATGCTCATCAGTCTTATACCATCATATTTTACTATTATTGGGTGGCAGATAAAACAGCAGTTCTCCCTAATGCTGGATGTCTTTTCCCTGACAAGTTGGGAATATTGACTCTAATGTTTCTGGATAAGCAAGTTCAGTCTTTTCTCCTTTCAAAGATGCTATATGACTAACCGAGTGTCTGTACTGTTTTCCACTTTTTAGTTTAGATTTCCAGCGTTTGCGGTATTTGCATTTGTTTTATAATGTTAATTTAGTGGTTTTACACTTGACAGGCCATTTTACATGTTGCTGTTTGAGGCAATAGTTTTGATTTTTTGTCTTTTTTATTTTTTGCTCTTAAGTAAAGAGCAGTCAAAATCTCCAATGTTTCAATCTGTTGTAGTCATTACCAGCTTCTGTCAACTTTTCTGGTCTGAACTGGCTAACTGAGTCATTTTCAGAATAAGGATTTCAGTATAATGATTCCCTTTTTTACATGACAATTTTAAATTAGTTATCATACATATTAAAGCCATGGTGATGCCAGTGAAGAGCATAGTTATGTGGGAGATGAGATAATCGGAGTGCAGAAGACGTTTTAAATTTAACATTTCAATTTTGAGCAAAGAAACTATTTTACCAGAAGGTCTGTTGAAATTGTACAGCCAATGGAAAAGGTTCTGATTTAGTTATTTTTCCTGGCATTTCCCTGAACTTCCTTCTTTCATCGCCTTTGCAATTCACTTCAATAACAATTTGGTATTAAAACAACAACAAGAACTTATTTTTATTATCCTGGAATAAAATATCCCAAGACTGAACACACGAATATTCTGAAATGGAGTATGGCACCAAGCCCACATAAGGAATTATTAAGGCAGTCATGACCAAACCTTCTTCAAAGAAGTAGGCTTTAAAAATGGTATTTAAGAAGGAAATTGCAGGAGAGACTAAGAGGTATAAGAATGGAATTATAGAGATTGAAGCATAGGCAACTGCAGTTGTGATTATCAATGGTGGAGGAATTATAATTGAGAATGCAAAAGAGGCCAGGATTAGAGCATTGTCGGTATCTTTTGAGGTATGTGGGCTGCGATAATATCATAGACATGAAGGGCAAGGAGGGATTTGAGGACCAGAGTGAGAATTTTAAAATCTAAACCAGCGTATAGGCACAGGTAAGTCAGCAAGTACAAAGATAGTAGAGAAACAGGGGACAATGCTGTGATTTAAATCTCAGGCAGCAGAGTTTTGGATGACATCGAGTTTACAGGGGACCGAACATGATCAGCCAGCTGAGATTTCGTTGTAGTAATCAAGTCTAGAAATCAACAAAGCCAGAAAGAGGTTTCAGCAGCAGGGGCTTTGAGACCAGGAGATAGGTGCTCTAGGTGTTTCTTCCTCCAAAGATTCCTTTCCACCATGGTTGACAGAGCCCTTGACCACGTGCTAACCATTTCCTGCACTATTATCCAGCTATCCTGAGAACTCCAACAAATTTTTAGGCCTTGAAACACCTGAGCTCCAGAGAAAACCTTGCCTGGTTCTTGTTCCCTGGATATTGACGCAAAGGCGGTCAACATCTAGGATCTGGATTTAAGGAGAAACTAATCCCACTCATAAAAGGTGTGAGAACAAGGGGCACGGATTTAGAGTGATTGGTAAAAGAAGCAAAAGTGATGTGAGGAAAATGAGTGGTTATGGTCTGAAATGTACTACCAGAATTTATGATGCAGATAAATATAATTAAAGCAGTGAAAAGGGAATTAGATGGTCAAGTAAAGAGAAAAAGTGTTCAGGGTTACAGGGAAAAGGCAGGAAAATGAGCAATTCACAAAGCGCTAATTCGAGAGCCAGTACTGGAATGATTGTTGAAATGATCTACTTCTCCGCTGTAACCATTTTTAGATATTTTCAGGTGACCACCCAGCTGCAGTCCACATTTAGTCCCTGGAGATCTTGCCTTTGCAATCACTTTCTCCCAAGACAAGCTTACAAAGCCAGGAATTTTTCTGACTTCCACTATCTGCCTAAGCCATAAAAGTGCAGGCTGTTTAAAATATATATCTCCCTCTATAGACGCAGCTTGATTTACTGGGTTTTTGCAGAATTTTCTGCTTTTCTTATTGCATTGCCAATCTGTGTATTTCAAAGTTAGTTTTCGTTATCTTTTCACTTGCCTCTGAAATTTAGCATGGTATGAAATGGCATTGACTTTGACTTTGACAGGGTCACTGGACCCAAAACATTAATTCTGATTTCTCTCCACAGACGCTGCCAGGCTGCCGAGATGTTTCCAGCAATTTCTGCTTTGGTTCTGATTTCTCAAATCCAAAGTTTTTTTTTGTTGTATAGTCAAGTCAGGACTCATGGTCAGGCAAAGTGTCTTCAATCAATACTTCTGATCAAGTATGAGAAGGAGGTTTTACTTTCTTCCACTACAGGCCAATTACTTCATTAGTCTCAGCCAGTGTTCCATGCACAGTTGTTCAGCTTTTATGTATAAATTTGAACACTGTCCTTTATAAGTGTCACAAACAAAAACAGAAGTTGCTGGAAAAGCTCAGCAGGTCTAGCAGCATAAGGAAAAGCAGAGTTAACGTTTTGGGTCTTGTGACCCTTCCTCAGAACCGAATGAGCCGAAGGATGAAGTGGAACTGCAGAGTGGTGCAGCTGAACCACTTCACACTTACAAAGTGTCCCCTGTCACAAACTTAGTTCAAGAACCTGTACATTCAACTGTGCATTTAGTGTCATAACTTCACCTCTATATCAAGGTACTTGATTCACTTTCTTTTTTTTAAAAAAAAGCTCTATTTGCTTCATTTTCTAATTGTGTTCCACTGCAATCCTGTCTTGCCTTGCACCCATCACCCTCTTTATCATTAAACTCCTTTGCATTCCACCAAATCACATGCGTTCTCTTTGGTCTTTCTTATCCTTTCTCACTTCCATAAAACCAGGAAGATCTCCAGCCTTTTCCAGTTCTGATTGTTCCATTTTTCTGTTAATGAAATATGTACTGTAAAAGATTGAGTTATTTGACAATTACTATTTTAAAAGCAAAAACAAAGTTGCTGGAAAAGCTCAGCAGGTCTGGCAGCATCTGTGAAGGAAAAATCAGAGTTAATGTTTCGGGTCCGGTGACCCTTCCTTAGAAATGAAGGGTCACCAGACCCGAAACGTTAACTCTGTTTTTCCCTTCACAGATGCTGCCAGACCTGCTGGGCTTTTTCAGGAACATTGATTTTGTTCCAGATTTATAGCATCCGCAGTTCTTTTGGTTACTATTTTAAAAGCTTTTGATAAATTTCAAATGCATTAACGTGATGTGTTCCAACAGATCAAATTTTTATTTCTGTAAAATTATAGACACACGCAGTTTTTCCTTCATCTTTGAAAGTTTTAGCCTCCACAGTACAGAATCAGAAACATACCACCTGCCTCATTGGTGCAAGTTCCTCTGACATTCCGAACATACCTGGAACTAACGTTGGCCCATTGCAAAGGTGTGAATGCAAGACCTAATACTTGTCTTGGAACCTCTTTTGTTAAATTTGACTGGAGTTGACAGCAGCATGCATTGCATTTTATGCAGTCAGATTCTTAGGGGTTTTGGGAGCAGACCAATAATCCTTGGGACAATGAGTGATTTTTTTTTAAAAAACAGCTAATTAGGTGAGAGAGCATCTTCCAACTATGTTTTAGATCCAGGGTCCTGCTGATGCCATCTTCCATTCTCCCCACTCATATCATCGTTCATCTTGGCCTGTGTTTGACAGTGTGTATCCCCCAAGACTGCTAAATCTCTTGAGCCACCATTGATACTGGAGCTAAGCAAATGAGGCTGTTGGGTGGTTTTACCACCATCCACAAAGTTGTCAGCTGAGATGGGGTTATATCGAGCTTCAAATCCATTCTGGTTTGTAAACTCTTATCTAACAGTGATTGATTGCATTTAGTTATTAAATTCCTGACATCCTCATGTGAAATATAGAAAGCCAACACATTGCCCATGATATCATTGTGAAAATGAAGGGAACACTGGAGTTTATTTAAGTTGTTTCCCATTTATATGCTGCAATGTGTTGGTGGTAAAGAGCCTTTCAGTCATCACAAAGCATTAACCTGAGGTGTCAAGCTCTCTTCTATCAGTGTCTGCAGTTGGAAGCTGCACGAAGTGTGCTCAGCATGCTCAGTGACACATTGAAAATATTAGGTTTTCAGAAAAGTCTGAACTTGTGTCGAATGAGTTAAATTCTGCACCTACGATTTTTTGATGCTATTACATTTTGTTTTGAGAACTTTGGCTAGATGGACCAGTGAACTCTTGGTGACCTTTTCAAAATAATGCAGCCAAGAACTTTTAGGGGAAGTTTTTTTCTTGCATAAAAGATTCACGCTTGATCTTGTGTCAGTTCTGAGCGAAATCCATTGAAACCCTCCCTCACGCATGTACAAAGACATCTACCTTTATTTTTTTCCCAAACAAAAGTCACCAGAGCTTTCAGGAGTTAGACAAATAACACAGCAAATCAATTGGTTTCCCATAGATTTTGAATTGGATAGCATATTTAAAACTTATGTAGCAATATCGCCCACGGCTAACTTGTTGGATGAAAATCAAGCTGAGCTGATTTGAAGGCCTAGTGGGAGAGATTGTGGTCATGGCTGAGAGGGAGATTCTGATCTTTCAGGAGGTTGCCAGTTGTGGTGGAGAGGGAGATGTGAGAAATTGGAGGGAATTATGGAGACCGGTTTGATGTGACAGGACACATTGTTCAGATACAATAATCTTGTTTCTCCTCACCCACAAGCCATGCTGAGGACACTTTCATCATTAACTCAGCCTGTCTTACCTTTTACCACCTGTTGGTTTTCCAACTCAGTAATAATAAAGTCACTTTTCAAATGAAGACCGAGAGCCTGCAAAATATGTGAAAGATTAGTCTGCTTTCTGCAGCCAGAGTTGTTTCCTACCTTCATTAAATTTGGTTGGTTTGTGTGTTGGATCTAATTTCTGACTTTTCTCATTTCTTTAATCTTCCCCCTTTTGCAGACCACATGCATTTTTGTTGTGAAAACTGCCCCATTTGGTCTTGATGAAGATGAAAAAGTGTGGAGCTGGAGAAACACAGCAGGACCTGACCTGAAATGTCAACTTTCCCGCTCCTCTGATGCTGCCTGGTCTGCTGTGCTCCTCCAGCATCTGCAGTTCTTACTATCCCTTGGTCTTGATGAAGTTGCTCCAGTGGATGGAGACCAGAGGCCCAATATTTGTTCATCATTGCCATTCGATAATGGGAATTTGTGCCTGTCTTTGACAGGTGATTCTGTGTAATTCAAGTAGATTGATGGCTAATGTTGGATTCCATCCATTGGTGATAGATGGGTACAAATTAGTATTTATCACTAGGAATGGTGATTGGCCCTGTTGCATATCAAAACAGCCAATTAAGTGAGAAGCTTTTTGCTGTCCAAAAGCTAGCCTGCTGTTAAAATGTCAGTGATCTTAATTGGACACCTGCACATTAATCCAGATTTAACTCAGGTTCACACCGTTTTGCTCTCCATATTCACGCTACAGATGTTGTTGATAGATCGCAAAATTGTCAACTTGATATGGAGGCTTCCTGATTTCAACAAATAGAAGGCCGTTAGAGCTTTCTGAAGGAATGCACTATTTTAAAAGTGGCACTTGGAGCTCTAACACAGCAGGATATCATTGTACTGAATATATGCTTGTTTATACACCAGGTATCATGTTCTGGCATAGGCAAATTGGCTCTTTAAGAGATTTTGGTGGTGCTCCCTGTCCCCATGATTACTGCAGAGACATTAAATAATTTTGACTGAAGTGAGATTGAAGAAATGTGGGGCCAACTGTACACTCCAATCTATGTTTACCATTAATCTCCAAAGCAATTTGTTTTCAGTTCTTCTTTAAATTGCAAATAAAAGTTTGCTACTGGTGTGATAAAAGCACACTTTGAGTAAAATGAATATAGGATGTGTGTTGTCTTTAGATCTTCTTGGTTAAGAACTTCTTATGAATTTGCCTTCAATTTTTTTTCCAAAATGTTTCCCTCGGTTGGTATTCTCAGAATATCCCAGGTGCGGCTCTGTGTCACTGCAGTTATTGAGTACGTTTTCACACTTGTGAACTGAACTAGTTGAGTTCTGTGCTATTCGGGCACAAATAGGTTTCCCCAATAGAGCCTGGGTTTCTCATGGATAAAAGGGCACCTAAATACAGAGCTCATAGAATCATAAAATCCCTACAGTGTGGTAACAGGCCAATCGGCCCAACAAGTCCAAACTGCCCCCTCTAAATAGCATCCCACCCAGACACTCCCTTCTACTTTCTCTGTAACCCAACATTTCCCATGGCTAATCCACCCAATCTACATACCTCTGGACACTACAGGCAATTTAGGCTTGGCCAGTTCACTTAACCTGGACATCCTTGGACTGTTGAAAGATTCATCGGGTTGGGTGCTTAGAAATTTTGTCTATCTCTGTTGCCATTTTGGTGAGCTTTAATCTGATCTCTGACTTCTGTACAGGGATGAAACAACTGAAGGGATGAGTCACTCACATTGGGACATCTTGATCATTGAAGTTCATTGGCATAGGCTTGACCAGGATATGCCACAGAAGAAAGTCCTCCCAGCTAAACATGTGTTCCATAAGTGGGAACATTTGAGGAATTATATACGTAGATGAGAAGATCAGATAATGTTGGATATTAACTTTTTTTGTTGATTTGGATTATGCTTTTCTCCACAGTACCTGTACATTGCAGCTCTGCTCAGGAATGGGGATTATTTTCACTTTGTGCATCAAACATCACCTTATGTGTACAGCTCCTGGGACAGAGTGAGTACCAGATAAAGCCATTCAACATGCAGCAATCCCTTCTTCACCAATCTAACATTTTTATTGCCAATACCAACAACTTTTATGTCTTTTTGAAGGAAAATATAAAATGAGTATCCCTAGGATTGATTCGTGTCCTTAGCTCTTATCTTGCCCAGCAAATTACTTATTAGAAAATTTCTACATTAAACACCAGGTGGAAAGTGAAGCTTTCCTCTACTTTGTTGAAACAAGGTTCAATAACTTGGAGACTGAAGACATGTAGGTGGAAAAAAAATCAAAAATATTTGCATATTTATTACAGCGACGTAAAAGTTAAAACAAAGCTGATGTGCCACCAGCGAACTCCTTGAAGCAAAATTGAGGAACAATGGTCACTAGATACAGTAAACGGAGAACTAAGCCCACAAATTAAGAAGCATAAATTAATACGTACATGATAAAAAGGCCATAGTCTCATATCTCTCACATTCAGGCTGAAAACAGGCTCACCAGCATTTAGGGCTGTACCAACTGACTGTTTTGATGATGCAATAGAGAATTTCATAATGCATGAATCACATTGAAACAGCCATTAAACTGGTCCTAACCTTCTGAGCCATGAGGCACTTTGGGATACAGCACCCACCATAAACGTTAATCTTGCTAAGGAGTTGTCAGGATTACAAAAAAGAATTATTTTTACCGAAGTGGCACTTGCATTAGAGTTTCCCCTGCCACCGTGGAGGGGATGACTCCAGTCAGAGCACAAATTCACAGGTAGTCGCCATTCTACCTCCCTCCAACTAAATGCTATTGTCATACAGAAGGCTGAGAATGAATGAATAACAATCTTATTTTATAGTCAAGCCTGATCAAAGTTTCACCTTTAATGCACATTTTTCCAGGTGTTGCTGGGCAATAAACAGGATTGGGATGCATAGATGTTCTTAAGTTTTCCCACAATCACATTCCAGGGCACAAAGACCATTGTAACATTTTATCTGCTTTCCTAACTTGGAATATTCCAGTCACTCACTGAAGCTGTCCTTTTTTTTTGGGCCAAAGTATTGGGGCAAGCAGGTTATGTTTCTGTCCTTGCCATTGAGATAACTCCATACCATAAACTGGTAGGCAATGCGTAGGTGAGGTCCCGAGGATCTCTGGTTAAGACCTAATCAAGGGGATCCAGTGACCAGAGCTATTATTTTGTACCAGGAGAGTGATGTCAGAGATTAGGGAAAGAGGGTGGTGGTGGCTTTCAGAGGCCACTACCCTCCTCAATCTGTGCCTCTGAATTGTACCAAATTGGAGGCTCCCGAAGATTGACAGGCAGATCATCCTATTTTCCCAGTTGATCGTTTATTGCCTGCCAACTAATCAGGCAGGTGGTGAGTCGAGGCATTTAAATTGCTATCAATTGACCATATAAAGGCATTAATTATTACCCATGGCTTATGGCTATACTATTCTGAAAATGTCCAACCTCACCTGATCTCGAAAACTAAGCAAACTTGGGCCTGATTCACACTTGGATGGGAGACTGCCTGGGAATACCACATGTAGTAGGCTTTGAGCGCAGTGGCAGTGACCCTTTATCTGGACCAGGAGTCTCGAGTTCAAGTCCAGCCTGCTCAGAAGGTGTGTGATAACATTTGTGAACAGGTTGATGTTCTTCAAAAAAAATCTCAAAGTCACCCAGGGGCCTTCTTACTCAGCATTTAATTGTAGAGGTGGCAAGAAAGGGATGAGTTTCTCTCCACAGCAAATTTGCCCAATTATTTCCCCTTTTTACCGCCTCCTAGGGAGCGGAACATTATGCCTAGTAGAATGGTGACGGCTGTGGAGTCCTTTGAGCCAGGGAAGAGAGTTAAAATAATTTTTGCATTACACTTCATGTACAACATGGTCTGCAAAGAACACCAGAGGGAACCTTCAATGCTGTTGTTTTAGCGGATCCCAAAGTGCTTTACAGTCACCAAAACACTTTTGAAGTATAGCCACTGTTATAGTGCAGATGAGAATCGATCTGGTGTACTGAACCATGCATATAGCAGCTGTTTCAATGTCAGGCTCACCAGTTACATTGAAGTTCCCGTTTTCATTTGATACTTGAATTACAATCATTTGATTGACACAGCCCTAAGTATATTATTAAACAAAACTTTATAACACACAGGTCAGTTGCTAACCTTGCCCTAACATGAATGTTATTTTCTTCACAAATTTGCAAACTTTTCCTATGGCACCGCAGCAGTTTTGTTTGGTCACTCTGCTCTTAGAGATGGAGCCGGTTCAGTTTAGTAATTTAAAAATTCACAACTATAAACATTCTATACTTTTATGTCAGTCACACTGTACATTTTATACAATATGATACAAAATTCACTTCCTTTTGTTCTACCATCAACATGGTGCTATTACAAAATGGTAATCTTGCACTGTTAAAAACCTCTTGTATTTATGGTTTTAAGCTGTCTAAAGTCTGATACAAGTCAAGTTACATTGAAGCCTATCTCTGTTAATTTGCTTTGAATTAGGTGAACACATTGTGAAACTAGTTCATTTATCGGTGAATTGAACCATCTTACTTCCTCTTTAAACTGTTTGATATGCATCTTTTATTTTGATAGCTTCTCACTCATTCTTTATTTAATACCAATATTGCTATATATTTCTCCATAGTGTGGGTATGCTGCACCCGAAGTGTCGTCATCTTATTCCTACAAACAATGTGAATGTGCAGCAACAACTGGTCACTCTAATCACTCACTCTGGTCCAGGTTTGATTTAGAAGGTCACATGATGACAGTTTAGTTATACAATCAGTGTGAAAAGATGAGATTGCCAAACACTCCATTGGATTTCAGAGGTCTCTTTCTTGGCCACAGCATGCCACATATGGCCTGCAGAAAACTTCAGATCTAAGTGCTCCCAGCAGCTGGTAGACCTACATGTTTTCTTGCACACACATTTACACATTATTATCATATTGTCATGCCAATTAGATTCCAGAGATGGCAATTCCTTCCTGGGTATCAAAACTGCCATACGTTTAATTGCCGCTTTAATGCAAACAAAAAGACTATTTCCTTGTAAGGATATTGAAAGTAATTCCTCACAAATTTTTGTTCAAAAAGTCTAGCATATGGAGTTAAATGTAATTGGTTATCATTGTTTGCTGCTTGAAATCTGCACACAACTATGGCATAAGCTTTATCACAAAGAGGATGCTAACGACCGCCATTGTTGTATTCAATTCACATGCACATTTGTCATTTTTCTGCACTTTTTTGAACCTGCTTCTTGTCCCAAACCATCACAATGTTGTCATTAGAGATATGCTTCCTTCTGGATGTTGTCATTTCATTTCATTTCTGTATTCTTGGAAATGATTAGCTATAGGTACAACTTAGGCCAGGGGACGTGAAAATTATTTTTACACAGGAAGACTTCCTCTGTCTGTTATACATAACTAACTTGTATATGCACAGAGCTACCATCCCCCCCCACCTTTAATTTTCAAACCACAGCATAATAACAATCTGAGAAAATGTCACACATGAAGCAAACACAGGTATGTTAATAAAATTTAAACTTCCTCCTTGTGTATGATTTCTATTTTGTCTAAAACAGCCGAAAGGTGGTTAAGTTCCATAGGTACGCTTGGCATTTTAGTGTTTCTCAATGATAAATGTAATTAAATGAGTTAATGTGGCTGATAACATCGATGAGACAGTTTTAGTCATTGACAGAACTATGTTTCGACTCAATCTATAACAGCCGTTTTGAAGGTTCGAGCATTTATTCTGCAATTCAGAAACTGAGTTTATTCCATGATGAGGCAGATTTCAAGGAATCTCATGATGGTCACAAGTAGGTTAAGAGGGTCTTTTGCATAATAGAAGCAGTCCCTGAAATTCCCAGCTGAAGTTTTGGTCTTTCTATGTACTCCTGGCTGCTTGTTATCTAATAGATGTTTTTGTGCAAATGTAATAGACTTAGAATAGATACAGGCGAGTCAGGCAGTGCCAGATAAGAGGAAAATATGAAATGGAAAGGCTATCCACACTCCCAAACTTTGTAATGAGGAGACTTAGCAGTTTTCTTGAAGCCATGGTCAAAGGTTTATTTGATGCCCTAATTCCATCTTTGTGCGATTATAGTATAGGGAGATGCAATGGCTATAACTTTAGAATCGAGAAGAAATCATGCCTGAACTGACTGTAGGGCTGAGCGAATTCAATTTTTGCGGTTCTCCTACTTTCAGTGTGCATCCCCACAGACATCTCCTCCAGTTTGGTCAGGTGTCCAACAAGCTATTAAATTGAACACAATTTGGAGGGTGGCAAATTATCAAAGAATCTGCTCCCTTCACTTTCGAACATTCAGTCAACACAAAGTAAATGGAGGAAGAAATAGAAGTCCGCATAAACCTACTGTCAAAGCATTATTGTGTGCAATAGAGAAAATGTTAACTACTCCACAACTCCGTACATGTTATAAAGCATAGTCTTGTACTTGCTGAGAAAATAGCATCTGTTCATAGATGGGAGTTTTTTTATGTCGAGGGCAAATATTTAGTCTTGTTTTTAATGATCCAATCAGATTTTTCTCTTATACTGGCTCTATAAAATCACAATCCACCTCTCTTTGAGATTTAAAGCAGAAAATCGAGTCTGAATCCAAACGACTATTTTTCGTAGTTCTCCTTTGTCATCACTGATGCATTTTGCGATCCTGGTGCTTGTTTCCATTTGTTCTTTCTTTTTGACAGCTCCCTCCCATCAGCAATTTGTTTTCCAGTCCATTCGTTTAAAATAAGTGAAACTGAACACAACCTGCCGAAACTGGTATCCAAACTGTATTTTGGGAATTTGACAAAATTGGAAATGTAGATTTGAATCCACGGGCTCACTGTATAAAATAACCAAGGTTCAGCTTTTGTTTCCCCTTTTGTTGTCAGTGATTAATTTCATCCACAGCCTACACCTGGTTCAGTCAGTTAATATGCTGTTAGATTCATAGGAACAGGGCAAATCCTATACTCAGTAATAAAGCTGCAAGATTCACATTGCCTAATCAATAACTACTAGTTCACCTCCTATTTCTTCCCATTCTTCTTCCTCAGTGGCTTTTGTCTCCACCATGTTTTCCTAATTTAAAAGTGAATATAGAAGATTTTCAACTACCTGAGCTATGGCAGACATTTCTACGGTCACTCAATCTGTGGATATTTGGGGATTATCAATTCAGGTTGGTGTCAAAACTGGAATTCCAGTGTAATCCCAATGACCTAAGTGTGTTTCCCTCTTGACAGAGGATGTCATGACATTTCTCATTGTTTCATCAATGTATGGGTTGTATCTTTATTGTGATTTTAGGCTGCTTTCAGCCTAGTAAAGATGGCAGCCTCTAAAAGTGGTCAGATGAAATATAAACGGAACTGTAAATAGGAGATAGATCACTGTTGCTGGCTATTATAAAGATTCCACTAGAGCGCAAAAACATCTCTGATTTGGAAACTATACTTTGCTCTGGTAAACCTTGATTATCATCTTCACATTTTTCTTATCTATTCCTTTCACAAAAAATAGTATGACTGGAATGTGCCAATAATGAATATTTTCTTCAATGGAAAGACAATCGCATGCTGTATGAATGGTGCATGTGTGTTCTCAAGAAAGGCTGTTTTGTTTTCACCTGTGATAAAGGAACTGTTAACAAGAGGAAGGAAGCCAAGCATTTGGTAGGTTCTCTTTTTTTTTTGAGTCCAACTCAATGCCTAGTTGCAAGGAGTCTGTTACACTTGGATGTGAGTTCCATGCATCTGGTTGGCCATGGTGTGAAGGTTCTGAATGCTCCACAGGATCCTTTTCTGGTGTCCGACTACTGTCACTCCAATTCTGCAGAGGTCACTAGATATTGGCCAGAAGGAATCAGTTAGAATGACATACTAAGACAATCTGCCATATCATTTTCTTTAACATGTTTTTCCCAGTGATGTGCTAATTTCGATAGGCCAATACCAACTCTCTCGCACTTCACTCTGAATATTTGGGCATGTTGAAACAAGAATTTGGCACTGAAGAACAAAAATGTTGATACATTAATTCCCAAAGTCAATATATATCACTTAACATTTAAATGTTACTGGTTTGCATTGTAGACTATTTCAATGTCTATGATAAGGTTGGGGAGGGGATTGAAGTTGGGGTCAATTAAATCATGCTGTGATTCCCAAAATAGAAGGTGCAAAATGAAGTAACAGGACAGGGCTGAGGCAAAGCCTCTTAGTGTAAAAGTGCATGAGATATGGTGAGGCAAATTTAATAAATGAGGGCTTTGAGATAAGAATTCTAGTCAGTGATGAGAAATATAGTGGGAAGAGATTGTCTCGGCGTGGAACACTTATCATTTTTGTATATTTGTTCACTGATCTCTACAAAGCAATAAGTCCTTCCGGGATGTAATATATCTTTGGAATCGGCTATTCTTGGTCTCTATGTAGAGGGGAACTAATTAACGAGGTTGGCATAGAATATGTCCGCAGAGATTGCAAGTGGTTCTCTGTACCAGTCTGCCTGTTACTACGGAGAAATTAAGGCAGAAGATCTGCCGTGTGCATTTCTTTTTGCTACAAAGTTCAAACTTTTTCATCAAGGACACTAAAAATACCACAGAAAGCACATATTTGCCTTAAAGTAAATGTACAGCCAAATTGGAACCCAACTAGCGAAATCTCTTCAAAGGGAAGTCATTTAATGTGAATAATAGGAGTTCATCCACAGAATATTCATTACAAATTAGCAGAGAGCTGTGTAATTAAAATGTTCAAATATACAATACTACTTCTTCTCTGATGAAGAAATGAGAAGCATGCTTTGGTAAACATCTTTGCTAATTGTCGAGGCAGAATGAAGCCTGATGGTAATTGAAATTTAAATTATGTTTTGGTTAACCAGATGTCAGTTCCAGGACTTGGTTACTGTCTCTGGCAGCTGGTTAACCAACTAATCTCAAAACTTCATCTCCAGATGAGTAAAAAGAAATCAGATGGGGAGAAAAGAACTGCTTTTAGTAACAGAGCTGTGTTGAATCAAAAGGTTTGTCCCCTCAGGCCTATTTGGGTTTGGAACAAAATTGCATTTTTGCGGTTAAACTTTTTGCCAGGTTAAATCGAGTCAAAAACGCCTTGCTAAGCAGTTTTTGATTCCCTCGCCTTACTTCTTGCAGCCTTTGAAACTTGTTTTCATTTCTTTCTTAAAGCAAGGAATTGCACTGGACTGCATTTGTAATCGTGCCCAGTATGACTGGCTGAAGTAAGGAATAAATTCGGGATGTTATAGTGTAACGGGAATTAGTTATCAAATCAAAGGTTAATTATGCTGACCCATGCAAATTAAAAATGGTGCAAATGTACTTTTTAGTACTATTTTCAGTATCCTAGTAAATAAAAATAATTTACCTGCTGTTTATGTACACAACAGTATCCAGTGTGGTATAACCAGCTGAAGCAAAGTTCTCCTTGTACTGGCCCATTTTGATACCGTCAAGCCATTCATCTACTGTAGTAATAGCTGATGAGTCTGGAGTACATGGATCTTGTAAAGAATTGCCTGACCTGTATATACACAGGAAAAGAAATTCTGGTGAATAGGAGATGAAAACCCTTCCTAGCATCTGAATGTGAGTTTCTTTTAATCATGTATCTGGCCTTTTGAAGCTAGGCTTTGCATTTTCACATTTAACGTCGATTAAATCTTACCAAGCTGCATCATTGGCTAGAGTTTTCAGGCAACTGGGGTTTCGTATCAGCTTGTCGAGAATGTTCACTATTTGACCAAACTTGGGTCTGTCTCCACGTGCTTTCTGCCAGCAGTCTAGCATCAGCTGATGAAGGACAGCGGGGCAATCCATTGGCGCTGGCAAGCGATATCCTTCATCAATTGCTTTAATCACCTGCAGAAAATGCAAATTTTTTACCCTGGCTTTTACTTACGAAACGTTTGTTTACCCACAGTCTCTGGTGCTTGCAGTAATGTCACCAATGATGCCATCTCAATCAGTGACAGCAATAGTTTGAACGTTGTTCACAAGTTATTTTACAAACCTTGCTGTAATGTCCAATGAACTGCTCTATGATAATGGTTCATAGGCCACAAATAGAGCTAAACAAAACTAACAGACAATACAGCAGGCTTGAATAACGTGTGGTATGAATAATCATGAGGTACTTTTTTTGAAGAAACTATTAGCTGTGTTGAATATTCTAGTCAACACTTAGGGACAGTCAGGTAGCTTTCAGTGAGTGTGCTCAGATTAACCTTCAATTTTAATTCCAGGGAATGCATATATTTTTGCTGGATCATGACGGTAATAGCTGGATTACGAATTAAAATAGATCTTCTCAGAACAACTAACAATGACGCACTGACACCATCTCAATCAGTGACAGCAATAGTTTGAACGTTGTGCACAAATTATTTTACAAACATGGACTGAGGGGAAGAAATAGATCCGTTTCTGCACATCATTGTGACAGTTTTGGAGGAAACTCTCTTTGGAATAAAGCAAAAATAGAAAGTCCAGGAGAAGCTCAGGTCTGGTAGTATCCATGGAGAGCGATATAGTCACCCAACGTTGACATTTCTCCAGAGATGCTGAGTTTTTACTTCCAACATTGGCAGTATTTTGTTTTATCTATTTGTTTATAACCTGAATTAATTCCAAAATAGTGTGACCGTTGTTAGTCAACAGTTATTTAATTATTACCACAGTTGTTAGGTATACAGAATGATAAGAAAACAGCTTGGATGAAAATAGTCCATTGGCCCACTGGATCTAAATTTCTTCTCTGTAACAGAATTTAGTTGTTTATTCTAGGAATCCACCTTGCAGGTCTCAAGTAGGCCATTTGGGATCATGTCTGAGCTGTTCCCTCTTATTTGGTTCTCCTCTATAAAATGATGCATAATTTATGGAGGAGGCTTGTTACCAAATACCAAGAAAGCATAGATTACAAGATTCAGTTTGACTGAATACAACTTGTAAACTCGTTAGAAATAATCAGTTACTCAAAATTACCACTTGTTATGCAACCCACTGTTTGGGACTCACTGATTGCAATGCAATAACTTGATTGCAAAAACAATATATTAGGGAGGTGTTTTAAAATGGTTTCTCTTACTGGAGGTTTTGCCTTCCAACTGTCTGCCTACTCGGGAGATAAAGTGCCAGTGGTGGTTGATGAGCTAAATGCTTTTCTCCTGGTCTGTACTCTATAGCAAAACAAATGTCAAAATGAGTTTTTCTGGCTCGGTCCCTGATACATTCAGAGATTGAATTTCTTTTTTTCAGTCCATACGGTAATAAAGGTGCTATTGTTGCTTTCAGTGAGTCTTGATGAGCGAGAGTGACAACTGCCAAAGATGTCAGTCGATGATTCCCAACTTGGAAACATTGTAAAAGGTACATGGGCATTGGGTGCAGATAAATTAGCATTTGTGGTGTCTCATTCAGTTGAATGGCCTATGAATGCAAAATTGTTGAAGTCCACTCTGTAAATAACTGACAGATGTGTAAGACCAGACCATAATGTGAATCTCCACAAAATGTCAATGCTTTCACAGAGATGGAAGGCAGAAAGTTGGTAGAGACATAAACTAGAGTACAGTAGACATTCTTATGCTTTTCCAACATCGCAACAAATGTCTCACACTTAAAATTTGCAGCAATGTGCGTGTACAAAGTTGAAACAAGATCATAGGTTTTTGTTACTTACATCTTGATTGGACATTTCCCAATAAGGCCTCTCTCCGTATGACATAACTTCCCACATAACAATCCCGTAACTCCATACATCACTGGCTGAAGTGAACTTGCGGTAGGCAATAGCCTCTGGGGCTGTCCATCGGATGGGGATCTTTCCTCCCTAAAGGCCCATGCAAGCATGAGTTTGAGACAGTCATTAAATTTACAAGCAAAGAAAGATAAATGTAAAATGATTATCTGTGTGTGCATATAATTTCATAATTAGACAGGGAAATCTTGGACATTGACTAAGTGGCGGTGAAGAAATGGTGCTAAAGCAGCTAAGAGGATGAATATGGTGTTTTGCATTATCAGTGGGGGCTTTGTCTACATTAAAAACAAGGAAATTATGTTAAGCCTTTGTAAATCTCTGTAGCCTCATCTGACGTGCTGTGTACGATTCTGGGCACCCCATCTTTTGGAAATGATACCAAGATCTTGGAGAGAACAGTTACCAGGATGTTACAAGGGGCTGAGAACCTTCGGTTACATACAAAGATTGCTGAAGGTGGATTCCTCTATTTGAGTTTGATCTTAACCTTGTCTATGTGCTAACAGGTTATGAAAATGAGGGATTTTGATAGAAGGAGGGGGAAACTGTTTTGTGTGACAAGTTCATCAGTAATGAGAATTATGATAAGACAATTATCAAAAAATCTAGAAGAACGATTGTGAAATTTGCCGATTGAAGGAGTGATGGAAGCAGGTTCCAAAGTAGTTGAAAGAATCTGATTCTGAGGAATTCAGAAGCATCTTGCTACTTTTACAACAAAATGTGCAAAGGTTTTCACACTAAATGAACCAGTCTCTCTAGCTGAAGCCTGACAGGAGGGAAAGGGTTTGCAAAATAAAGGAGTTTAAACCAGCCAACTATTTCCTCGCTACAGCATGTGACGTAGGCAGAACAGAAGCTGTGTGCGCTTAAGGGTGACGTGATCTGACAAGTGACCGAATGAAACTCCCTATTGTTCTGTGTTTGGTTCACTAGGATAACTCTCAGAATAAGTAATGTGAATGGAATGACCTCAGGTATGTAACACTGCTGCTGTGTTCCTGCTGTTGCTTCCGTTTTAGCTTAAAAGGTGCACAGTGGTGGAATAAGTACATTCCTTGCACCACTCAGTGAAAGATCAATCAGTTATGTCTCTGCATTCGGAGACGGAAAACAAAACCTGGAACAGCTTCACCTTGAGTTGGCAACCGTATTCCACATGTCCTTTTAAAGGCAACTTGACACGTGGGGCATGAGGCTCAACTGGACAGCTCTTTCAACTAACCAGTTTCTGGGTACAGTCAGCAGAATGACATCCTTCCCTGCTGTAAGCTTCTCTGATTCTGTGTCCACATCAGTTTACTAGATATGAATAATTAAAAGTTCCAAGAATTAAATATTTATAAAAAGTTTGTTATTAATTGGAAATTCTTAGTTCCAAACTCCAGATTGACCACAAGTCTCATGGGTATTTTTTTTTTGATTACTAAAACTAGGCAGAGAGCTATTGAGATGACCAGGCCAATCCAGATATTAAAGCTTCCAAACTGAAGGTAATTTTAGAGACTTCACAGGGAGGAAGTTCAAAGAAAGACAGAGAGAGGACTTGCATTTATGTAATACCTTTCACAACCTTGGGGCAACCTAGAATTCTTTATTGTTCTTGTATTGCCTTTATGACCAATTGAGAGGGAAGATGGGGCTTTCTGTTCAACAACCTCTGTTAAGGAAGGCACCATCGATTATTGTAGCCTGTTTTATACAATAGCTCCAACTCTCATGGTCTCATGCCAGTGCTATTCCACTCTCATGGATTTTGCCTACCATGAAGCCTTGAGGTTTTGGATGTCTATACTACATTCTTGAGGCTGCTCTATTTAACCAGGCTGCCCTTCCTTGAAGTCTGCAGCATCTCCATTTCTTTGTTACCAAAGAATGACTATTTTGAACACTCGGAAGTTTCTGTAAACATTTAATTTTCATTTTATTGTCTAACATAGTGTTTCTAGCTCTCTAATACTGCTCTCTCATTCCTATTTTTGAGTCCTGACAGCGTGGGACTGCTGATGACAGAGTTCACCATTTATCATTTTTTATTCCAAGTACACTACACAGTCGCCTTCACTACTTCATTGGAAGAGGCAATCAAGGTTTTGATTCTCAGTGGTGGGGGTCGAACCAAGCATCTTCCAAGTGTGAGTGATTATCACTAAGCCAGGGCTAGCACTATTCATAAATGTAGTGTTGAAGTGCCAGTGAATGCTGTTTGATGTGTCCACTCACCCTGGTTGTATAGGCAGCCTCTGGGTCATCCTCCAGAACTCTTGACAACCCAAAATCTGAGACCTTGCAGACAAAATTGCCATTCACAAGAATGTTCCTTGCTGCAAGGTCCCGATGTATGTAGTTCATGTCTGAAAGATATTTCATTCCTGAGGCAATTCCTCTGAGCATTCCAACAAGCTGGATGACCGTGAATTGTCCATCACGCTTCTAAATATAAATATAAAATATCATTATCAATTTGATTGTTCTATTAAGTAGCAATCCTGAGAGAAAGGACTAAATCCACATTTAAAGCTGAGTTAAATATAGACATAGTTTGAACAATGAATGTCTACAGATGTGAAAACAGCAGGAGTTTTTCTCCAATCAGCTCTGAGCTGACTTCCCATTATATCCTGAGAGAATCTCACACCACATCTATTTATAACAGGAGTTTCAGTTTAAACAGAATGGAAGATTGCTGCAAAACCATAAAGCAAATCTCTCAGGGAATAAAGTCTTGCACAGCAGTCCATTTTCAACATAGGGTTTGGGAGGGGAAGGAAACTAATTTGTGGCAGAATCTTTCAGCTATTAATTGCTTCTGTTAATTTTCGGAAGAAAATGAAACTGGGTGGAATGAGCACTACCAAAGCATTCTAGGAAGCTTGCACTTGGCTCGAATTAGGCAACGTAATTTTACCACGTTGGCTGTAATTTACATGTATCCTTTTTAAAGCCCGGTAATGAGGGCTTTGCTGGCCACTCCCTCTTTTTAACCCCATTGATGGCTGCAACAAAGATGTTTAGTTCTTTTCAGCTAGTAGCTGTAACACGCACAAAACACACGAAGCCTGGTCAAAATTAAGGAGCAGGTTTTCTTGACTGAAAGAGGAATTCTATTACTTACTACGACCAAGAAAAATAATAAAATGCAACATCAAAAAGATGTATAAAGTTTAAAAATGGCAGAATATCTTTTCTTCAAAAAGAAAAATCAAGAATACATGTACAGTTGCAACATTTAAAAGACACTTGGACAGGTACAGGAAAAGGAAAAATTTAGAGGGATATGGGCCAAACACAGGCAAATGGGACTAATTTAGTCCAGGAAACCTAGTCGGCATGAACAAGTTGGACCAAAGGGTCTGCTTCTGTGCTTGAATGACTCCGAGTCTATGATGAATAGTATTAATATAGTATTAAGAATTTCTTGGGGTTCTTGAAGTGTTAGATTTTAGCCTGAGACCACAATTGTTTACTTTGATGCTTTTTTAAAAAAATTCCGCAGTATCAAAATTTTTTGAGTTCTCCACAAATGCATATTATTCCAAATTGATGTTTTGAGAGTTTGAGAGAATCCGAGAGAGAGAAGGAGCAAACCTTTCAAGACTTCAGCCAGAAATCTATTTCCTTCTCTCTCTCTAGCTAGCACCCTCTCTGCTGTAAATCTGGTGCCTGTGTATTCTTACATCCAGTCTGATTATTTTCTTAAGCTGGATAATCTTCAGGCCACTATCATCTCAGTATGTGAAACTTCCAGAAGATTGTAAATCGAACCGTGGATACAGATCTGAGTGACTGGTTTCCGTCATTTTGATGTCTATTATTTTCAGTTCAGACCGAATGTTGCTTATGTTGCCACCTATGGTCAGAGAATCACTGTAGCCAATTTGAGCTGAGATAAAAGGTACTGCAGATGCTGGAGAATCCGAGATAACAAGCATGGGGCTGGATGAACACAGCAGGTCAAGCAGCATCATAGGAGCAGGAAAACTTGACGTTTCGGGCCTAAACCCTTCATGAAGGGTTTAGGCCCGAAA
>JAHRHZ010000268.1:9096432-9192174 GCA_024137785.1 Ginglymostoma cirratum
TTGACGTTTCGGGCCTAAACCCTTCATGAAGGGTTTAGGCCCGAAACGTCAAGTTTTCCTGCTCCTATGATGCTGCTTGACCTGCTGTGTTCATCCAGCCCCATGCTTGTTATCTCAGCCAATTTGAGCTGGTGTTTTTCCTTTTGAAACAATTTTGGGCTCATGGAAAGTCCGAGCTATAAAGGTCAGTTGAAGAAAAACAAATATTGATCTTTAATTTTTACCATCATCAAACAGTGCTGCAGATGGCAATTTCAATTAAACTCCCAATTTCCAATTTTTTTTGTAACTGTAGCCTATTGTGTAAACTTGGTCTCTCGATATGACTCTTGTCAGTCACGTCTTATGTCATTTGAAGTCTGCTTTCTGGAATCCTGTTTCCAGACTCCTCTGTTCCACCAGCTTTTATAGAAGCCCTCTCTTGAACAAAATTTGGTGCCCTCCAGACCTCTCCTTCTCCAGCTCCATTTTTCATATAGCTATTTGGAGTACATGAGATCACTTCACTTTAATGTAGTGGTCAAACTGAATAATTGACGGATGTCCCTTTCTGCTCATAGTATGAGAGATGGCCTTTAACAGGACTTCATAATAATTTGACTGATTTTCCTTCTCTCATAATCGATGAGCGCTCAGGTAACAAATCAAGGAGGCTCAAAAAGAAATCTGCACTGCTGGGAATAAACAAATAACTCACTGCAATGTTATACACACAAAAGCTATCAGGTAATATTTGATATGCTGAATTCACAAGTCTTAGTTTGAGTTCTTATACTTCAGATATTTCCTACACAATCTGATTCAGATATAATTACACACATCTCTGGAGCAAGTGGGACTCGAACCTGGGCCTCCTGGCTCAAAGGTTGCTACTGCACTACAAGAGGCACTTTTATATCCTTTAGAATGGATGATTAGACTAGCCAAGATATAGTTAACTTCACAGGCAGATACAACTGGCATTTTGCTGACTTATTCTTTTCACTTATTCGCTGAACACCTTTGTTGGTAAGAAGGTAAAAGTGGAGTTGCCACAGTCCTGGGAGATAACAAGAACTGCAGATGCTGGAAGTTGGAGTTGATACACCGTGGAGCTGGAGGAACATAGCAGGTCAGGCAGCATCAGAGGAGCAGGAAAGTTGATGTTCTGGGTCAAGACCTTTCATCAGGACTGCTGCTCTCTAATCAGGGAGAGACCACTGTCAGTGGTTTTACAGGAGGATCACCACACCTCAGGCAAGGGGAAAGGTTGAGAAGGTGCGGGAATTGAACCCAAGCTGTTGGCATCGCTCTGCATCATAAACTAGCCATCCAGCCAATTGAGCTAAGTGTCCTATGGTGGCATGAACAGCATTTGTTGGCAACTGACTAATTGCCCTTGAAAAGGGGGTGGTCAAGAGAAGATAGGTCAAGTTCCTTATGATTTAATTATCACTTTTGTAGCAATATTAAGTGTACTTAAAAATTATGTGATTCTTATTCCCAGTGTTTAATGATATCTCTGAAGTAAATCATTTTTCATTGTCACATCACGTCTTTCATACACTGTGTATAATACCCACCGTTTTTATTAGAAACCTATCACTGTTCTGACATCTATATATGCAAAACATTGCATATACAAAAAAAAAGTCTGCAAAGTCATTGATTGTGAACCTTCACAACAGGCATCACTGGGAACTCTCATTCAAAATCATTTAGCTGAACCAAAGTGAAACTAGAGAGTAATGTCTCGACGTCTTATGAAATGATCCAGCTGAGCTATGGAAATTGCAGCAGCTACTAAATCTAAAGGTCCCATGCCCTTGCCCCTACTCTGAACTGAATCAAGCAGTCACTTGAGTGCCAGAAATCAGTCTCATCGCCGTCAAATTATTTATCTTTCCTTTGTGCATTACCATGAAAGGGGTGAAGCACTTGCATAGTTGGTAGCACAAGGAGCCAATGATCAATTTCTCATTCACGAATAAATTATTGATTTTGTAATCAATACACAGCTAATAATGCAAAATCTTATAATATGAAATTGTTCTGAATTATACTAAGTAAATTTCAAAAGCACATGGTCTTGAGTTATTTAAAATTAATACATTCCATTATTTAAATTGCAATCCCGTCTTTATGTCTTAAAATAGCCAACTTAGCTTCCTACATCATCTTCCAAAATGGAGTAGGTCCATTCTTTCTCGGATGTCTGAAATTCTTTCAGTTCAAGCAACAGCCTGCCCATCAGCTGAGGTACATCAAGAATCCAGGAAGTCCCTCATCTCCCCCAATGAAAAAAATAAGACTTGATTCGGCAATGAGCTTGGATGTCCCATCAACCAATTCCTAAACCCTCTGCTAGTTTAGTTCAGTGACCTTAACTATTCTCTCTGGGATTCCTGTCGCTCCTAAACTGAGAGGTTAAGTCTCTCACCTTGTATAGTACCCCTGAATTTACTGGAATAATATTAAATTCAGTATTGCTCTAGGTGCCCAATGTTATGAATTCAGCTAATGTAGATTGTCATCCAAATTCACTGACGAGACCTCCCAATTGGATCTGAGCCTAACAGTCAGTACCATTTAAAAAGTAGAGGTAGCAAGGTGTAGAGCTGGATGAACACAGCAGGCCAAGCAGCACCAGAGGAGCAGAAAAGCTGACGTTTTGGGCCTAGACCCTTCATCAGAAATGGGGGAGGGGAAGGAGGTTCTGGAATAAATAGGGAGAGAGGGGGAGGCGGATAGAGGAGAAGATAGGTGGAGAGGAGACAGACAGGTCAAAGAGGTGGGGATGGAGCCAGTAAAGGTGAGTGTAGGTGGGGAGTTAGGGAGGGGATAGGTCAGTCCAGGGAGGATGGACAGGTCAAGGGGGTGGGATGAGGCTAGTAGGTAGGAGATGGGGGTGTGGCTTGAGGTGAGAGGAAAAACAGGTTAGGGAGGTGGAGATGAGCTGGGCTGGTTTTGGGATGCGGTTGGGGGAGGGGAGATTTTGAAGCTTGTGAAATCCACATTGATACCATTGGGCTGCAGGGTTCCCAAGTGGAAATATAAGGTGCTGTTCCTGCAACCTTCGGGTGGCATCGCTGTGGCACTGCAGGAGGCCCCGGATGGACATGTTGTCTGAGGAATGGGAGGGAGAGTTGAAATGGTTCGCGACTGGGAGGTGCAGTTGTTTCGTGTGAACTGAGTGTAGGTGTTCTGCAAAGTGGTCCCCAAGCCTCCGCTTGGTTTCCCCTTTAAAAAGTACATGGGTCTCGTATCTGGATTGTGATGCTTCAAATCTCCTTTTGGTATTAGGAAGCTTACACGCACCTATTTTACAGTCAGCATTTGGTAGTTGGAGCTAAGTGGGTTTTTTTTTACAATGTCTGTCTAAAATCCGCTGAAATTTTTTTTCCATAAAGCCACTTCATTCGAATTTCAAACAGGACAGTTTAAACAGCGTACTTCTATTAAGACTAGTGGCAAAGAAGTGAAAAGCCAGAGGTGGCAAAAAACTGATGAATGATTCAAGATGGTGGAAAAAATAGAATAGGATTATTAATCTGGACGGAGTATGTAGCATTGTTGTACAGCGATACTCATAACCTAAAGTCATTGTGAAGCCAGGCTGCCTGATGTCAGTGTGCAGCTTTTTCAGGCAGCAGAATGTATGAAGAAACCTGAAGCAATATCAGACTGAAGCTGGTATCCAAACTTGTTGTTGAACAATTACAAGGCGGCAATTATCATATGACTGAAATTAACTTCCATGTAAGCCAGAAGGGGCATAGGCTGAATGTACTTTGTATTGCATTCCAGATAATGCCACCACTTGCAACAATGCATTTTAATAATTTGCAATGATATCAACATGTGATGATGCATTCAGCATTCAGGAAAGCAACTAGGCAGAAGGGAGAGCATTGTGTATATACATTCAAACGTCATTCTTGACGAGCAAACTAATCTAGAAATAAAAGTGCTCATAACAATTCACGTCCATGTGTTGTAAGTACCTAGGCAGAGTCTCTCCTTTGGGCGAATCATTACCACTTCAATAAGAACAAGTTACCAGGGTATTAATTATAAAACAGGCCGTACCCTCAGAAATGAGTCGAGAGATCCATTCTCCATGTATTCCGTTATTATCATTACAGGTTTGCCTAAAGGAAGGAGAAAAGATCAGTGAATATAAAGTAGTACAAAATGAGTGTTTGGGTCTAGTTTTATTGCAAGTCTGACAGCATAATCACATTCTATCATCCCAGTACTTGGCAGATTACATACAGAATTGATGATGTTGAATGAGGATTTTTGAAGGGGAAAGCTCCCAGTGACATTGTGATCACCACAATCCTGAAGCCAATGGAATAATAGTCTAAACTGCAGATGCAAAAAGCAGGATTTGTTTTTTGTCAGATACCTGCACGTTCAAAATTTACATCTACCTAATTCTGGTTTGAAACAACAGTCAATTTATCAAGTTGCTGTGAAGTTAATGGCTCTGAACAATACATGACAGAAGGCCTCATCAATATCATCTTGGACAACAAGTATAAACGGATCCATGGAGAACCTCCTGTATCGGTAACTGACAAACTTCAATAACGACAAATGTTGTAGTCCTGAGTAACAATACATTTCTGATATTAAATATTAGTTTAAGTGGTACAAAACATTTATGTTCAAATTAAACTTGATGTGTGAGAGATACAGTAAACTCCCAGTATCAGTAATAAACACTTCACGTTGTGGTGTTACCTGAGCTTCACATCTGAAAATACGTTAATCTATCTTAGATCAAAATATAGAGGGAATTTTCCAGGCAAGGAAAGATGTGGGTTTGAGTCTGTTTTTTTTTTTTTTTTTTTTTTGCTTCAAATGTACCAAGATACAGTGAAAAGTGGTGTTTTGCGTGCCATACAGGCAGATCATACCATACCGAGTGCAGAATAAAGTGTTACAGCTGCAGAGAAGGTGCAGACAGAGTGAGATCAACATTAACATTTGAGAGGTCTGTTGCAAAAGTCCGATAACAGCGGGCGAGAAGCTATTCTTGAATCTGTTTATACGTGTATTCAAACTTTTATATCCTTCTGCCTGATGGAAGAGAGTATAACTGGGGTAGGAGGGGTCTTTGCTTATGTTGGTTGCTTTCCTGAGGCAATGGGAAGTACAGATGGAGTCAATGGGTGGAAGACTGTGGTGGACCGGGCTGTGTTCACAATTCTATGCAGTTTCTTGTGGTCTTGGGAACAGCAGTTGCCATACCACACTGTGATGCATCCACATAGGATGCTCTCTATTGTGCATGAATAAAAATTGGTACGTATCCTTGTGGCGAATTTCCTTAGCCTCCTGAGGAAGTAGAAACGTTGTTGTGCTTTCTTGACTGTGGTGTCAACACGAGTGGACCAGGACAGGTGGTTGGTGATCATCACTCCCAGGAAATTGACGCTCATGACCATCTCCACCTCAGCATCACTGTTGCAGACTGAGATGTGCCCTCCACTCCGCTTCCTGAAGTCAATAACCAGCTTTTTCATTTTCCTGACGTTGATGAAAAGATTGATTGCTCAGAGGCAAGGTGTAAAGACAACAATTTCTTTCATGTATTCTATCTCATTGTTGTTTGAGATCCGCCCTACAACGGTGGTGTCATCAGCAAACTTGTAAATGGAACTGGGGCAGAATTTGGCCACACAGTCGTGAGTGTACGGGGAATATAGTAGGGGGATCAGTGCAGGGTGTTGAGGGTTATGGTGGAGGAGGTGCTGTTGCCTGTTGTTACTGATCACGGTCTATGGGTCAGGAAGTGGGGGATCCAGTTACAGAGGTGGGGTGGGGAACTGAGGCCCAGATCTTGGAGTTCAGAGATGAGTTTGTTTGGAATTATGGTGTTGAAGGCAGAACTCTAGTCAATACGTAGGAGCCTGATGTAGGTATCCTTGTTATCCAAGGGATGAGTGTAAGGTCAGGGAAATGTCAACTTTCCTGCTCCTCTGATGCTGCCTGGTCTGCTGTGTTCCTACAGCTCCACACTGTGTTATCTCTGACTCCAGCATCTGCAGCTCTTGCTATCTCCAACTCCAGACAGAAATCCCTTTTAGACTGCTAAGGAAAGACAACATTTGGATGTATAGACTCTGAGACTGCCAGGAAAACTTATGCATTTTTTTGCTGTTTAAAAATTGAAAAAGCTACTTTGGATGGATTCCTGAATATATAATCACTGGATTTCTCGAAAAATAAATACCTTGGGGAAGCAGTTACTAAGACACCACATAACCTAGACGTAGCAAACAAAATGTCAAGTGCATGGATAAATTTTATTTAAATATCTTTGTTAGTCATTCCCCTGCAGTTGCTACCAGAAAGCACTGATGTACACCAAGGTGGTGTCATGAAATTGTAGAAAGGTTCCACAGAATACGTATTGGCACTATTTCCTCAAAGCAGTTGTCTGGGTAATTTGGACAACATGCCTTTTTGTCCGAGTCCTGACGGGTGAACACCGTTGCAATAAATTCAGACTCCGAATACAATCCAAAGCTCATCCCAAGCAAGTTACAAAATGTTGGGCCCACTCAAGTACTGACTGTCAGCCACAGATTTAGCCTCCCTAACACAAGTTGTCAGTGCTTTTCTCTGTACTTATGAAACAACTGAGTTTTCATTCGCCAGTTCACAAACAACTTTCAGCAGCTTAAGAACCAAGAACAGTACAGCACAAGAACAGTCCCTTCAGCTCACTAAGGCTGCGTTGACACAAAAAGCCTTTCTAAACGAACGACCTTTTGCTTCCACGCAGTCTCTTTCCCTCCAGTCTCCTCCTCCTGATATCTGTCAAGATGCTCCTGAAACATTGCTATTGTGTCTGCCTTCACAACTACCATGACCAACACATTCCAGGCACTTAACACCCACTATGTTAAAAAAACACCTGCCTCTCACGTCTCTTTTAAAACTAATCCCTTTCACCTTAAACCTATGTCCCCTAGTAATTGACATTTCTGCCATGGGGAGAAAAGATTCCAAATATCCATGCTATCTGATCAACCATGGGGGTCATACAGCACAGAAACAGACCCTTCAGTCCAACTCGTTCATGCTGACCAAGTTTTTCCGAAACTAAACTAGTCCTATTTTGTTTGCAAAGTGATCCCTACATCTGGCTTCACTATGGAAAGTGATGCGTTGACAAAGCAATTTAGGATGGTTAGTCTGAAAACTCCCGCAGAAACCTCCAATGACCACAACCATTTTCCTTTGTGTTAGTTATGAGTCCAACCAGTGGAGCCTTCCCTGATTCCCGCTGACTTCAGTTTTGTCAGGGATTCTTGATGCCAGATTGGTCAAATGCTGTCTTTACGTACATTAGTGATTAACATGATAAAATATCCCTTCAGGGAGCCAACAGCAGACAGTTGGGCATAAGGGAAGTGTAACACAGGAACACCAAAAACAGGAGGAGTAGGCCATTCAAGCCTGCTCTGCCGTTTGATATGATCATGGCTGATCATCCAACTCCGTACACTGCTCCCACTTTCTCCCCATATCATATGATCCCTTTAGCCTAAAGAGCTCCATCTAAATCCTCGAAAACCTCCTTAACTGCTTTCTGTGGCAGAGAGTTCCACAGACTCACCACCCTCTGGGTGAATAAATTTCTCCCCTCAGTACTAAACGGCCTACCTGGTATCCTTAAACTGTGACCTCTGGTTTTGACTCCCTGGTCATCAGGAATATTTTTCCTGCGTTTACTCTGTCTAATCCTGCTAGACCTTTTAAAGGGTTCTACAAGAATGCCCCTCATTCTTCTCAACTCAAGTGAATATAGTCCTAACCAACCCAACTTGTCTTCAATGTGTCAGTCATGCCATCCCAGGAATCAGACGGGTATATCTTAGTTGCATTTCCTCCATAGCCAGAACATCCCTCCTCAGATTTGGAGACCAAAACTGCACACATACTCCACATGTGGTCTCACTGAGGCCCTGTACAATTGCAGCGAGACATCTCTGCTCCTGTACTTGAATCCTCAATGCCTCTCGTTAATTTGTAAACATGTATTGGGCCACACCTCTTCCTTCAATGTTCAAATTTGTCCAATCTGTCGTCCTAGCTAATGCTCTCCAAACCACGCAACATCCTGGTGTACAATTTCTGTACCATCTCCAAACCCTCCACCACATCCTTCTAGTAGCGTGGGAACCAGAGCCCCACGCAACACCCCAAATGTGGCCTAACTAAAATTCTATACGGCTGCAATATGACTTGCCAATTTTAGTAGTCTATGCCCTGACCAATGAAGGTAAGCATGCCACCATATGTCGTCTTAGCTACATTTATCCAATTGTGTTGCCAACTTCAGGGAACTGTGCACATGCATGTCTAGATCTTTCCATACGTCGATTCTACTAAGAGTTCTGCCGTTTGTTGTATACTTCTCTCCTGCATTTGATCTTCCAAAATGCATCACCTCGCATTTGTCCAGATGAAGTTCCATCTGCCATTTCTGCACCCAAGTCTCCGGCCTATCTATGTCCTGCTGTATCCTCTGGCAATCCCCCTCACTAGCTGCAACTCCCCCTGCCTTTGCGTCATGCGCAAACTTACTAATCAGCCCAACTACATTCATAGGATATCACAGATCTCCAAACTGGAAAAAAATCACCCTTCCACTGCTATGACTAGGCCAGTTCTGTATCTATCTTACTAGCTCTCCAGAAATTCACTGTGACTTCACTTTTTGTATCAGCCTGCTGTGAGGGACCTTGCCAAAAAAAGTTCATATTGATAACATCTACACCTTGCCCTCATCAATCATCTTGGTCACTTCCTCAAAAAGACTGAATCAAGATTGTAAGACACAAGACACAAGCTTTCCCCATACAAAGCCATGTTTCCTGTTGCTAATAAGTCCATATTTTTCTGAATGTGAGTAAATCCTATTCCTAAGAATATTTTGCAATAATTTCCCTATCACTGACCTCCTTAAGTAAAAGAACAACATTGGCTATTATCCAGTCATCTGGGATCTCTGCCATGACTAAAGAGGACGAAAGACCTCATACGATGCCCCAGCGATTCCTCAGCTGGCTCCCTCAACATTGTGGGATAGATCCCATAAGGTTCCGGGGAGTTGCCTACCATAATGCTTTACAAAACATCCAACATCTCCACATTTTTTGTTTACATTTTGACATGCCCTAGAATATTAACATAACCCCTCCTGAGACTCACCATCCACCATGTCCTTCTCCTTTTATTGAATACTAATGCGAAGTATTCACTAAGGGCTTCACCCATTTCCTCAGGCTCCATGCATATATTCCCTCGCTTGTCCTTGACTGAACATACCCTTTCCCTAGCTGGCCTCTTGCTTCTTATATATGTACATAAGACACCTTGGACTTTTCCTTAATGCTGTTTGCCAAAGACACTCACTGGAGAATTACTGAAGAATATTCTTAAGAATACGATTTACTCACATTCAGAAAAACATGGACCCATTTAGGCCCTCCTAATTCCTTGTTTGAGTTCTTTCCCAGTACCTTTGTATTCCTTGAAGGTTCGGTCAGCCTTCAGTTTCTTAAACCTTACATATGCTTCATTTATCTTTTTGATTAAGTTCTCAATTTCTCTTGTCATCCAAGTTTCCTGAATCTTGCTGTCTTTATCCTTCATTTTTACAGGGACCTGCTGACCCTAAAGTCTAATCAATTAGCCTTTAAACAATTCCCAAGTGACAGATGCGGATTTATACTCAAATAGTCGCTCCAACCTACATTCCCCAGTCCCTGACTAATATTGTGGTAGTTAGCTTTCCCCCAATTTAATACTTTCCCCCGAGGATGACTTGTGTCCTTATCCATAAGTTACTTAAAACTCGCAGAATTATGGTCACCTTTCCCAAAATGCTCCCCATTGAAACTTCTATTACCTGGTCGAGTTCATTTCCTCAATATTAGGTCTAATATAGTCCCTTCCCTATTTGGATTATTTACATAATGTTTCAAAAAGTCGCCCTGGACGCACCTAACAAATTCTCCACCACCTAAGCTAATGGTAGGAAGTGAGTCCCAGTCAACATAAGGGAAGTTAAAATCACCCATCACGATGGCCCTGTTGTTTTTGTTTTTCCATGTCTACATATCTGCTCCTCTATCACCTACTGGGAGGCCTGTTGTACAATCCCATCAAAGTGATTGCACCCTTCTTACTCCTGAGGTCTACCCTTATGGCTGCATTGGATGAGCTCTGCTCATCCCTCAGTCCAGCTGTGGTACTCTTCCTTATGAGTAATGCAAATTCCCCACCTCTTTTATGTCCCTCTCTGTCTCACCTGGAACGTTGAAGCTACCAGTTTTCTCCCTCTCTCAAATAAGTCAAATATTAATCCAAGCTCTAAGTTCATCAGTCTCACTTGTCACACTCCTCCCATTAAAACAAATGCACCTCAGACTGCCAGTACTGCTGTGTTCACTAACCTCCCCCTATCTGTTCTTCCTCTAGCCTTATTGGCCTTGGTGTCCTGACTCCTCCTTGGTAATTTTACTTGTTGATGTACTGCTCCGGTTCCCATCACTCACCAGACTGGTTTAATCCCTTACTAGTGGCACTAGCAAACCTTCCTACCAGCATTTTGGTGCCCCTCCATTGTAGGTCCAACCCATCTTCCTTGTCCAGGTGCCACCTGGCCCGGAAGAGATCTCAGTGATCCACATACCTGAAGCCCTCCCTCCCATAACAGCTCTTTAGCCACATACTTAACTGTAGGATTTTCCTATTCCTAACCTCACTGGTTCGTGGCACTGGGAGTAATCCCAAAATTAAAGTCCGAAAGGTCCTACTTTTCAACTTTCTACCCAACTCTCTGAACTCCATTTGCAGGGCCTCATTTCCCTTTCTCCTACGTCATTGGTCCCAATATGGATCACAACATCTGTCTGCTCCCATACCCCCTCAGAAAGTCCTGTGGCTGCACAGAGACATCCTAAGCCTTGGCACCAGGGAAGTAACACACCGTCCTGGAGTCTCACTCGCTGCTACAGAAACATCTGCAAAGCTTATGGGAGGATTGCTGAGGCTATTTTACAAGTACCAGGACAAAGATGAATTAAAAGTGAATCATTTCTGCCTTTTATTCATTTGCCATCTGACTTTTATCAAGACAATAGCAAATACTGATGGAGTTGCCTGCAATCATTCTGTGACAACATCTTACAAAGAAAACTGTATGACTTGGCTTCCCTTCCTGTCATCCTACACATGCTTTCTATTCATTATATTATGCACTAATCAAAGCTTTCAATAAATGTCAGCAGATAATTAGCCTTGACAATCTACTGAGAATTCTTATGTCCATAACATCATGAATGTTAATGAGCTCTTGTCTAGGTTATTTGTGGGCCTGTGGAAGATGGGCTTGATGGATTGGTCCAATCATAAGCACAAGCAGTGAAGGGAGGCCCAGATGAGAGCTGTTACCTCATTTCAATATGTCAGCTGTTATGCAAAGGCTACAGAGCACCTGCACTTACAAATTATTAAAATACCCAAATGACTTAACAGTGAGAAAACACAATGTCAACGTATCAACCACAGGTGTCCGGAAACCGTGGAAACGGAGCCTCTGACTTCTTTATTATTCTTCAGGCATCTTTTATCTGTGGCAGGGTGCAGTGCAAAGGGTACAATGGTTGATTTATCTGTGCCATATACTGTCCTTGGCCAACTAATCCTATCTTTCCTCATTTTACATTCAAGAGACGTGTGGAAAGAACATAAAATAAATATATCAAGGTTTTCGAAGGGCTGTAAATATTTATAGCGTTATTAAATAGCCCAGTGCTTTCTTACTAACAGTGCATCAGGAAGAGGTATTGCTCATGAAGCCAACTCAAGGTCAGAGGATCTTGTACTAAAATTAATAATCGAGCCAACTCCTTAACTGAATAATTCCTTGGGGCTGATGCCGTGAGTGAGAGGCCAGCAGCAGGGGAGCTTTGTTTGCCAGAAGCACACCACATATTTTCTGGCTTCCTCCTATGGTTTGTCCATTTACGGAAAATTAATGGAGGGAAAATTAAAGGATTTTTTTTTGCCAGAAAACAAGGCTCTCTGCTGGAAATCTACACCTTTTTTTCAAAACTGTCCCTCTCACTTAAAAAATTAGATTTGAATTTATGCTGTTGCTGCGACAGTGTTCGTTTTTATTGCTTATCAACTAAGAATATAAAAACTAGGAGCAGGATGAGGCAATGCGTCAACTCATTCTGCTGTTCAATAAGATCATTGCTAATCATCTGCTCAGTTCCACTTTTCTGTCTGTTCTCCTTATTCTTGCATTGCCTGAGAGGTTATAGATCTAATCATCCCAGGCTTAACAACATTCCATGATGGGGCATTGAAAGCTGTTTCACAACCCTCTTTGAGGGAAGGGGTTGTGTCTTATTGCAGTCCAAAATTATTGGGCCTTTATTCTGTGACTGTTTCCCACATACTCTGAATTCATCAGCCAGAGGGGAAAAAACCTCTCGGTATCTACCCTGTCAAGCTGTTCACAATCTCGCACATAACAATGTGACAATTTCTCATTCTTCAAACCTCCAGAAAGTGTTGACCCAACTTACTCTGCCTCCTCCTCCTTCCCTCGTCTTGCATACCCAAGTGTTGGGTGCCGCCATCTAACCATTAGACGAGGTTAGCAGCTACTTCCAGGTCTCTGGTTAACCTGTGATGAAATGATGGAGTTGCCAAGGTAGCAGGTTTTCCCTCGAGTTGAAGCCCTTTCTTCTACTTAGCACATTTCCTGTTTAGTAAATCACCAAAATATGGGAAACCAGTACCACAGTTAAAGCTGGATTGTTCCAAGAATAATGAAATCTGAAGTACATCATATTTGGACTACACAACCAGTGTCACTCCCAGGTTACGAATGAGAAAATACTTGAGAGAAACATATTATGTTGAGTTACCCCAAATATAATGTTATGAATTGCGAGTAACATAAGTAAGGTTGTGGTATAATATGAGGTATGATGGGGAAGAGGGCTTTGGGGAGAAGGGGCTCTGGTTCCATTTATTAGTAGTAATATATTTGTATGAGTATTCTTGATAATGAGTCAGAATTATATTAAATTAATACTTGGAGAGAAAAAACAAACCAGCACCAAACAGCAGTAAGGTTGTGGTGTATCAGGTGTTTTGCTTCTCTGCTATTAGTGAGGTAATGTGCATTATATCAGGCAGAGTTATGGTGAGGACCATTACCTTAAGATTATTACTGTTCTAACAGTGAAAACAGAAACAGATTCTAGAGTAATAAATAATATAACCAATTATCTAATGCTCCAACAAAATAAATAAATCAGTTTTGCCGTCATCATTAAAATGAAAAATAGTAAACATTGATAGAGTACTTCGCCTAATGCCCTGCCAGAAATTGCATTTTAAATCTTAATGTCCTGCCGTCTTGCTTAACAATAAATACCAAATAAATAGTGACACAATGAGCTTAAACGATGTTGGCATCTACGTGAGTACTGAACTAAACCTTTCACTGAAGATAATCTGAATCTTCCTGATCGTTGCACTGCAAGGTTAAAATGTGCGTGGTATTTCTAATTTGTCCTCTTGGATCAATAACTAAAGAACAATGATTTCAGGTATTTGGCTAAACAACTAGGGAGCAATGAGAATCATTCTTTTACACAGCTAGTTGTTCCAATCTGGAATTTGCTGCCTGGAGTGCTGATGGAAGATCAAAAATAGATTTCCATTGCAATTTAGATGAAATATCTGGAAAAGATAAAATTAAAAGGCTAAGGGGAGAGTTTGACCAAATGGATAGCTATTCCAAAGAACTGACACAGACACAGGGCTCCTGTGTTGTTGTTCTGTACAATTTTCGTTATAAGATTGAGATTGAAAAAGGATCTGGAATTCTACGACTAGAACAAGTGGTTAATTTTAACCCCTTGGTCATGCCACATCCTTGGAATGGTTTTCACTTGAAGCGTTAATCCCTTTTACCGATGTTGAGTGGTGTGTTGGGTGCAGCAACATTTCTTTCCATCCTATGTTGGTGTTAAGTGAAAATAATTTTGCAGTTTGCACACCATTGAGAATACGCTGAGTTGGTACGCAACATAAAATATTTTGAGGGAGAAATGAACCAATACCTCATCCACTCTAAGAGCTTTACTAATACATCTCTATAAAGACAGGACAGAAAGCAGGTGCAGGAACCTAAATACAAAGTTACAGCTAAATTTACAAGAAATAGTTGTAACTATTGCATTCGTAAATAAAGGCTCTGTCAGCCATGAAAGATCACTGTTATTTCCTGAACCCTGGCCAATATCATTGCGTTTATATCAGAAACCTGGACGGTCACGAAGTTCAAAGCAAGGCTGCAGGAATTTGAAGTTTAGGATCGTGTTGTACATAATTGAAGGTATGCATCACATGAAGTGAATCATCAGTTTTAAATGATTTCTTTGCTTTAAAAGAAGAACCAAATCTGCTGCCTGTCCCTGAAATTAAATATCCATTGGCCTCTTGCCCAGCTCCCTTGCAAAGTAGGAAATGATTGAAAGGTTCGATGCTTGAGGTTAGGTTCTGTGACATAGTTATCAGGGTGATTGATGAAACAGTCGATCAAATCTATGCATGCTTGAGGCCTGCCTGCTGCCTCCAGTACGAGCGTGAAGTGTGGAGCTGTGAGATCGATCTGGCACGTCCAAGCTGGTGTAAGGTCAGGCAGTCATCGCAAGTTCACTCCAAGGGAAATTGCTGGCAAATCAGTTTGTGCCAGCAGCCCATGTGATGGAAATAACTCCCAGCCTGACAATGCCTGTGCTCTTGGCTTGTTGAAATTCAATTGAATTTTTTATCAGTCATGATTATATGCACCACCGAACAGCAGAGATAGCAGTTGCTAGCTGGATTCACATTTCTACAAAGGAAGCGATTCATTCAAAAGCTGCTGATACTGTAGATACAGCCTTGCACTGTATTGCTAACAGAACTTTACGATATGGATAAAGCATTTCGCAGCGACTTAATCCACTGATTCAATTATGCTAACTGTGTATACTGTTCATTACAGTTTGCCTCTTTCTGCACGGACTCAAATTAAATCTTGGAGAGGTGATCCGTCCTATGAGTGCGCAGCATTGGTGGTGGCAGTGGTATTGCCAGCAAATCCAGGTGATGGAACAGAATTATTTAATAGGCCATCGACTGCATTTTCTGCGATCTCCGTCCTGAAAGTGCATTGTCCCAAGCCTGTTTGATTTAGCATAAACAGGAAAATCATGTATGTTTTGGCGGTGCAGTGTAGTCAAACTCCCAGGAACTGCTTTATTTTCAACTTAAGGCAAGAGAGAAGGGGAAACCAGGCTTGATAATTTCACATGACAGCATGCTTTACTCCATGTTGGCTTGTAGACAGCTCTTTATAAAGCATTTGTACATGCTCTGATTTAGGTTGCTACACAGGTGATTTTCTGAGCTTCTGCTCTTGCTGGGAGCTTGAGCCATTGGTTGAGCAGCTGCATTGCTCGCAAGTGACCACCCTTCGATTTTAATGAATAAGAAGCTGATGGCACATGCCTGAGGTTTTCTGGCACACCAGAGCCCTGGACACCGATCCCCTACCAACAATGCACAACTGGAAGTTATCTCCTAAAAGTAGACCTTAGTTGGTAGCACCCTCCTCTGTAAACAGATCGTGGGTTCAAATCTCACTCCCAAGACTTGAGCACAAAAGTCATGGTGCACTCCAATGCACTCATGAGGGACTACTGCACTGTCGACGGTATGGTCTTTCAAATGAGACATTAAACTGTGCCCTTTCTGTGCTCTCAGGTGGTTTTAAAAAGGTTCCATAAGCACTAGTCTGATGATGAGCAGCCAGATATCCATTCAGGCCAATATTCATCCTTTCGTTAACATCACAAAAACAAAGCATCAGAAATTTAGCACTTTGCTGTTTTTGTGGGTGCAATTGCTGCGCACAAAGTTGTCTGACATGCCTCCTCACTCACAACACTTCAAAAGAAAAATACTTGATTAGCCACAAAGCGTTTTAAAGACATCTTGTAGTCAATGGAAAGTGCTATATCAATGCAAATCTTTAATTTCCTTCTGAAAGTTGCCAACTCATTTATTTGTACTTGACTGCGTATTTACAAACATTTACCATGCAACATCACAAAACGTGGGAGCTGGCTGCGTGCAAATTGGCTGCTGGTTTCTTCATTACTATTTCTGGCTATACTTTAAAAAATAATTCTTTACTGATTATAAAGCTTCTTTCAAGATATCCTGAGGTTGTGAAAGGTGCGATATGAATTAAAGTATTTCCTTTTTCACCTCCGTATCATCTCTGGCATAGAAAGTGGTGTGAGATTGATGAAACAGGATACAGAGCAAACTGTATTCAAAGCAGGAAAATTGTTCAGTAAACATAGTGCAGTGTGGTTTAAATGTAATTTGAGCGGAACAACTCCTTTTAGAGATTATATACATCTCACATACAAGTGGTGTGTGCAGGGTATGAAAGCATGTCGTGTGATGTCAGTGTTGACTCCTGTATGGGGTGTGTGGCACCTCGCCGTAATCCTTCTGTAGCAGCCAATCTGTCCAATTTTCAATACAACCTACATTTTACAGCACATTATTAATTCAGAGGAATATATGGTTAGCCTTAAATCATGCCCTAAAATTGAAATACAAAACGGATGAGTAAATGTGACAGAAAATTCTTCAGTTTCATTTGTTACGAAGCAAACTGAATTCTTTTAAGGTCTTAGATTAAAGAAGAGTCAAAGTGATGCCAGAAACAACTCAGAGTTCCTTACTAGGCTGTTACAGGTGAGAAAGGAGCAGACCAACTAGAATGTCTCCCGCATTTCCCGGAACACATCCCTCACGCCCCGTCCCCGCAACAATAACCAAAAAAGAATCCCCCTCGTCCTCACATACCACCCCACCAACCTCCGGATCCAACGCATCATCCTCCGACACTTCCGCCATCTGCAGTCAGACCCCACCACCAAAGACATTTTTCCCTCCCCACCCTTATCTGCCTTCCGGAGGGACCACTCCCTCCGTGACTCCCTTGTCCGCTCCACACTCCCCTCCAGCCCCACCACACCTGGCACTTTTCCCTGTAACCGCAGGAAGTGCTACACCTGCCCCCACACCTCCTCCCTCACCCCAATCCCAGGCCCCAAGAAGACTTTCCACATCAGGCAGATGTTCACCTGCACATCTGCCAATGTGGTATACTGCATCCGCTGTACCTGTTGTGGCCTCCTCTACATCGGGGAAACCAAGCGGAGGCTTGGGGACCGCTTTGCAGAACACCTCCGCTCAGTTCGCAACAAACAATTGCATCTCCCAGTCGCGAACCATTTCAACTCCCCCTCCCATTCCTCAGATGACATGTCCATCCTGGGCCTCCTGCAATGCCACAGTGATGCCACCCGAAGGCTGCAGGAACAGTAAATCATATTCAGCCTGGGAACCCTGCAGCCCAATGGCATCAATGTGGATTTCACAAGCTTCAAAATCTCCCCTCCCCTTACCGCATCCCAAAAACAGCCCAGCTCATCTCCACCTCCCTAACCTGTTTAGGGTTACCTATCCCCTCCTCCCACCTCAAGCCACACCTCCATCTCCTATCTACTAACATCATCCCGCCCCCTTGACCTGTCCGTCCTCCCTCGACTGACCTATCTCCTCCCTACCCCCCTACCTACACTCACCTTTACTGGCTCCATCCCCGCCTCTTCGACTTGTCTGCCTCCTCTCCACCTATCCTCTCCTCTATCCGCCTCCCCCTCTCTCCCTATTTATTTCAGAACCCTCTTCCCCTCCCCCATTTCTGATGAAGGGTCTAGGCCCGAAACGCCAAGTTTTCCTGCTCCTATGATGCTGCTTGACCTGCTGTGTTCATCCAGTCCCATGCTTGTTATCTCGGATTCTCCAGCATCTGCAGTACCTTTTATCTCAGACCAACTGGAAGTTTGTATTAGCTCAGTTAGCCTGATGGTGGCACAATATGGTTCGCAATACTATGGCTGACAGAGCAGATGAGACGCTGGGAATTTTATGGTGAGTAACTCACTACTTGTGTCCTCAAGATCTGCCCCCATCTGTAAGGCTGGAGTATGTTTGGTCTGATGGGCTATCATCCGGTTGACTGCTCGGGTGTCGCTTCAAAACTCAACACCATCCAAGATAAGCAACCCACCTCCTTGGACACCCACCCAGCATCTTAATCATTGACTCGCTCCAGCAGCGTTGCACACTGGCAGCCGTATACACTGTCCACAAGATGCACTGCAAGAACTCTCAAAGACTCCTTCAGCAGCACCTTCAAACTCGGGGCCTCTACCATCTGGAAGGACAAGGGCAGCAGTTGCAATGGGAACGCCACCACCAGCAAGGTCAACCCCATGCTAAACCACACACCATCCTCGATTGGAACTGTATTGCCACCTCCTCACTGTCACTGGATCAAAATCTTGGAACTTCCTTCCTAACTGCACTGAGAGTGTCATTTTAATTGAGCGTTGGGTCATAACCCACCACAATTCCTCATCCACTGAAACTGGTCAGCAGTGGGAATCATCGGGGAAATTCAAAATTGTAGCCCCGTGCACTTCTGCTCTGGCCTGCCTGACTCCAATTTGCTCTGAATTAGGAGACAGAAATTGGCTGCGACAGTACAAAAACAACAAGGATATGATCAAGCTTCAGAAGTCATTTCAGGAGGATGTCAAGGCCTTAGGGAGATGCAATTGAAATTCACTAAAATGGTAGCTGAAACAAGTGACTTCAGTTACTTGGAAAGATTTCTTGCAGCAGAAGGGTCATAAGCAGAGGACAAGTGACCAGCAAAAGAAATAGTTGAGACAAGAGAAAATACTTTTCTAATGCAGCAAGTTGCTGTGATCTGGAATGTGCTGCCTGAAAGATTAGTACAAACAAATTCAATAACTTTCAAAGCAGGATTGGATATAATCTTGAAGGGAATTAAGATTTTCAGGACCATGAGAAAGGGCAGAGAAATGGAACTAATTGCTGGATCCACTGCTTTTTCTCATTACTATAAATGATTTGGATACGAGTATAGGAGGAATGGTTATTAAGTTTGCAGATGACACCAAAATAGGCAGTGCAGGTTATCTCAGAGTACAATGGGACCTTGATCAGATGGGTCAATGGGCCGAGGATGGTAGATGGAGTTTATTTTAGATAAACGTCAGGTTATTCCATTTTGGTAAAGCAAATCAGTGCAGAACTGGAGTGTTGCTGAACAAAGAGACTTTGGAGTGCAGGTTCATAGTTCCGTGGAAGTGGAGTCGCACGTAGACAGGATAGTGAAGGCAGCGTTTCATACAGTTGCCTTCATTTGGTCAGCGCATCGAGTACAGGAGTTGGAATGTCATGTTGCAGCTGTACAGGACATTGGTTAGGCTACTTTGGGAATACTGCTTCCAATTTTGGTCCCCTTGCTTTCGGAAAGATGTTGTTAAACTTGAAAGGATGCAGAAAAGATCTACAAGGGTGTTGCCAGGGTTGGAGGGTTTGAGGTATGGGGGAGGCTGAATAGGCTGGGGCTATTTTCTCTGGAGTGTAAGAGGCTGAGGCGTGACCTTTTATAGAGGTTTATAAAATCATGAGGTGCATGGATTGGGTAAATAGACAAGGTCTTTTCCCCAGGGTGTGGGACTCCAAACTAGAGGGCATAGGTTTAAGGTGAGAGGGGAAGGATTTAAAAAGAACCTGATGGGCAACTTTTTCATGCAGAGGGTGGTGCGTGTATGGAACAAACTGCCAGAGGAAGTGGTGGAGGACTGTCCAATGACAACATTTAAAAGGTATCTGGATGGGTACATGAATAGGAAGGGTTTACAAAGATATGGGACAAATGATGGCAAATGGGACTAGATTAATTTAGGATACCTGGTTGGCACAGATGAGTTGGACCAACAGGTTTGTTTCCATGTTGTACATCCCTGACTCTATGACTCTAATTAGATGAAGCTGGCACAGAAACTATGCACTGAATGGTTTTTGACTGTGCTGTATTCTTTGATTGTACAATGATGCAATGTGCTTTGGCATTGTTTTACGTTTTAATTATTTAAAGGGTTTTAAAAGGGCAGTCTGCCTCTCAAAGGACAATATCGATGTGTTGCATTCTGCTTTTAGTTCATCACAACCAGCTTTTCTTTATTGCAAGCAAATAAAACACCAGGAAATGGTAGTGGAATCTGGAAACATTACAAGTTTTAGGCAAACCTCCTACAGCCAATATCCTCGGCTATTGCCCACATCCTAAATCTGGCTAGAATGGTTTTGTTCAAACAAGATATTTAAATGACACAGCTCTTTATTTGAAAGAAAATGACTCCAATTAATTCCTGGTGAGACAGTAAATGCCAAATTGCATTTAAACCCGTTGGTGAGACAGAAACCAAGACACTTTCTGTTGTGAATATGATCTACTCATTCTTATAGCTGCTTGCACACACCAGATCCATCTGCTCCCCTTGTTTTAAATTGAACTTAAGATTTTCAGGACCATGAGAAAGGGCAGAGAAATGGAACTAATTGCTGGATCCACTGCTTTTTCTCATTACTATAAATGATTTGGATATGAGTATAGGAGGAATGGTTTATTAAGTTTGCAGATGACACCAAAATAGGCAGTGTAGCTGACAGTGCAGGCTATCTCAGAGTACAATGGGACCTTGATCAGATGAGTCAATGGGCCGAGGAGTGGTAGATGGAGTTTATTTTAGATAAACGTCAGGTTATTCCATTTTGGTAAAGCAAATCGGTGCAGAACTGGAGTGTTGCTGAACAAAGAGACTTTGGAGTGCAGGTTCATAGTTCCGACACATCTCTATTGCCAACGTATCCAAAAATGAGACTTGGTCTTTTTAACCCAGAGGTAGGAATATGTTACTTGCCTCAAGACCCTTGGATGATTCCCTTCTTTTTATCTCCCTCGTCGATGAATGAATCAATTAGTCCCAATCACCTACTTAACTACATGCTGTAGGAACAGTCAACTGGAAATTCTCTCCACCATAGTGTCATAGAAATGTACAGCACGCAAACAAACCCTTCGGTCCAATTCATCTATGTCGACCACATATCCTATCTCAATCTAGTCCCATTTGCCAGTATTTGGCCCATATCCCTCTAAACCCCACCTATTCAGAGACGCATCCAGATGCCTTTTAAATGTTTAATCTGTACCAGCATTCACCACTTCCTGCGGCAGCTCATTCCATACACGCACCACGCTCTGTGTGGAAAAATTTACGCCTTGGGTCCCTTTTCATATCTTTCCCCTCTCCCCTTAAACCTATGACCTCGAGTTCTGGCCTCCTCCCCCCCCCCCACCCCCCCAAATCCCAGGGAAAAGACTTTGCCTATTTACCGTATCCATATGTCTCATGATTTTATAAAAGGTCACACCTCAGTCTCCGACACTCCCGGGAAAGTAGCCCCAGACCATTCAGCCTCCCCTTTATAGCTCAAACCCTCCAAACCTGACAGCATCCTCGTAAATCTTTTCTGAACCCTTTCTAGTTTTACAGCATCCTTCCCCCAGCAGGGAGACCAGAATTGCACTCGGTATTCCAACAGTGGCTGAACCGATGTCCTGTACAGCCGCAACGTGATCTCCCAACTCCTATACTCAATGCACTGACCAATAAAGGCAAGCGTACCAAATGCTGACTTCACTATCCTATCTACCTGTGACTCCACTCGAAAGAAACTATGCACCTGTACTCCAAGGTCTCTTTATTCAGCAACACTCCCCAGGACCTTATCATTAAGTGTATAAGTCCAAATTCCAGAGCTCTAGGGAACATGAACAGGCAACTGAAAAGTAATCATAAGTGTGGTCTTAGATGGTTTTTGTTGTGAGGTACCAAGAAAGAAGAAACAGTCATTAATCTGCAGTTCATGTTGAATAAAAATTGTATTTTTAAAGAATGCATTTTCAAAAATGGAAGGTAATTCAGTAGGTTTCAAAGATTGATGAGCTTCAAAGGCCTGTTGAAACTTCTCTGCAGGAAACTGTCTGGTAATACTACCCACTGTCTTCACCATAAGAGACAGGAACAATGGGAGTTGGGGAGCGAGGGTGGCAGCTTGACACAGGGATTTGATTTCCTCATCATTTTCCAAGGTCTAAAACTAACCATCAAAGGGCCTGCCTTAAATCAATGGGAAAGAAAATGAGTCACTTTCTATTGTGGGCTTCCTGTCCTGACTGTCATGAAAATCTACCTCGGGGCAATCTTCCAGCAGTCTTATGACAGAAACAGTGCTCCTTAGGGAAAAATAAAAACAAATGCATGTTTGCTACAGGGAAATATGCTCAAGAGACCTAGCAGTGTAGTTAGGTGGATCACAATATAGTGCAGTTTGTACATTTTGAGTTGTGTTTGTGTGCTTGTGGCTGGCTGATTTTTTTTTGTTTGTTTTTTGTTAACTGATTCTGGGCTGTTGCAGTGATATCATCAGCTACTTTGCTTCTAAAGGAAATTAAGTGTGTTGAAGGACAAATGGATCATGACAGCTCCTGGCTGAAATGATGGAGACGATGGCAGAAATTGGAGAGATGGGGAGAGGCCAGTGCAGCACAGTGGTCATGCACACTCCCAGAAAAGTTGGTCAAATTTTTAAGTTGATGTGTGCTCAAAGTATCTGCAAATAGTTCACGTGGGTAGGTTTAAAATTGCTTATTGTGCAGCTATTTTGAGCGCAATATAACAGCAACATGAAATTGGAGTGTGTTTACTGCTGTTCTGTACCAAATTGGTCAATTCTGGACTTTCTGTTCCACATTCACCATCTGTAACACCCACCGACCCTTCCCAAATCCACCAACTTAACTCGATCATGCCCACAAGATGTGCAGCAATCAACCAAGCAGTGTTAAATAGTGGAATTAAATTTTTAAAAGATTAAAAGCATTAGAAATCTGGAAGGAGAAACCAGGAAATGCTTAAAAACATCAATATCCCCAAAGAAAAGAAAGGGAGTTTAGTGTTTCAGTTGGAATTGATCAAAGCCATTAACCTGTCTTTTTCAGTTGTGTGCTATATAACTCCAGTCTGCCTCAAGAAACAAAGGAATTGATATTTTGGAGCCTTGGTTAGTGTAGCATTTTGGGAAGATAATTTGCAGAGGCCTGCTGCAATTGCTTAATCCCATTGTTCTCCATGGGAGAAGCAGTCATGAAAGATCATTTAATTTTTCCTTGTTCCATTGACGGATGTCAGTGCCCTGGAAACCAATGAGAACTCTCCTTTTTTTTAAAGAAGTGCTTTTGGCCTGTCTTTCCCTCTTCAAACTTTGCATGAGACAGAGGGCCTGAGCTCTGAATCAAATAATTTCAAGATTTTTAAATTGTGAATAACCTTGCTCTGTCACTTTGAAAACGTCATATTTGTTAATTGTGCAAAAGACTGTCTAATTTTATTGCTTGATCACAGTAACCTTTCCGTGGCACATTTATAATATTTTCATATGATATATGTCTCTTCATCCTTTTAAATGTGCTTCTTCAATTGAATATTCATAATATCGTGACAAAGTTCAATCCATTTAATTAGCTATATTTGTTTGAATTGTTAATATTAATCAGAATCACAGATTCAAAGCCAAGCCTGAATGACAATTGTTTTGATCCACATGCCAAAAGGCCTCTGAGATTGGCCCTGTAATCTGTTTACACTTCATTAATCAGCACACGAAAAATAAATATTCAGCAATAGACAAACTAAACAAGCTGAAAAAATAAGTGACTGAAGTTCAATATTAATTAATTCTGACTATAAACCACTGCAAATGTCTTTGGTGTCACTGGAGGGTTTTTTGCCCCAGAGGAGGAATCTGATTCAAGTGATTCTAAGAAGATTATTTTTGTGCAGTAAGGAATTTGATTCTCTCTGCGTTATACCTTCAGATAAAGGTGTGTGGTTTTTTTTGATGTATTCATTTCTGCGGTTCTGCTTTCGTTATGGCAGGCATTTTCAGCTTTACAGGCTGTGAATGTGATGAGGCAAAACCATCACGAGGTGTTGATTGGGGAACAGGAACTGAAGAGATCGTAATGCAGCTTGTGGCTTTGGGAAGTCTCGAGTGTTAGATTTCCATTTTAACCTTGAGAATGAGGAGGTTTGGCATGTGACTGGGCACTGGTAACCGACTTTAGGGAGGAAGTTAGATGTCTACTGATTGGTGGCACAGGTAGTGGGAGCATGTTCACTTTCTTGTGACTGAGTATCCATGGCCTGGATCATCAGTCGAGTCGCAAAAAAAACCAGCAACTAATTTCAGATGATTGAAAGGTTACGTTCTCGGGGCGGGAATTTCCCTGTTTGCAACTAAACACTGCCCTTTGGCTCAAGTAGAGATTTCAAAGCCCACGCTGTGTCATTCCTTGGGAATTTCCTCTTAAATGTTGTAATTGTACCCACATCCACCACTTCCTCTGGAAGAGTGTTCTCTTGACTGAGATACCAGAATCTAACTAGTCCTGAATGAGGCTCACATCCCAATGTGAAGCATTGGACACAAATTGGTAGGGTTCCAAATTTTTGGTCACATCACTAGACATTTCATCACAAAATCTTCCACTTCGAACTGTCCCATCTACTTAAACAACTTTCTCTTTCTTTTTTCATAGCAAAGCAATCAAAAAGTATACATCTATAAAGTATGTATATCGAGCAACTTATTGTCCCTTTGATTTTTCTCCTGAGTAGTTTGAAGATTAACCTTTTAATTCCTAGAGATTTATAATACAGCTGCAAGATAAGCAAACCTTCGGAGCAGCTGAGGGCAAGAAAGTGCCAGAGAGAAGAAAACCGATCTGGCATGCAACAGACGGAGGATGGAAAGTACAGCTGCTAACACCGTTGGGGGGCGGGGTTTGACAGCACAATCTATAGAGCAGGTGGTTCCTGGCTATCCCAAATATTCCCGAAAGGCATGGTAATCCCCCTTTTAAGTGAGTGCTATGTAGTACCCAGGGCTCAAATGCAAGTAAATTACTTGAAGTCAGGGGGTTGCACTGACATAATTACAGTCCTGATTCATCTTCATTAAAGGCTGCTTGTTCCATGCAGCACACTCCCTGGTTGTATCACAGTTCTTCAACTTTGTGAAATTAATCTCTGACTAATTGCTGAGGAGCCAACCTTTGAAACCGGGCATTAATATTCTGAGTCGTGAATCAGTTAGAAATACTCACATTTTGTAACTACCCCTTCCAAGCGGATTATGTTGGGGTTGTCAAACTGTCCCATGATGCTTGCTTCACTCAGGAAGTCTCTGCGTTGTTTCTCTGAATAACCAGCTTTAAGGCTCTTGATGGCCACATAGATCTCTCTCTTCCCTGGTAATTTTAAACGTCCACTGCAAACCTCACCGAATTCACCTGGCCATTAAAGGAAAAAGAGAATGAGATTTCTGTCATGTTCATATATAATGCAATCTTCCAAACTGTAAAACCAGTGAATATTAATACCCTTTAAGGAAGGGAACTGTCATCTTTACCCTTTCTGGCCTACATGAGACTCTAGACCCACAGCAATGTGAATCTGAACTGCTTTCTGGGCAATTAGGGATGGGTAACAAAATGCTGAGAGAACCAGTAATGCCCACAATCAGAAAATATTCAGAAATCAGAGTAAACCTACAGAGTATTGACTCCATAAGTATGTAGATGGTATCCACGATGGGAATTGAACATGACCTGCCATGTCATCAATCTGTGAATTCATCATGAGAATAGATCGAATTTAGGGTGTATATTTTGGTAGGCCTTTTAAAATAGGTCTTTTGAGGTAAATCTAGTCTTTAAAACTTTATTCATTGTGCCTCTTCTCCCTCAATCTCTGCCCAGTTCTTAAAATGTCTGTAGAATCCTTAGCTTTTACAATGCAACGGAAACTGGGGCACAGGTGTTCAAAGAGAAGTTCCAATCAGCCGAATAGATCGAATCCATCCAGACCAGGCTACATTTAAAAATCAATCCCTTCAGCTAAAGTCAGTTGGTATCAGCTGGGGCACCTAAATTTATTTCAGGACCACTGGAACAAGGATGGGAAGATCAGAGAAGGTACCAGTGTGTTCATGTCATGTGAGGACAAGATCAAATGGCGCTACCCTAAATGTTCAAAAAAGCCTGCCGAGACTCATTCGCCGGGCTTTAGTGAAACATAGGTTCCTGGTTACGGAATTGTTAGAATGCAGGAGGAGGCCATTTGACATTGAGCAAAGCAAGAGGTACAGTTTTGGTAGCTAAAAGCCACCTCTTTGGCTCCTACACCTTAAAAAAAATTAAGTAAAAGAGCTGCCCTTTCTCCTCACTAGATTCTCACTTTTACCTGTTGTGTAGTTTACTTACCAGCCCCTATAACTCTTTCAATCCTGATGCAGGATGCATCAATTTCCTTTGCAAAGTCCCGAACGGCTTGATTGGGGTCTTCATAGGTGTGTGGATGAACATAAGTTCTACTCCCAGGCAATCTGACTGTTGAAGGGGAAAAACAGCTGGTCATCAGAACGGGTGTACTGTTCATAATAGACCTCCTTTTGCAAGGTATTGAGCTAGTAAAACATAGACATGCAAATTGTCTTATCAAAATCACAAGATTCAAAAGGTGCATTTCATAACCCAGCTGCATCATTCAAATTAAATGACTTTATTAACCGGTCAAGACGCTTTATTATCAAAATAACATGCAGGTTGTGAGAAAGGATCTGTATTAATGTATTTCAGAGCAATTATACCTCAATTGTACATTATTTCACTTTTTGATATTTAGTGAGAACAACTTTTAACCTGACTATTTACACAAAAAAAATTGGATTATATTTAAAACGGGAGTTATGACACCATACTTTAAATTGAAAAAGTTTTTGCTTTAATTGGGCTGAGAATACTTGCTCACTTTAAAAAGATTGAACAGCAGCACTTTTTTTAAAAAAAAACACAATGACTTAGCAGCTTTGAAGATAATCGGACTTTGCCTAACTGTATCCGATACTTTGTACCTTCTATGTGTGAGCTCTTGAAGGCATGTGTTTCTGAGGTTCCAACCGTTTTTATATTATTTCTAGTTTGGGTGTTAAGTACTACATATACGAGACATAGAATTGTCTTTATTTTTAAAACAAAATCATAAACCGTGTGTGTGTGTGTCTTTTACAGACACAGCACAGACAGACAGTTAAATACACCCCATTTATTTTTTTATATTTATAAAATATATAAAATATTTATTTTTTTTAAAAAATAAAAACCTGTCCTGGTCAAATGAGATTCGAAAGAAGGAAAGCGGAAGAAGCATTCTCATGTTTATGGCTTGCCCATAACATAGGATTCACACCCCAACCGATATTTCGTCTTATGGACTTTAATTGGATCATTTCCTACCTATTGTAATCAGACAAAGTATAACCTCATGTGAACTTACTATTTCAATCTTACCTTGACCATGATGGAACTGCATTTTTTCCTCATCTGGATCTTGTTTTGCTTTGATGTAGCCACAGTGCCTTTGGAATAAATAGAAGACGACGTTGTTCAATGACAGAAGTAGGAAGTACAGAGGATACGCAAAGATTGTGATGTTATTTGAGTGTATGGTAATCACTTGCAGTGGATTGTGTCAGTTTAATGCAGTAAGTATTTTACATTTCGCCAGTGTTTTAGCACTTGGTGCCAACGGTTTGTCAAAAGCCAGGAAACCTTAGAACAACCTTAAGTTTTCCTATTGTCCAATCTAGGACTAGGATTGTAGAATCCCTACAGTGTGTAAGCAGGCCATTTGGCCCCTCAAGTCCACAATGACCCTCCAAAGAGCATCCCACCCAGACCCAACCGATGCCTGTAACCCTGCATTTCCCATGGTGAATCCACCTAGACTGCACATCCCGGGACACTATGGGCAATTTAGCATGGACGATCCACCTGACCTGCGCATCTTTGGACTGTGTGTGGAAACCGCAGCACCCGGAGGAAAGCCATGCAGACACAGGGTGAACATGCAAACTCCACGCACAGTCACCTGAGACTGGAATTGAACCCGGGTCTCTGGCGCTGTGAGGCAGCAGTACGAACATAAAAGCTAAGGCCTTCGAGCCAGCACTGCCATTCCATAAGATCATGGCTGATCTTTTCATGGCCTCAGTTCCACTTACCCACCCTCTCTCCATAACCCTTAATTCCTTTACTGTTGAGAAAATTATCTGTCTTAGCTTTAAAAACATTCAATGAGGAAGCCTCAACTGCTTCACTGGGCAGAAAATTCCACAGATTCACAACCCTTTGCGTGAAGAAGTTCCTCCTCAATTCAGTCCTAAATCTGCTCCCCCTAATTTTGAGGCTATTCCCTCTTGTTCAAGTTTCACCCGCCAGTGGAAACAACTTCCCTGCTTTCATCTTATCTATTACCTTCACAATTTTATATGTTTCTACAAGATTCCCCTTATTCTTCTAAATTCCGATGAATATAATCCCAGTCTACTCAGTCTCTGCTCATAAACCAACCCTCTCAACTCCAGAATCAACCCGGTAAATCTCCTCTGCACCCACTTCAGTGCCAGTCCATCCTTTCTCAAGTAAGGAGACGAAAACTGTACACACTACTCGAGGTGTGGCCTCACCAGCACTCTATACAGCTGCAACATAACCTCCCTGCTTTTAATCTCAATCCCTCTAGCAATGAAGGACAACATTCCATTTGCTGCCTTAATTACCCATTGTACCTGCAAACCAACCTTCTGCAATTCACGCACAAGGACACCCAGGTCCCTCTGCACAGCAGCATACTGCAAATTTTACCATTCAATTAATAGTCCCTTTTTACTGTTATTCCTACCAAAATGGATGATTTCACATTTACCAACATTGTACTCCATCTGCCAGACCTTTGCTCACTCACTTAAATCATCTATGTCCCTCAGCAAACTTTGAGTCCTCTGCACACTTTGCTCTACCACTCACCTTATCCGCAAACTTTGACTCACTACATGTGGTCCCCAACTCCAAATCATCGATGTAAATTGTAACCAATTGCGGTCCCAGCATGGATCCCTGAGGCGCACCACTAGTCACTGATTGTCAACCAGAAAAGCACACATTTATCCCCACTCTTTGCTTCCTGTTAGTTAACCAATCCTCGATCCATGCTAATACATTGTCCTTAAAACCGAGTACCTTTACCTTTTGCAGCAGCCTTTTGTGCGGCATGTCGAATGCCTTTTGGAAATCTAGATACAGTACACCGTATCTACTGGGTCCCCCACTGAGCTACTGTGCTGTGCTTCGCAGAAATAGCTTTGATTGAATGAGCTTATCTAAATAATCTAATAATGTCTTAAAGGAACTAAAAATAAACCAGGAGAACTAATTATATAAGACTATTGGATTAAATATATAAAGTTAGAGAGAGAGTAGTACAGGAAGTTTGCCGTACCAACTGCATGTAGGAGTTTGTTACATGATCTGCAATTTCTGCATATACAGGAACTAAAGCTCAGACTTGTTGATCTGAGCAGAAATATTCCTATGCATCCAGGAAGGTGAGAATTACCTGGAACTTTATGGCTCAGAAGAGAGTTATAGTCCATACGCTAGGTGATGTTTTATTTAGTTAACAGTCAGGGGCAGGACGTTGGAACTATAACCTGGCTAGAAAGTGACCACAAAATGCAATGATGGAGGAGGCTTTGCCTTTGCCATTGTCCTACAGGTAATGCTTCTTACTACTGGTGTGGATGAGATGAAGACTGCAACGTGAATGGGCACCAAGGGACAGGAGGCCAGAAACCAAAAAGAAATGTAATTATGAGGGAAAGTACAGTCAGCAAGGTAGATACTGTTCTCTGTGACTGTGAACAAGGAACCTGAAGGCTACGCTGCTTTCTCATTTTCAGGGTCAGGACATCTCCTTGCTTGGTACTTGGTGAAGGAAGAGGAAGGTCTTATAGTTGTAGTGCACGTAGGAATCAATGACCTAGGCAGAACGAGGAATAAGTTTCTCCTGAAGGATTTTGATGAGCTCAGGTAAAACCTAAAAGCAGACTCTCAAAACATAATAATCTCTGCAATAATACCCAAGTTGTATTTGAATAGACATAAACAGATTAAAGGTTTAAATACATGGCTGAAAGTGTGGTGTGGAAAGGCCAGTTAGAAGTCATGAAGCAATGGTACAAAAGATGGAGCTCTTCTTTTCAGACACAACCACATTGGTCCTAATGTCCTCATGGACTGAGGAGACACTAGGTTACAGAAAGCTATGCTCTAATAGGATGGAAGGAGGGTTCAGATATGGATTAAAATAATAGGGTTGGTGAAAAATGTTGTCTGAAGGATGGAATAGTGATTTTAGTGGAGAACTGGTTCTCTACCAAGACAGCCATCAATAAACACGTAGAACTAGAGCCTATATATACACCACCGCAAAGGAAAACCTGAAATGAGGTAATCAACTCCAACGGACCCCAGCGTTTAAATACGAGGTGGGTAAACATAACAGCACTTCATCGGAGGCTGCACTGATGATGTTACCCAGCAGGGTAACGAAACATCTGCGAACTAACGAACCAGCTCGGTGAGCCAACCAACCACAGCAGAGGGAATTTTTTTTTTTTTGCCCTTTTTCTAAGTCAACATTATTTAGCTTCATAGTGAAGTGATCACCAATCTTCAGCTGATGTCCACATGCCTGCACTCTCTGACATATCCATTCAGAAGTGAGCAGGAGGGTCATCAATGGTTGGTCTCCTTCCTCTCCTGGACAAAAATGCACTGAGGTTGATTATTGCATCCTCACTGAAGTTCCCATAGGGCATTGTGGTGTGTTCAGGAAATATCCTTTTGCAGCCTTCCACTGAAAATACACCAGGTCAGTGTTCTCATTATCATTCCAAACCTTACTCAATTTGAAGAATGCCATGACTGAATAAGCAGGAGCTAAAGCATTATTTTTCTAATTTCTATTAAAGTTTTAAGTGCTTTATATAGATAGCGAGCGTGGGTAATATTATCAGAAGAACTGGCAAGGAAGATTCATTCAACCCTGTAGTGTCAGGAAACCAAATATCAGTAGTCATTACCCAGCCTGATTGTGTTTTTTCTCTAGTCCATGTGTGTGTATACATTAGCTTCAATTGAATTTAGCTCTGATAAAAACCAATCTCCCCTGTAGTGTCATCAACAATCTTCAGAATGAGCAGTTTCTTTACAATGCATTAATGTGAAAGTTACTGACTCAGCCCTTAAATGAAGCCACAATATGATTTCAGGTGTTGTTTGGCAAGTTTCATTCAACAAATTGAAATTCTGTCACTTGTGAGTGACTAAATATTAATCCACTTAAACATATTTCCATCAACCCTTTGTATAGCAATGCAGATTTTGTAAAGGTATCCAGGAAGGCACGGCTTCAAGCTGCGCTCATATTGGTCATTGAGATGACGATAAAGACTGCTTTTGGGTCACAAGATGGACGAGATATCGTATACTGCCACGGGACATTCTCTGTCAATGAATGGAAGATATTTGGTGTTTTGAAGTTTCTGATAACTGCACTGTGACACATAGGGATATGTAAGATCCTTTACTCTGTTAACATTCTAAAGCAAAATTGAAAATCATTAACTCATTAATAAGAAGTGCTTCAATTTCAATCACTTCCTCACCCCAGGAGGACTATACTGCAAATTGGGAAAACGTCTTTCTGGCAGTACACTCTAAATCACATTTATGAAATTTCTTTGTGGACTACTTTCAATATAGCCATTAATTTGTTACAAATAAATGAACTGATACATTTTAAATACTGCTCACACAAGATGTTAAGTAGTGGGCAACTAGGAGAGATTAAATCCCTTTGCATACCAACTGAAATTCTGCCAATTACATCAAAATGATGGCTAAGCCTTCACCCATTCATTAGTTTTTCCACACACCCATCTGCCATGTTGTCAACCAGGAGTAAGTAAATAATGCAGCCAGATCGGGACAGCTGGAAGGGAGTAAATAATGTAGCAGAAAATGGCTTGCAGATAGCAACAAAAATGCTGCCAATCTGTCCCTGATGCTTTATTCATTTTTGTTCTGCCCATTCCTAGGAGCACAATAGTTGCAGTGGAAAAAGAGACAGCTTTTTCTGAAATGGTGCAAAAAAAAAGGGAAAAGGACAATGTACACAAAGGACTTGGGAGAAGCATATTTCAGATGTACAGAAAATAAATAAATAACTTCCCTTTTATATTACGCATTCCACAAACATAGGAGATCCTAAAATGCTTTCCCTTCGATTTGTGGAGGGCATTACTTTTTTAATACCTGTGGACAAAATGAGATTGCGATCACATAATCAATTCTGGGGGGGGGGAGGGAGTTTTGGCATCAGATTCCATGTTGTACAGGACATGAGGGAATTCCCCTCCTCTTGGAATACTTCCATTAAATCATTCATGAGCATTGAAGAGAGCAGAAGTGGGGTGTGATTTTGTGCCTTGTTCAAAAGGCAGCAAACATTAAATCGGCAGAGTGCCAAAAATCAGTGCAGGATAAAAATAAATGATTAATCCATGCCCATTGCTTCCGACAGCTTTGTGTGGCTTGTTAATTTGTATGATTGCATACATGCAGCTAGCACTTTTGAGTTACTGTACACCTCAGCATAGTGCCCAAGTTCACAGTCTGGACAATGTAAATCTAGATTGTTCCTGTTAAAAGGGTGCTACATTCCAGCTGTTGCAAGTTCAGGAATTGTTTGAGGAACAAAATGGTCAGGAAGAAGAGTGAATCATGGTAGAACAGGAAGGAGAGACAACATAGTCTGATGCTCTCTAAGTAGGCACCTTTTTATGTAGGAAGGTGACAACACAAACATAGCCTATTCAAAGGGCACCAGGAGACACTTAGGTCTGACATTGTGAAAGCTGTGGTAGCAAACAGAACTATTGACAGCAGGTGGCAAGATCTGGAGGTCCTGGCTGCAAGACTGAGAAAGGTTCACCAGCCTTAGAGAAGTGGTCAAAGTCAGTGAGTGTATCTTTCAATGCCACATTGTATGAAGTGCACCACTAGACTCACATACTGTTTGATACCAACATACCCGCATTAGTCATCTATCAACAACCTATTGCTTATGACTTGCACTTAATATTGATCCCTTCATCATCACACCTTCATCCATTTAAAATGTCTGCTCGTCTGACATTCAAATGTGTCTGCTTGCAAATGCTTCCAGCTATAGAGACTTAGAGATGGACATTTGTTTAGCCCGCGTGTCTCTAGTTACAGAGCCGGGGTGACATCAGGTGGCCCCCATCTTAAACCGATGGAAAGAGATAATTTAAATGATTACCTCATTAAAAATGAGAAACCTGTGGAGTAAGTAACAAAAATTGGAAACTCAAAGTCTTTGACATAGTATTACCATGGCTTCTCTATGTGATCCTTCCAAGACAGAGTTCAATGTGACACACCTTCAGAGATGAGAGAAAAATTGCCTGTGCTGGCAATATTCAAGAAATCCTGCCTGGACCTTGGAGGATCAGGAACTTGTATGTTGTCATCACTGCTAGTTTCTTAAATATGTTGAAAACCTTGTTCAATAAATTCTATTTGATTCACAAACACTGATTATTTGTGATCTTGTTGGTTCAGGGAAAACTGTATGCCCCTATTGTCATATCTTAAGAACACTGAGGTGAGGAATCTTACAGGTTCCTATGCCAAATCGTATTACCCCAGCTTCTCCTCCAACCACCCCTTTGCCTTTGTACCCACCATTGCCAACTGACCCAGTATCCACTGTGGGCAGTCCTCTAGGCATTCAAAATTGGCTGAGTGATAGGAAACAGAGAGCTATAGTTACTCAACATTTTTGAGGCTTGAGGATGGTTTGTCATGAAGTTTCCCAATGTTGTTATTGAGATCCTTGGATTTCCTGCTGTGTACTGATGATCTAAATTTTGACGTGCAGGTGATAAATTTCATTTTTGTTTTGGATGAGATGAAACTGGAAATAATGTGAACTATGAGGAGGGTAGCATAGAACTTCAAAAGGATATGGACAGCTTGGTGGAACGGACAGATAGCTGGCACATGAGGTTCAATGCAGCGAAATGGGAGGTGATGCATTTTAGTAAGAACAACAGGGACAGACTGAACAAAATAACAGGTCCAATTCTAAAGGGGGTGCAAGAGCTGAGGGAACAAGGTGTAGAGCTGGATGAATCCAGCAAGCCAAGCAGCATCAGAGCAGCAGGGAAGCGGACATTTTGGGCCTAGACCCTTCTTCAGAAACGTTAGCCTTCCTGCCCCTCTGATGCTGCTTGGCCTGCTGTGTTCATCCAGCTCTACACCTTGTTATTTCAGATTCTCCAGCATCTGCAGTTCCTACTATCTCTGCAAGAGCTGAGGGATCTGGTTGTCATTTTGTAGATGATTGGAAGTGGCAGGACAAGGTGGACAGAACAAGTAATAAAGCATGCAACATCAGGGCATAACAGACGCACAGAGTACAAGATCAAGGAGATTATATTGAACATGTTAGAACTCAACTGGAGTATCAAGTACATCCTGGACACCACACAATGCGAAGGGTTTAAACACATTGGAGGGAATGCAGAAGAGAATTATAAATATGTTTCCAGGAAGAAGAAGCTTCAGTCATGAGACTAGATTGGAGATGTTGAGACTATTCTGTTTGGAGAGTAGAAAGCCAACAGGCAGTCTATTAGAAGTTTAAAAAATCATGATTGTGCTGAATAAGGAGAAACTGTTTCCACTCATAAAAGGGATTGATAATAAGAGGACAGAGAAGTAAAATTATTTGTAAATGAACCAAATGTGATTGGAATTATGTGTGAAGCATGCTCCATTGAACAGTTATGGTTTTGGATGACTGAAATTTTCAAGGATTTGAGGGAAAAGACACTATGAATGGCACTAAATCACAAGGCTTTTTCAGACAACTATGCAGGTACAATGAACCAAGTAGCCACTTTCTGTGCCATAACATTACTGCGATTCTCCCTGAAAGGCATCTGAAGTTCACAATAAAAGATTGTGTCTTACTACTGAAAAGGCTTTTCCTGGCTATCCAAAGAAATGCATAAGGTTCAAACTCGCTCCTACCGCGTCTACTCAACAGGTCAGGTTTCACATATCTAGGCTACCGAAATCCAACTTGCAAAGGCAGCTGTTGAATTAAGTGGCCAGCTGCCTCAGAGTAATGCATAAGCAAGTAACGTGACTCACTGCAAAAATGGGAAGTACTGTGTTTGAGGTGATACTTCTGATGTTTGAACAATTCTGTTATTTTCTCCATGATGGAAAAGCTCTACACAGTGGTTAAAATTGGCTTAATTGTTGTCAAAAAATGGGACAGTAATCCACAATGAATGGATATCAAAGAAGGCATTTGGCATGCTTGGCTTCATCTGTCAGTGCATTGAGTGTAGGAGTTGGAACATCATGTTGCAATTGTACAGGGCATTGGTTAGGCCAATTTTAAAATACTGCATTCAATTCTGGTCTCCTTGCTATAGGAAAGAAATTAAACTTGAAAGGATTCAGAGAAGATTTGCAAGAATGTTTACCAGGGTTGCAGTGTTTGAGCCACTGGGAGAGGTTGAATAGGCTGGGCCTTTTTTACTCCTGGACTGTCAGATTATAAAGTCATGAGGAGCCTGGATAGGGTGAATAGTCAAGGTCTTTTCCCCAGGGTAGTGGAGTCCAAAACTAGAGGGCATAGGCTTAAGGTGAGAGGGGAAAGATTTAACAGGGACCTAAGGGGCACGGAGCAAATGGTGAGTATATGGAATGAGCTACCACAGGAAGTGGTGGAGGCTGGTACAATTACAACATTTAAAAGGCATCTGGATGGGTACATGAATAGGAAGGTTTTAGAAGGATATGAGCCAAATGCTTGCAAATGGGACTAGATCAGTTTAAGATAGCTGGTTGACATGGATAAGTTGGACTGAAGGGTCTATTTCTGTGAGGTATTACTTTCTGACTCTAAGCAGCTCTCTATATATAATTTCAAGTTTCTATATGCGTTTTTTCTGAGTCAGTCCACTCTTCAAGTCTATATGCTTTGCATACAAGACAATCACATCAACAAGTTTGCTAAAATTGTTTCTGCAACAAGACAATTCTTGCCAACGTTCTAGATTTTCATCTTCTTGAGTAGCTTTTGATCCATTTTTACAGCAAAAGTTGTCTTGGGCTGACAAGCTCAAAAGCTTTGTGACTTTTGATTTGCTGTAGCCGGGTCCCCACATCAGCGAGTTTGTTTTTCCATTTATGTCTCTTTGTCCAGATGTTGAATATTTTTTGTCTCGGATTAGTCGCCATGATTTGAGAACAGTTGCTCACTTGATTGATGCAATTTTTATCATTGCATGAAAACTACACTTCTGGTTCACTCACATTCTTTGAAAGTGAGCTTTTTTAACAGAATTCTCCATCAGTTCAAGCTAAGAAATTTTAACTTTGGCAATGATTGCTCTTTGTCACTTTCAGTTCTTGTACACAATAGCTTCCGTGTCTCATGTCCACTGAATCGTCTGCTTCTGTCCCAATTCTTTAACTACACCAGCGTATTTCTTCGTCACTTTTAGGCACTTACTGTTCGTGGCTATTTTTATTGCCCATGAACTTCAGCTTGCTTGAAGTTCAAGAAGTGGTCATGCTCCCTGTTCCAACATTTAGATTTATTAACACTTTCCTATCAGTTTGTGGTTTTGGCCAGCATACAAGACTGACGTTACTTTAAAATTGCTCTACTTTGTAATTGACCTTGTGGAAATTGACTGTAGCAAGCCATTACATTTAGCTCCTGTGTCTAGTTATGAATAAACAGCTGTGTTCTCCATCTTAAATGCTCAAAGGTATCTGTGGCCTCATTGCAGCCTAAGACACTTCATTTTAAAACATGAAACTAGGCATTTTTTAATTTTGTTTATTTTCTTGCCTAATTATAGTGGATTTGCTGTAGCCGTGTCCCCACATCAGTGAGTTTGTGTTTCCATTTATGTCTCTTTGTCCAGATGTTGAATATTTTTTGTCTCGGATTAGTTGCCATGATTTGAGAACAGTTGCTCACTTGATTGATGCAATTTTTATCATTGCATGAAAACTACGCTTCTGGTTCACTCACATTCTTTATTGCACTGTGATGTATTTAGTTATTTTAATTGCGCTGGCTTCTTTTGTTTTCTTTAGACTTCAGTTTTTATTTTTCTATTATTAATTGACTCTGATTTGTTCATCTGTGAGAATGAACATTATTCTCCCTCTAACGAGGCCAAATAAGAGATCCATACAAGAATTGGCCTACTTCCACAAATTCGTTATGTATTTACTTTAAGTCTAGTCAACATATGCCTGCATAATATTCTTCAGAGATAATGATGATTTTAATTTATTCATTCACACCTTCGTATCCCATTTACTGTATGTATTTATTGCTCACATGCAGCAGAATGCTGATCTGTCCTTCCTAACATGTTACTGTCGCATAATATTTCAAGGTCTGTTTCCTTATGGTGTCAAATAGCCTGGGCAATTTTAAACCTTTCATTTCTATCCTAGTTATGACACTGTGTAATAGTTTGTTGTCAATTTTAAGAACACCCGGGAGACCATCTGTACTGTGTCTCGAGCTTTACTCTTAATGTCATTTCACCTCTTTGTATGCATGATGTTAAAGAAAATAATTCTCTGACCGCACAATTCGTTCTTTTCAATTTCATACATGGTGCTACGAGGTTGGGTGATGGACACAGTAATTCGATAGAAGCGAATGGAAACATTGTCACATCCATTTGTACACGTTATCAAGTGTCCTCTTTTATATTGTAGCAGCGATATTGAGAAATAATCAAGTATTTATAGCTGAAGTAACTTGATGAGGAATCTATATTTGTTTTGATGACATCAGTGAGGCTTCTGAAAGTAAATGCCCCAAACTCCAAAGAATTTATATTGAATGTGCAAAGAGCATCTCCAGACTTTCTAATCACCTGTTATTTCACTTCAAGAAATTTTGGTACTTTCTTGAAGGAAGGTACTCAAACTAAGAAGTAGATGCTAGCAACACACATTGAAAGACAGCAATGTAGACATGATGGGCCGGATGGCTGCCTTTTGTGCTGTTAAGTTTATCTAATTTGATGAAATTGATTATTCCAGTCTGTGTCATTAGATTAAGTCACTCATAATAAGTCACTGGGTGGCACGGTGGCACGGTGGCACGGTGGCCCAGCGGTTAGCACTGCTGCTTCATGGTGCCAGGGATCCCGGGTTCAACTCCAGCCTCAGATGACTGTCTGTGTGGAGTTTGCACATTCTCCCCATGTCTGCATGGGTTTCCTCCCACGGACCAAAGATATGCAGGCTAGGTGGTTTGGCCATGGGAAATGCAGGGATACAGTAGGTGGGTGAGTCTGGGTGGATGCCTTTTGGAGAGTCGGTGTGGACTTGTTGGGCCGAATGGCCTGTTTCCACATGGTAGTGATTCAATTAATTGAAACTGCTGCTACTATACTGCTGTTTATGGGTGATCCATAGGGTTCAGTGGAGCCCCACTTCTGAGATTTGGACAAACAAAGCTGACGTCCTAGAACGGAGTAAGTCTTCCAGATGAGAGATTAAACCTGCTGCCTGCTCTCTCAGGAGGACTTCAAGAAGCACAGGGAAGTTCCACCAAGTGTCCTTGCCAATATTTCAGTTTAAATTCCAACAAACATCACTGACAAAAACATATTATCAGGGCATTATATCCTGCTGTGTGCAAATTGTGTGGTGCACTTCATATATCATGACAGTGACTGGCTTTGAGAAGCACAGTGGTAATATCACTATACCTGTACATCAGAGGTCCAGGTTAATGGGGACATGAGTTCAAATACTGCCATGGCAGATGTTAAATTCAAATAATTTTGGAATTAAAAGCTAGTCCTAGTAATGGTGACTGTGCTATAATTGTTTTAAAACCAATCTGGCTGTCCACCACAAATGACTTTAGGAAAGGAAATCTGTCACCCTTACCTAGCCCAGTCTATCTGTGACTCCAGACTCAGAGCAAAATGGCTAACTCTTAATTATCTTCTGGAATGGCCTAGACAGGCACACAGTTCAAGGGCAATTAGGGATGGGAAACAGACACTGCCTTTGCAGCTACACCCAATCCTTTGAAAGTTATCATTTTAAATAGCTGGAATGGCTGTGAGCGGCAGATTGAGGATAATGCTGTGCTCATTTTACTCATACAATTAGTAAAGGAACCATAGACTCGTGTTTTGTGCATATGAAATCAATATCCGGAAGCAAGCATGCATTTTTTTTCTACTCCTGTCCTGACCACAGCTTTTCAGCACCAGGATGAGACTTTGTAGCTGCAGAGATGTGAAAGCAAAAGGGGAGGCTGCTGCCACAAGTAATTAAACCTCCAAATTTCTGGTTCTCTCTCTCTCCCTTTCTGCCAGAGATTTTTTTCTCTTGTTAAGAGATAACATTTTTACCCGCCTGCCACCCCACCTCCCCAACCAAGATTGAGAGTTTGCATACTATCACCTCCTGGCTTGTATTCAGCGCACAGACTGGTGAGATGAGAGAATCTTTGCTGGCTATGGGGCCAGGTGCAGAATACACTGAATTTGTAGCCTGCAGTGTATTGCTAGTTAGTTATTTCCCTTCCCTTTTGGACCTCTTGCTTTGTATAGATTCTTGGTGTGCTGATGCTGCAAGGGTAACATCGACCTGCTTCCATTGGGTAGTGCATGTTGTTGACTCTCTCATTATTCATTGCTATGACTTTTTGCTTTGTTTAGTCATATGTTTTGTGCTACCAATATAATTTCCGTAATTCCGCAAGAATTACAGTGCTCACTTGTTAAAAAACAAAATGCCATTTCATAAGGGTGTGTGAGAGCATTGAGTACTCTCAACTGTCTTCCGACTCAGTCCACTGGGATTCCGCTATACAGCTGGTCTGTAAGTTGACCTGCTTTGGATCTGTATCACATTCAACCTTCAACCGTTTCCATAGTAACTAAACCAGTATCACCTTTGGAGTGTAAAATTATTTGCAAGCATTAAAATCTTTGCCCTCAAGGATATAGCTTCTCACATTCACAGTCTTCAACAGACTTCCCAAACACTGCCTCACTGCAGCCTGTGTAACCAGAAGTGGAAGTCTGCCAAATCTGTTTGGCAGAAGTTTCCCACACTGGGAGCCTTAAGCACAATTTAGAAAAAAATACTGTGGAAGGTAAAATCTGCCAGAGGACCATACTGCTGCTTGATAAATTACTGACTTGGACACTGGCATATAGTGACAAAATTTCTAAGTGGTTCAGATGATGATAAAATTGAAAATGTAGCAACTAGTGTGGAGGATAGTTACTGATCTGGAGAGGATATAGATTGGTGGAATGAGTTGGCACATGGTAGATGAAATTTAATGCACAGAGGCGTAAGGTGACACGTACTCGTGGAAAGAATGAGGAGAGGCAGTATAAAATTAAATGGTACAATTTTAAGCACCTAAAGGGAGAGATAGTTGCAGGTGAAGGTGTAGGGCTAGTTGATAATGCTGGTGAGAAAAACCATATGGGTCATGGTCTTTATGGATAAAAGCATAGAGTTAAAAAGCAAGGAAATTATGCTGAACATTTATAAATTGCTGGCGTGACTTAAGTAGAGAATTATGTCCAATTTACATCACAGTTTTGAAAGGAGATCAAGGCTTGTGAGATGGAGGTTTGTAAGAAAGTTATCAGGAGTTGAGGAATTACAGAAATTGGAATTGTTGTTAATATCAGAAGATTACACAGAATAGCATAAAACCATTTTAAAGTTGAGTGCCTTCGCTGGAGTAAATAAAAGGGAAGAAAAACACATTCCAAGCAAAGCTATATCAACAAATGTGGAGACAGCATTACGCTAATTGGCAAAATAATAAGTAGAAGATGAATTTTTTAAGTAATGAATTATTAGCACCTGGAAAGCACTGTTTGAAAGGATGCTGTAAACAAGTTGATTATTAATTGTCAAAAGAGAATTAGATATTTCTAAAAGACAAAATTCTGGTGGACTACATGGAAAGACTAGGGGACAGGTCTAAATAGATAACATGTTCAAAGAGATGGACTGGGCATGGTTGACCAAATGACATTCCCCTGTGCTACATGATACCATGGAAAGTTTCATTGAGAATTATTATTTCGAACATTTGGAAAAGGCAGAACTGATATGCTCATGATGCACTCTTGAATTCCTGAACAGAGATGAAGGTTTGAGGAATTGTGATAATTTTAGCAAAATCTACACCACCACCACTAGTGACGTCGATGTGCCATGAATGAATTTTTCCCCAGTCATATTGCTGCATTACTGCAGGCACAGGAAGAACAATATTTTTAAATGCCATGATTTGTGATGAACCTTTTATGACTGGCATTAAGTACTGATCAGCTACATTCCATATTATGAGCAATGTCCTTTGGTGTGAATGTTAAAACATTGGGAGACAAAGTCCTTGGACTGAAATATTCCTCATAAAGTCAGCTCGTGTCCTTCATTCTCCTGACTGACAGAGCTTCCAGGTGGCCATCTTTCTGTTTTGTCATCTTGCTTAAGCCCTTTGTATTTAACAGGCCACCTGCCATGCTACTAAGTAAGCTTTAAATATATCTGTTCTTTAAGGAGAACGTTCACACCAGCAGCTATCAAAACTAGTGCATGTGAAGCAAAGGAGCTGGAGAGGAACAAGGCCCTTCCGCCTGAAGATATAGTTCATGCTAAAGGGATTGAAAATAAAGCACTTGATTCTGAGCACTATCCTCCCTCAGCTCTTAATACATAGATTCAGAGCAGAGGCTGCTGCTGGATTTTGTTTGTTGCTCTGCAGAAACAGTCTGGTGTGAATAACTGGCACTTTCGGACAGCCATCACTAATATGGTCTGCTGAATGGCTTCCTCCTCCTCTGCCGTTAGACCCTAATGGTTGTGAGGATACTTATCGAAGACATTGTATCTCCTGGATTTCTCTCAAAATATTTGTGTTGGGAAAAAAAGCCCAGTTTTTCTAGCTATTGTTGAATGTCACTTGATAAACATATTCCCTAAATGGGAATTTAGTCATCCTGGTGTTGCTGGAAATTGACTTTGTGTTACAAGTGCCTGCAATCTCCTGGTTGAAGATGAGCACCAAATGAAGACATCCAATGTCCATTTCAGGTCATTCTGAGGTGGGGTCATTGGACCTGAAACATTCACTCTGATTTTTCTTCACAGATGCTGCCAGACCTGCTGAGCTTTTCCAACAACTTCTGCTTTCATTTCAGGTGGTGTTGCGCAGACTAATATTATTCTGTGTTCTGTGCAAAATTCCACAGTGACAATGAAAGAGGCAAGCAGTTCTACTTAAGCTGAAGTTTTAGAAATGCAGAAAACGTGCGGCACAAAACGAGGCCATTTGGTCGATCGTTTCTATGTTAACTGGAAAAGAATTATACAGATTCAACCCACTTTGCAGTTCTTGATTCATAGCTCTGCAGGTTACTGCTCTTCAACTGCATGTTCAAATGCTTTTCAAATGTAATGAGGGTTTCTACCTGTTTCGTCATTTCTGACAGTGTGTTTCACACCTTCAGCAAGCTTTCCTCAGCTTCTCTCCAACTCTTCTGCCTATTATTTTTACATCTTTTTTCCCCAGTTATTCTTAGCTAGCTGCAAGATCTTTCCCATTGGCTGACTTTTTTTTTGTTTCAAGAATAAATTTATTCATAAAATATCTTTATATACATCTTCACCAAAGCAGTTCCATTCTGTGTAGTAGCACATGAAGAAACCAGCAAACACTGGAGTGTGACTCTATCCAACAATCAAATGAAAGGCATTTCTTGGTTGTATGAGATTATGTTTACATAGATCTGAGGCATCGGGGGAGGTCCAGTAACAGAACGGTCCCCTATTTAACTTTGACAGAAGGATCTCAGACAGTGGTCTTTCCCCACAACACCTTGACAGCAGCTGTCCCAGGCTTTAGTGTGTCCCTCAGTCTGTAGGCCTGGACCTTGGAATGTGCCAATGTGCAACGCTTGGTCCAGGTTGACTCCTTGCTGTAGAACATCAACAAGGTTCGGGCAGACCAAAGAGCATCTTTCACCGAGTTGACGGTCCCCCGGGCGCAGTCGATGTTCATCTTGGTGTGCGTCCCAGGGAACAGACTGTCGAGCACAGAGTCCTGTGTCACGGAGCTGCTCAGTACGAACCTCAACAAGAACCACTGCATTTCTCTCCAGACTTCCATTGCAATGGCATGTATGTATCGTACATAGACAACGGTCAGCAAGTTGGATGGCTGACTCTTCATCCTTTCCACAACTAGTAGATGTAGCCATTGTCACTTTTAGTGGTCATGTTTATGTCTGTGGCATTTGCTTTTTCTATGTTCTGGCAAGATCAGGTCTCAAAAGTGGGTTTCAACGACTTCCCAATCTCAGTATCTCACGCCATTTACTTGATGGTACTGCTGTCAAGGGTGTCATCTGCAGCAGGAGCAAAGCACATCTTTTGTTCAGAACTGAAAAACATGCAGTGCAGATGATACTGGGACAGACTGTGCTGCTGAGAACAACAGTGAATAATTTTCTCTAATTTCATATGTACAGTTTAACCAGCAGTTGTGCACAACACATGTCCTGTTGGCTAAATTCCCTCTGTTCTGTTGCTAGAAGGTTACAGTGACTTCTTACTGCAACAATATAGTAGAAACGCATTGGAAAATACTTTTTTTCCTTGTCCTCAATTGCCAAAGAATGAGATGAAAGAATAAAAGTAAATTGAAAAGATTTCAAGTTGCAACCTATGTTTACAGATCGATTTTAACAGTAGATTATAACTTCACATTCCCAAGCTTATATTTAATGTATAGCCTCACAGATGCTCACAACCCAAGTAGGGAGTCATCATTTCAGCAGAGAAGGGAAGCAGAGAAAATAACTAGCATAGCTTCTCTGGCATAACCAAGTGATTTGTGTTAAGGCCAACACAAATGTTAACAGAGATTGCCTAATACAAGCCATTAAAAAGGATCAGTACCATGGAACTGTCAGTTTGTCGTAAAAACTCATCTGATTTACTGATGTCCTTAAGGAAAGGAAATGTAATGTCCTTATCAATTTGTGACTCTTTTCTCATGCCAACAATACTCTTAACCACACTCAGAAACAACCTAGCAAGCCATTCTTTTGTAACACACTCCTAAAATTCAAAAAAAAAAACACTCAGTCTACTAGGCTATGACCCAAAAACTGAATGAGGGTAGACGAATGTCACATCTATTCCAGTCAACCGTATGAAGGGCCCCTCACTGATGTTTGGGAGGTTGGAAGACCTATCTCTCAGAATAGTCAAACAACAGTCTGACACAAAAACTGAAATGGCTGGAGAAACTCTGCAGGTCTGGCAGCATCAGAGAAAACAAAGTTAAGGTTTCAGCTAGAGCAACCCTTCTGGTAATCCATTCTGATGAAGGGTGGCTCTGCATCACAAACCAGCTGTCCAGCCAACTGAGCAAAACAGACACCCTCATTCACATACAGCTCGAGCTTGGAATCCTTAATTTTCATCTTATAACCATCTGTCATTTTTTTATTTTACTAATTTATACTATGAAGAACTGCAATGTAGAACTTTCAGCTTTTGTCTTCATTGCTCTATTTTTGGTCCTAATCTATTTTAGTACCTAGGATTTGTAACTAGGTACTCTGTATCTAAGGTGGAGCAACATTGTACAGATTTCACTGTACTTCTGTACCTTTTGTACTTAAGTAAATGCCCATCAAAAACTCATTCTAATTGTATCACCCTCTGTCAGCTGTTGTTTTGATACTCTGCCAGTCTGAACAAGACTAGGATGAAAAATTGAGAAAGTAATTTAGCAAGGCCTCCAAGAGGAGGAGGAGCGCACACAGAAGGGGAAGTAGTTGGCTGCTCTGGGGTCCTCCCTTCATAAAGCATTGCCTCTGGCAAGGTGAGACATGAAGCCAGACAAAGTGACATAAGCAGCAAACTAGGAAGGAAAAGAAGTCAAGGACTTCTGGAACATATCAGCTGGAAGCCTCAGAAATGATGAAAAAGGAATCCAAACAGATATAGAGCAATCGGATACCTAATCTGAGCAATGGCATGGCAGCTCTAAGTCTGAGAATTCTCAAACTGAGAGAAAATCAGGCCCACAGCAAGGAGCTGAGGCAAAGTCCGAGATAGTCAGTCGCAATGTCAAGGAGCCAAGAGGTTGAATAGTGCAGAATGAAGTCCATGACGGTGGTTAGAGGGCTCTAAATTGGAAGTGGAATGGGTGAACAGCTACAGGAAACCTCGGTGAACCATCTTGCCAAAATCCCTGAGCTTAAGAGGCCGTGAGGAAAGAAAGATCTTTGTGTCTGGGAGACGAGATAATTGCCAACACTGGTTCAAGGGACAATAGTGGCTTAGAGTGGTTGAGAGGTCAGGAGTTCAGCTCCATAACAGTATCCTGGCAGATCTGCAACATTGAACATAAACTATTCCAATAAGTTGTCTCCTAAAGTAATAGCATTCAATTAACACTTAAAGTTCATTGCCAATGGAAGCAAGAATCTCTGTTTTGTAGTTTTGGTCCAGTTTGTGTTTAAGTGGCCTACTACAGTATGTACCACATGTACCAGGGCAGGGGTTGCTATGTCCATCACAATGAGGGTCTTAACAGACCAAGCTGAGGCTTGAAGGACTTGCCTACCAGCCTGGACTTGCAGCTAGTCATGACAGAAACATTATAAGGGAATAGCCTGACTGACCTTCTGCAGCGATGTTCCTCTATGATCGCATGTTAGCATATGACCACTCTCCAGTCCTTGTGAATACAAAGGTCTATAACTTTGTTTTGTGCCTGAAAACTGGTACGCAGAGGAAGGAACATGTGCTGTGTCGCCCTGGGCCCAAGGTCAGGGTCATAAGGGCCAGGATAAAATCAATACCCTGTTTTCTGTTTATAAATGTCTTCATGTCTGTCTGAATTTTGACTGTTTCATATGTCTTCCCAATTCCCACCCAACTGAAGCGTTTATCCACAAAATATAGGCGGAAACAGCAAACAATGCTGATGCTTTTAAAAATAGTAACAAAAAATGAAGTGGCTGTGTCTATCTTCAGCTTCAGTAATCACTCTTCCATCAGAGTTCCTCTGTATTTATTTCAAGAATTCCTCCTGGATGCTGTCAGCACATTCCTAGCTGAAAATGGAAAAGGCCAATATGTTTTTAACCTGAATCTGGCTCTTCATCGAGGGTGACTTGGTCGTGGGATGTTCCATTATGACTGGGTGGAGTATGCAGTGAAGGAGCTAACCACCCCAGTTCAGATCCACTTCTCTAGGGTATGGAGGCCTGTGTGGGGCAGCCTCTGCTGTCATTAGCTGTTTCCAAAATGACTTCATTTAACCTTCCTATGGTTTCCTCGCTACCTTGGCTGGGGGCAGTAAGGTGGGTGGAAGGCGATTTATACCAAAGTGGCACAAATATTGATAGCAAAGCACCAGAACAAACTGGATTTATCAAAAAGAGAACATTAAAAATATTTTGCATCCTGAAAAAATGTGTTTGGCTCTGCCATCTTTGCATGTAATAGTAAGCAATGTATAGCTTTTGATGCCTCACAATTGAGACAAGTCAGAGTATTTATATTCGTCATGGCTTGGCTTGACACCTTTTATATACAGTGTTAAGTTGCACCCGTTTCTAGAAGGATTTTTCCAAGTTGCAAATGTTGACTTAATGTATCTTCCACGGTATACATTTTTTTACAATGTTTCAATTTCATTCCAATCAATTACCGTCTTTGTTCGACAAAATGTTTCAATTGAATTCTGCCATTCACAACAACCCTACCAGAAATTCCTGCAATGCACTGCTTCTGTATGTAAATCAATACGGCAGACTGGCTGAGATGTGTGGAATTTAATACTCCGGGCAGATGGGCCAATGAACAAAAGCTTTAGTCTAAAATGAGAACGGTTTCTCTATGATAGAGATGATTAGTGACAAAACAGCAAAATATCAGATCATTGGTCTATTAAATCATTCCCTTTCTATTGCTCTTAAATACTGTTCTTAATACTCACCCTATACTCTCCTTTCAGAATCTGTTTCTAAACATGTAAACACACATATGATTAATTGCAGTTATCTCCATGTGCAATGAGCATTCAGGATTCCAAAACATAAAGCAACGACCTGCAGGTACTGGAGATCGGAAACAAACAAGAACAGAAATTGCTGGAGGGACTCTGCAAGTCAGGGAGCACCTATGGAGGGAGCAACAGTTAATGTTTCAAGTGCAGTGATCAGTTCTGAAGAAGGGTTACCGGACGTGAAACTTTAACTGTTGCTCCCTCCAAAGATGCTGATGGACCCGAGTTTCTCCAGCAATTTCTGTTTTTGTTTGATTCAGGATTACATCTTTTGATATGCCAAAACTTGCCGACCCCTCCCTCCCTTCCTCCTTCCCTTCCCCTCTCTCTCTCTCTCTCCTCCTGGAGAGCAGGTAAACCTTCAAACAAATGCTTATGATCTTGATCTCAAACAACAACATTCCACACTTACTTATATGGTTGACCCTTGCAGCTATCACAAATGCTATGCTTCTGATCCTTTGTATTGTCTGTAAATTGTACTGAAATAAATAAAATTTTATTGAGTCAGTGAATAGGCAATTGTTCAAGAAGGTCCACAATATCCACAGCTACTGAGGGAGGGCAATAAATGGCTGCCTTAACCGCTATGCTCACATTCACGGTATGATGTTTTTGTTTTCAAAAAAATTACCTTCTGAGGATAAACTTCATTCACAATTCTAAAAAGATGTTCGTTGCTTGTCCCAACAGGGCACAAAGCTAGCTAGCTGAACAATGAGAGGGGAAAAATAAATCATTGTTCAAGTTGACTTCTTTCAAATGGAGAATGATTTCAACGGGACTGAAAGCTTTGACTAAGTCCAGAAGTGGGTGCAGTTCAGATTCACCACAATGATACCCAAGCTTAAAGAGTTAATTGTGCAAACTAGACTCGATTCTGGTATGGAAGATTAAAAGGTGCTCTAATTGAGGATTCTAAAAAGATAAAGGGATCGAGTATAGTGTCCACAATGAGACAAATTCCTTTGGTCCTGGAGCCAGGCAAGAAACCACAACTTTAAATGTTGGATGGTCCATTTAGAGTGAAATTAATCAGCACTATTTCGTACACTGTGCAACAGTCTCCCTCAAAAGAGCACAGTGCTAGGATAACTAAGGTTTTCAGGTCTGATTTTTTTTTTCCTTCTTATGTAGATTAACTAGTCGTCTGGATGCAAAGACAGGCCAAAGTGGAATTCAGGTGCAAATTAGCCACGATCTAATTATCTGTCAGTGGTGATCTGGTTAATTGCATTCTTGCCTCAAGATTCCAGTTTCCGATCCCAAGCCAGGATTTAAGCACAAGCATCGAGGCTGACATTCCAGTTTGGCACTGACTGCTGCACCGTTTAAAGGTGCTGTTGCTTGTATAAATATTAATTTTGTTCCAGACTGCCCTTTGCAGGTAAATGAGGAAGATCCCATGACAGTATTTTGAAGAGAGTAAGGGAGTTATTCCTGGTGTCTTAACTGATATTTCTCCCCCCGCCCATCAAAGTTACAAAAACAAATTATCTGGTCATTTTTGACATTGCAACTTCTACCATCTACCGTAAGGTGCAAACTGGTTTCTGTAATTCTTCTTGTTGCAACAGTCCTTCCACTTTGAAAATATTTCATTGGATCTAAAGCATTTTGAGGTGTCTGTGATTGTGGAAAGAGTGACAGAAATGCAAATATCTCTTTGTAATTGAATGGTAGAACAAGCTGGAGAGGTTGAATGGCCTCTTCCTTGTTCCAATCTTGCTATAGGGTACAGAGTAGCAGCTGGCATGGACATCTCATACCAAAAGGTTTAATTCAATTCTGAAAGACACATGACTGGATTTTCTGTAGGACTGAGAAGTCAGGGAGAATGGCTCCAGGCAACCTCTCCTACAGTTTCAGGTTAATTATTTTCTTCAAAACACAAGAAGTGAATAAATGGAGCTTGTGAATCAAAATGTGGGGGCTTCCTCTGTTTCCCCTGAAGCAGAAGATAATCTGAAATTAGCAATAAGTGTCTTTGTGTTTCCCCTTTTTAAACACAACAGGAGGTGTAGAGCAATGATTTTCTACCAGACACTGCCCGTGGTGGTGTGGGGGTCTTCCTAACATGTTCGAGCAGGCATCTGAACTTGTTTCGTTTCAGTCAAAATATAACTGCAGTGAGGTCCTGTCCATCCAGGTGGAATTTGAAAAGTCATCTTTCATGATGGGCATAGGAACAGTTTCAGAGCTAAGGGGGAGGATCCGGGCACAGTGAATACGAAGCTATTAACTCAGTGAACATTGCAGTATCTTAATAATTACTTAATTTGTCTTGCTGTCGATCTTACCCTCTCAGTTAAAGGTCAAACAGAGAGCCACTGTTTTCTGTTGTTGTACAACGGGAACTGGGATGATCTATAATGGTTGTAATGTTTTTTTAATGGAATTATTAATCTTAATGCTGCTGCCTATTTTACCGCAGCTTCTTTCTACCCATCCCAAGCATTAAAGCCATATTTACTGAGTAGCTGACTGATTCAGAGTGGTCAATTCCATGGAAATTGATTGAACACAATTTTCTATCTATTTTCAGCATCGAAGGTTTATAGTAACTAGTTTGTTATCAAGTGAAACATCATGATTTTAAATAATCCACAGACTGAAATATGCGATCTCATCATTTACTGACAATGGGTGAGCTTTGTCCTGTTTGTAGCTTTTGCAAGTTCTCTCACATACAAACCTTTCTGAATGTAAGGTAGAATTGTGGAAAAGCACAGAATCTGAAAATATGTTTTGTGCATTTCCAGTCACACGAACAGGATACATTTTTTTTTTCATTCACAGTAGGTTCCGATATTTGAAAAGGATATTGCAGTGAGCAAAGTCATGCCTCAGCATGTAACAAAGCAGGGGACAATCAGAGGACAGATGAGCTGTGATGCTCTCATTCATTCGTTGGTAAGTGTTTCACATGCAGAATTGAGAGAGTGGGTTGGTGCTTATAGCCTTGGCTGGGTTGAGAAGAGAAATGGTTGCAATGGGACAATATATCAAGAGGCAAGGAATTAAACACAACACCAGACTATGATACATTGTTGCGTTTTGTTCTTTCTTTACTGAGATTAAATCTGCAACGATAGATGTGTGAGACTGAGAAACCTGGCTGTTTGATTTGTTAAACTTGACTTTTTTTTAAAAAGATATTTCTACAGAAGTAAAAACACAAGTATTGGAATTAAATGAACTGTCAGTGTTTCCACAAGTCAGAACTAGAACTGATTGTGCAAAAATAATAACGAGGTAAAACACATTGCATAATTTATTCAACATTTCATTTGGAATATTTTATTAAATGCATGTTTTATAAATAATATATTTCATAGTAAACTGCAAAATGAGTGGTCATTGTTATTCATGAGAACAATCCTTTCTAACTGAGCATCCTCGCTCATGCTGCAAATCCATAGTTATATATTCCACTTTTTCTGTCTATGCAGATAGATCAATATATAGACTTTTAGTCATGGGGTCTCAGCTTTTCTATAGAGCTGACGATACGTCTCTGTAATGTGCTGACAGGATTTATTAATCCCTGTGCTTTCTGACAGCTTTCCTTCCCCACCGTGATGGAAAGTTCTGCTTCCACACGCAGTTCAAGTCACACAAAGTGCTAAATCACCCAGCCGAGGCAATTAATTCCAGGGTAAGGCCTATCTTTCTCGCACACCCTCCCCGCCCCCCCCCCCACCCTACTTCCAATCAGCGAGGGTGGGAGAATGAAATTCCCAAGAGATTCCAGATCGCCTGACTGAAATGCAGACCAAGTTGAAATTTTCCTTCAGTAACCAGACTCATTTGCTTGGCTTAAATCAGATGCTAGAGTCAAGTCAAAAAGCACTTTGTGATGAAGCCCAGCCTTGCTTCCTTGAAATAATATCATGCATATGCAGTGCTGTGTTTGAAAGGAAGTTGTTTACAGTTAAGTTGAAACATTACATTTTTTTTCTCCCTGTCTCCAAAGTTTGTTACAGGCCTGAATCGACTTTATCCTAGCTAAGATTTGTACCATCTGAACTTAATTTTAGTTCTTCCAGTTGAGAGTCAGGTTCTGCAAGCCCACATTACACTCTCTTTCCTTCCTACTAGCCACAAACATTTGAGACTTCAGTGTGAGAAACCAGCAAAGCTTCAAAATAAGTTACCACCAAAATACATTTATGATTTGCTTACTAGTGGAGGAAACCGTAGTCTGGTTTCTAAAAGCAAATAAAACAGATTTTATTGTCGAATGGGACAACATTCAAGGGGTTATGTTCTTGTGTTCGATTTCTTGCGATAGCTCTGCTAGGAATGGTTGATGGGACAGTGTGGAGGAAATTTTCTTTTGTACTTACACTTTTGGAAACTTTTTTTCCTTTATTCATTCATGGGATGAGGACATTGCTGGCTTGACAGCATTTATTGCCCATCCCTAATTGCCCAGAGGGCAATTAAGAGTCAACCACATTGCTGTTGGTCTGGAGTCACATGTAGGCCAGACCAGGTAAGGATGGCAGTTTCCTTCCCTAAAGGACATTAGTGAACCAGATGGTTTTTTCTGACAACTGACAATGGATTCACAGTCATCATTAGGCCGTTAATTCCAGATATTTATTGAATTCAAATTCCACCATCTGCCATGGTGGGAATTGAACTCAGGTCCCCAAAACATTATCTGGGTCTCTGGATTAACAGTCCAGTGATAATACCGCTAGGCCATTGTTATGTTTGACGAACAGCATGTTAGATGTTTATGCTGTAGCTAACCAAACTCTCTCTTCAAAATCAACAATACCAGTGACAAGTGTCTAACATTTGGGAGATCTTATTTAGATGGATAGTCCAGTTCAGTTATTAGTCAACAATAACCACAAAGATGTTGATAGTCATGAACTCAGTGATGGTATTTAATGAAATGTCAAGCAGAGATGGCTAGATTCTCCCTTGTTGGAATTAGTTACTGTTCAGCTCTTGTACAGCACAAATTCCTATTACTTGCACAGTATCGATTCAGGCCTGGAAGTTGTCCAAATCTTCCTGCATGTGCATATAGGCTGCTTGGAGATCTGAGTAGTCATATACACTGCCGAACATTGTCATATTCACTGTAATTGCACGCTTCTGGCCTTATGATGGAGGATTGGGGATTAATCAAACTGAAGATGGTCAAACCTTGGCATTTTCCCCAAGGAACTCCAGGGATGCACTTGGGCTCACATGACAGACCTTCAGCAGCCAAAACCATCTTCCTCTGTGCCAGGTATGACTCTAGAGCTTTCCCCTAGTTCGCATCGACCCTGGTTTTGCAAGGGCACTTTGACATCACAAAGCCAGACGCTGTCTTGATGTCAAAGGCAGTCATTCTCCACCCTCCCCTCCAGAATTCGAGTGACAAGAAATTACAAATGCAATTGACCAGATGATCACAAAGTGCTTTTTGACTTGACTCTAGCATCTGATTTAAGCCAAGCAAATGAGTCTGGTTACTGAAGGAAAATTTCAACTTGGTCTACGTTTCAATCAGGCGATCTGGAATCAGTACCATTTTACCTGACAAAGTCAATGTCAAGTTTAAAACAGGCTCCTTACACTCCAAGTGAAAAAAAATCATTCTGTCCTAGTGGAATAGCTCCTAAGTCGATATGTTCCATTCCTCCATTATGGGAGTAATGGCTGAGAACTGGGGAAATTCTACATCTCTGCCTTAAAAAGGAGACCGGGGTAAGGCAAATAACTACAGTCCTGTCCGTATAAGGTCTTCGGTGGGGTAACTCAGGTGGTAAATTGTTGCTCAGTATATTGCGTTTTAATGCCAGTTAACGTTGATTTGTTAAAAGCCAATCATATTTGAATAAATTGATGGGAGTTCCTTCTGGTAATTGAGAGAGACGGTGGACGTTGATATTCTGAATAGAGAATTATAAAACACATTTGATGAAGTGCCAGACAAGAGACTTGGTAACAAAGCTGAAATTCCTGGGATTAAAGTGGCACGTGCTGTGTGGCTACAAAAATGTCAATGATGTGAAGGAGAGAGCAGTGCTGAATGGTTATTTTTCTCTCCCAGAGAGAAATGCATGGCCATGTTTTTCAGTGTTAGTATTAGCATCATTGTTGTGTTTGATTTAGGTATGCATGGCATTTCGAAATTTGCAGATGATGCAAAATTTGAACATGTAATAACTATTACTATAATATAGTAATAGACTTCAGGAGTAACAGAATTATGAAGTGCACACATTAATCACAGATGCAATTTGAAGGAGTTACGGTAACACATTTCCATCGAATTGCAAAGCAGTTGTCCTGAATTAACTGACCCTGAATTATAAAAGGCACAAAATCAGATCTTTACCTCCTGGTTGATTCACATCCTTCTGGAAGTTGTGTAGTGAGGTGACAGGTTATCAGCAGAGTATTCAACTTGGGAAAACAAAGAGCAGATACAGGCTTATGTAAGTGGACTTTCATCAACAGCTGTTTCTAAGCAATGGGAGAGACAGTTCTGAACAGGAACTGGAAGATGTTCTTTTTGCCTCTCGTCTATTTTTTCCCTCTTTCACAGTTTCAAAAGCTAGTTTGCAGTGAGAGAACTTTGAATAATAACTGTTTACAGGGAAATCAATGTCTCCAAAATTTGCTACAGCTGCAGAAGCAAAACAGCAGCCAAAAGGCCAGGACTCGGATCATTCATAACTCCAGGACTCTAAGAGATTGAAAGTTAATTGTCTTTACTTTCTATTTATACTGCACTCCTCTCCTCTACCTTGCTTGTAAGCTTCTTACCTGTGTTTCTGTATATGTACAATGTTGCATTTTTACTTTTGGTGGGGGGAGGGGCAAGGCAGAAAACAGGGAATAAAATCTCCTTCTTCTGTGTGATCAATTGGCTCCTTCACTTTGATCTAGGTAACTAACTTTTAATTGAAATGTGATAGCAATGTGCTAAAGAAGGAAAAAGACAAATCTACCGTGCCCATCAGGAATGGAGTTAATTGCAGAATTAACACGAAAATTCCTTTGTATTCTTTAGTTAACGATCAGAAGGTTCTAATTGGTGGCAGGGAAGAAAGGCCTTCCAGCTCATTGGTGGTGGGATGGCAGCACAGATTTCCTGACAGCCATCCACTTGATTATCTTCCTCTCCCATGACCTTTCCTACCACTTCTTCTGAGAAAAGCTATTAATTCATCTGAGGCAATTCAGAGCAGATTCACCAGGATGCTTGCTGGTACTGAGGGATTGTCTCATGAGCAAAGGCTAAACAAGGTTGGGGCTCTACTTTATTGGAATTTAGAAGAATGAGAAGCGATCTGATTGAAACATAATGAATTTTTAAGCGGCTTGACTCGGTAAATGCTGTGAGGTGTTTCCCCTCGAGGGACAGTCAAGAGCCAGAGGGCATAAGTCTCAGAATCAAGGGGTGCCAACTTGTGCCTGAGATGAGGAGAAATTTCTGATCTCAGATGGTCCAGAGTCTTTGGAACTCTTTGCCACAGAGAGCTGTGGGAGTCAAGTACTTGTTGTATATTTAAGCCTGAAGTTGAGAAGATAGAGAAGATAGATTCTTGACCAGTCAGGGAATGAAGCGTTAAGGAGAAAAGGCAGGAAAGTAGACATGAGGAATCGGATCAGCCACAGTCCCATTGAATGGCAAAACAGACGTGAGGAGCCGTTCAATCTTCTCCCGTTCCTATTTGTCACCGTCTTTTCTCACCAACGAGAAGATCCTGCTGATGCTGCTCCATTTGGAGCAAAGAAGAATTAGAGTGCTTCACAGAGGTGTACAGAATCACAAATAGGTTTGTAAATACTAAATAAAGAAAGAAACTATTGCCAGTGGTAGAACACTGTACCAGATGAAGTGGTTTCAAGGTGTATAACAAAAGATCAAAAGGCAATGTGAGGAAATAATTGAGTTGTTGTGAATTGGAATGCGCTGCTGCAAGGGTGATGGAAGAAACTTCAATAGTAACATTAGAAAAGGACTTGGATCAATACTTGATGGGAAGAATGTGGGCGAGGGCAGGGCAATGGGATTAACTGGCTGTACAGAAGAAACCGTAAAATGAGTTGAACGGCCTCCTACGCTGTATCTGTTAATGATGTTTGGTCCAGTATCTGCATCTTATATCTTGGCTTTAAATAGTTGTTTAGTGTTTTGACTGTGAAATCATACGCATATTAGCAGAAAACGGCACATACTCAACCTCTCTTCGTGTCTCAGTTCCAGCCTCTTGTGAATAATCAGAAATAATTAAGATCCTCCAAATGGCAAGATCGCAGGCATGGAATGAATGCAAGTACAAGTTGCACAAAAGAAATGTTTAACCGGTGTTAGCGGTTCTTTTCCTCGGGTTTTTACAAATGGCATGTAATCAGGCTTGGGAGTAATTGCAGATTATGTCAAAATTTCTTTATAATTGTTATGCTGTTCTCCTCAGTGTATAAAAATGATTTGATGGGTTTAATATGCATGAAACAGCTGTGAAAGTTTGATTTGTTCTGGATTTTACAGTTGCACACATTGAAAAGCGGAGTTTAGGCCTTTAGTGAGAAGAGACAACAGTTTGGTCAGCCAGATCAGTTGAATTAACTTTGGAGTTCAATATGGTGATATGCTGGAGCTAGATTAGTCATCAGTGTTAGTTAAACTAAGATTAATATAGTGAATACCCTTTGTTAGGTCTATGTGTCATAGAAACAAAAACCTAGATTAGGGGCGGGATGGATGGCACAGTGGTTAGCACTGCTGCCTCACTGTGCCCGGGACCTGGGTTCGATTACAGATGTGAGTGACAGTCTGCCTGTCTGTGTGCATTCTGCACACTGTCTCCCCGTGTCTTCGTGGGTTTCCACCAGGCCCTCCAGTCTCCCCTCTCCTCAGTCCAATGACATGGAGTTAGATGGATTGGCCATGCTCCAGTAAAATTACCACGTGTCGGTTAGATGGGTCAGCTGTTGGGGAAAAACCCCATGCGGTCAAGCTAGATCTGGGTGGGATCCTGATCGATGGTAGGTGGAGACCTCGGCCAAATGGCCTCTTTGCCGATGTAGAGATTCTGTGATTCTTCGAAGATTGTAGATTTGCCTTGTGCTTTTCTTCGTTGGAGCTGTTATTTGCAATGACATTGCAGTTCATCTTTACTCATTGTAAATTCAAAATGACATTTCACAATTCCAATGCTAAATTCGAGGTTTGAATGAGGTGAGGTAAATCATTTGAGATTTGTTTGCTGTTTTTTCTCAATTATCTTTCACATTCCCAGGAAATACCAAAGTGCTTTACTACCGTTTCAGTCCTTAGAGTTTTATCCATTGTTGCACCGTGTGCAAACACAGTATCAATTCGTGCACAGCAAACTTTCACAAACAGTTTGGCCATTGTTGCATTGCAATGAGCTCTGGGTGCTGGGTTCGTGAGAATTGGAGACAACTCTCCTCCTTGCCCTTGAATAATGCCACAATATCTTTTAAGTTTACCTGTGAGGTTAAATGTGGACTCCATTTAAAGCTGTTTTGTCCAAAATGCTTCATTGTTTTAACATAAAGGATATTAGTCATTTCAAATGATACAAGAGAATTATTGGCCATCATTTTTCTTCTCTCATTAATGAGAATATTCTGCATTATATTTAGTGTGATAATGAGTTGTGCAAAGGCTTGCAATATAACTGTGATACGTGCATGCATGTGACTTTGTACACCTTAATGAAAAATCCATATAAAGGCAGGAAGCCACGGACACTGGATCTTTAATGGGACTTAACTGGTTCTCTGTGACTAAATATGAAAGTGCAGCTAGACAGCATATGGCCATTCCATCAATTTTTCAAAGCAACAGAACTAATTCTTTTTTCTGAAGAAGGGTCTAGGCCCGAAACGTCAGCCTTCCTGCTCCTCTAATGCTGCTTGGTCTGCTGTGTTCATCCAGCTCGACACCTTGCTATCTCAGATTCTCCAGCATCTGCAGTTCCTACTATCTCCAGAACTAATAGATTGGATATTCCAAATCTAACAGCCTGGATACCAGGACACTTGAACTGCACTGCTAGGAGGAAAAGTATGACATTCTTTGTGGTGGGAAAACTGTATTGATGCCCGCAGCACGTTTGCACAACCTTTGATTGAGAATTGCTGCTATCTTTAACGGCTATTGGAAATACATAGATTTTGTCTTTAGTCAAACCAACACAACGGTCTGTTGTTACCGAAAGTGGCTGTTCCATAACAATTGATGCTAGTCCGCCAAAAATAAACATTAATATTAATTTCATGTTTTTATAAAGTTGGAATTTCCTGAAATTTGACAGAATGTTGTTATATGTAAACAAGCCTTGTATCATTACATTTCTCAAATGATAAAACAACGAGGTTGGAAATCTGTGTTGGTTTGGGTTGATTGTGCTATCCAGTAGAATACTGAGGTGGCTTTCAAAATTGTTAAGAATGGTCTGCTGTTATGGGGAATCTGAGATGCAATTAAAACATTGGTATTAGATTTTACAAATTGTCATCTCACAGTAAAGCTAGATTATCGAAACAATAAAAACCTTTTTGTAGGCTCCATTCCTTATTCAAGTCCTCAACATTGGTTCCCTACACAGATGGAAGCACATTAGATCTCTGACACATACCATCACACTTTAAAGAGTCAAACTCTTGTAGAAGGTACAATTGATGCAAAGTTTCACTTATTCTTACATTTAAATTGCAGTCCCTGAAACCAATATCAGGCGAAATAAAACACATGCAGAAGGGAAAAAATATTTCACAATCTCTGTTACAAGCTACTCTTTGCTGGTCGGAACCATATATGGCACAAAGGAAGATAGTTGCAGCGTTCGGAGGTGAGTCATCTCAGCTCCAGGTCATCTCTGTGTGAGTTCGTCAGGGGCACGTCCTCAGCTCTACCATCCTCAGTCACTTTATGAATAATCTTTCGTCCATCACCAAGGTCAGCAGTGGAGATTTTTGCTGCTGATCGCGCAGCATTTGAGAGTTCTCAGATACTGGGACAAGTCCATATCCAAATGCAGCAAGACTTGGACAATATCCTAGCTTGGCTGACCAGTGGCATGTGATATTCATGCCATACAAGTGCCAGGCAGTAAAAAAACTCCTGTATAACTGAAGCAATAACCTCCCTAGTCTTGCATTTAATGCTTCTTGCAGTAAAACATAACATTCCGTTAGCTTTCCTGATTTCTTGCTGTAGTTGCTGTACCTGCACACCACCTTCCGTGATTACTGCACTAGGTCACTCTGATCTGTCGGGATCATGGAGCTCTGCAACTTCTCCCCATTTACATCATGTGTTTTTTTGTTTATTCTGTCTGCCAAAGTAGATAATTTCACAATTTCACAATAATTTCACAAAATTGTTATTCATTTGCCCACTGATTTAATGATTCTATTTCCCTGTGCACGCTCCTTATGTCCTCTTCACAACTCATTTCTTAACTGTTTTTGCTTCATCAACAAATGTAACTGTCATACATTTGGTTCCTTCATCCAAGTCATTGATTATGAATTGTAAGCAGTCCAGGCCCCAGCAGTGACCCTGTGGAACATCATTCGCAATGTCATGACAGCCTCAAAAAGAGACAAATCCTTTCCTGCTTTGTCAGCCAGCCAATTTTCTATCCATCAACATGTTGCCCCCTACACCATGAGCTTATATTTTCTGCAGTAACCTTTGACGAGGCACCTTACACAAGATACAGTGCGAAAAGTCACCAACGCTCCTTAGACATTGTATTCCAAACCCATCAGCACTCGCATCTGGAAAGACCACAGCAAGCAGATGTGTGCAATTACCACTACTTGCAAGTTTCCCTCCAAGTCACTCACATCCTGACTTGGAAACATATCGTCAATTCTTCAATGTCGCTGGGTCAAAATCCTGGAACGTCATCTCTAGCAGCATTATGGGTCGACCTACACCAAATGGACCACAGTGATTCAAGAAGGCAGCTCACCATCACTTTCTCGAGCAACTAGGGGTCAGCAATAAACATTAGTCCAGCCAGCGGTGCTCCCATGGTGTGAATGAATAAAAGAAATCTACCATTAAGCAGCATTATCTAGCTGCAAGGAAACTCTATGTTTATCAATTGCATATCCTGCTCTGGAGGTAATTCTGTAGGCCTGTAATTAGCCAGTCTAAAGGATGGGACAGATCTCACTTGACTAACTGATCAATGTGGGTTTGAGTGATGAGGCATAATGGGTGTCACTTCCCAAATTCTTGTTTAAGAGTCAAGTACTGGAAAACTGGTTAAGTTTCAATTGTAAACTATTGGAACAAAATGAGACAGTGATGGAAAAACTCAGGAGCATCTATGGAGAGAGAAACATGATAAATAGACTTAGCTGAACTAATGGAGCTGCCTAAGGTGCCTGAATAGAAAATACATTGCAAATATTCTGCCTAAGAAATAAACACTCTCACTTAGAATATTTCGAATTACATGATCATCTGAATTTGAATTGGTCGTGTCATTTAAGCATTAACAACTTCAATGTAGAGGGCCTTAACTTGTAACAAAGATAATCCTAAATATTTGGCACAAATGATGAATAGCTGTTTTACAGATGTGCTTTCCTCAAATTATTTACTGGAAAAGTATCCTAAAATTTCTACGCACATCACTAAATGGCGTTTGGCATTTGTGTATATCGAGCTCTGTTTATTTCAAACGAAACTGCCTTTTTGAAGCAAATGTTTACATGTTTTCTTCTAGTGAGTCACTTTAGGCAGTTCCAGTGGTTCAACAATTGACTTTGTTTCTGTAGTTGGCTCCCAAAACATGGCTCAGTTGCACTTTGTCCTTCACACTTCGTCAATTGCAGTTAGGTCAAACCGACATCGCAAGTTTGCTTGTCTACAGATTCTAAACAACTGCAATCAGCACTGATTTGCTATGAAATGAGATTCAATATCTTGAAGTTGATCAAATCGATGGATTGACTTTACTTTTCCAACTCACGTTTCGAACTGAGGAATTGCAACTTTCAGAACAAGACTACATACTATGATAACATATCTCAGTGTTTGTCTCTTGGTTTCTCTCTGTCCATCGCACCCTCTCTTCACCTGTACATTCACTTCAAAGAAAGGGTGCAGGACAGTCGCAGTGGTCAGACTTCGATGTAAGGGCCATGATGTTCGAACAATTTCTGGAAAGGAAATTCAGAAGTTCTGTTTCCAATCTCCTGATCAATTAAGAAATCGCTTTTATCTGTATTCTGCTTTCCAACAATGGCCATTGTACTGTTATAGTTTGATGTAAAAACTGACAGATTGATTGTAAATTCATTATCACTTCCACAGAACTTCAAATTTAAGGTTGGTGTAAGAAACATATCTGCATGGTCTAACAATCACACATCCCATGTTCTCAAGGAAAACGTTTTCTGATGAATCTTGTAATTACCAGACATCTGTTATAGTTAATGACCACTAGGTGAACAGACGCAATTGATGCTGCCTTGTTATTGAAGTCATATTCTGAACCATGGCTTTGAGTTAGCAGCTGTTGCTGTGACTTGACTTTAGTGACCTGAAGATCGCATGTTAGTGGAAAAGTGTCTGTGGGAACTGAATTTGAGTCCAAGTCTGACACTTGGGTGAGCTCATCTTGATGGTGAAATTGACAACAACAGTGCTTGTACAGTTTAATTCAGATAACTATTTAGGTGATGCCAGAAGACTAGGGAATAGCACAATTGTATACCGGGATTTGGATCACGTAACTCTCATTCTATGTTGTCTAAAACTTTGGCATCTCTTGCAGTTTACACAATTGGAATATTGTGTACACAGTCTAATCCCAATGAAACCAGCAAAATAATTAGCAGGCAGAAGTTGAAATTTCGAAAAAAGGCACAAAATAGGAAATCTGTGGGTTTACATTATTTAAAGAGAAAACCTGTCAAACTGATGCTTTGGCATTTGTTCTATGTCATGATTTAAATTTCTCAATGAATTAAATTCATCCTTGATTTGCCATCAGATTCCTCAGTGTATGGAGTGGTTTCATAACGATTGGTTCATGAGCGTGTGTAATCGCAGTGACTCGCGCGGGTATGAATAGAAGGAATTAAACCGCCTAGTTCAGTGTATTAAGTTTCACAAAGGAAAGCAGGTACTAATTATTGGGACAAGGAACATATAACTCAACAACATACCTTTGTTCACAGAATTTTGATTAAAAAAATCAGACAATGAAAATGCGTACTGCCATTCCTTTTGTACAGTGACAGATCGATACCTGTCAAAATAATACCTAGGCCATTTTGGTTGATTTAATGCCAAATTGTTGCGTATTCTTGGCAGTTTAGCGACAACATAAGTCTTGATTGCAAACTGCGCAGTGGAACGTCTCTCGGGTTACACAACTCGAAGATCAATTAACTCGGCTAAACTTTTCAAAGGAATTAGTGATGACAATACTTTACATTAAACATCAGGGATAGAAAAATGGATCAACAACAATGGAATCTTTCACATTTATATTTTGGGCGTTGAATAATTCTTTGATCATCTGCATCACGTTACACAAGTCCGTATTCTACTGATGCCATGTGTTAAGTTAGTTTATTGTACCTAAAATACATTAGGGTGATTATAGGTAAACAGTGTATTCATATTAGAAACAGAAGAGCAGACTCCTGTTGAAACCAGTTTGACAATTTGGATGAAAGTGGATCAGATTCAAATAAGTTAACTTCTACGGTTGATTAAACCACAAAATTGACAGTAGTCAACCATGACCTCTACATAAGGATTGATACGGTCCCATTAAAAGTGGGACTGAGAAAAATTCCTCGATAGGTTCCCACAGTAAGAGAGATGCTCATTGATGAGAAGTTGATTGAACTTAGCCTCTATTGTCTGAGATTTGGAAGACTGAGAGGCAATATCATTGAAAGAAAGATTCTGTCAACGCTCCAATCTTTAGAATTTTCTGGCACAGAAGACTGCGTGCGATTCATTTTATTTTTTACAGGTTTGGAAAGACATGGTGTCTCAGAGAATCAAGAGATACATGAAATGCGTGAAAAAGGACGGTCAAAACCCAAGCTCAACACAATGGTCTTGCATGGTAGGACAGGCTCAACGGGCCACACGATTTACTCCTGATCCAACTTGTTGTGTTGCTATGGTATTCATTAGCAACTTTTGGACAAGGTGAAAGACTAGGTGAATATGGCGTGAAAGAAAGGAAGGAGCAAGTAAAGGCTTTAGCTCGGAAAATCAGGATGGCAATTTGCTATTGGCGGAGCTAAGAAAGAATGAAGTACCGAAACATTGGGCGGAATGCTTTACAGTCTATATCAGTAAAATGGACACAGTGATCATAGGCAACTTTGTCTTGTCCATATGACAGTTAATCAAAATTGTTAACAGTAGATAGGAGGATGAGTTCGATGAATGCGTTTTTTAACAGTTTTCTGGAACAACATATGAAGAAACAATTTGAAAAACAGGGGTATTTTATTGTATAAAGAGAAATTGAATTAGACATTGATTTAGAATGAGTTCGCAAATAGTTTGGCATCAGTAATTAGCAAAATGCTATGATAACCAAAGTTTTGGCAAAGATCTGTAGCTCGGGTTGTGGGTGAGGTTGTTGCCTTGCTCGCTGAGCTGGCTCATTCTCAGACACGTTGTCACCATGCAAGATGACATCATCAGTGGAGCCTCCGATGAAGCGGTGTCATTCTACTCCGCTTGGAATTTATACTGTCCGGTCCATTATGGTGAGTAGTGTCACTTCCAGTTTTGATCTGTATGGGTTTGTATATGGGGTCCTATTCTAGTTGTTGATTGCATTACAGGTGGAGAACCGAGCTGCTAGGAATTCCCACTCGTGTCTATGTTCATCTTGGGCTGCTATGGTTACCTTGTCCCAGCCAAATTCCCGACGGGAGTTCCTACAGGCATGGTTCTCCACCTTTAATGCCATCAACAAACATATGGAATTGGACCCCATATACAAACCCATACAGATCAAAACTGGAAATGACACTACTCACCATAAAGGACCGGACAGTATAAATTCCAAATGGAGTTGATTAACATCGCTTCATTGGAGGCTCCACTGATGATGTCACCTAGCATGGTGACAAAATGTCTGAACAAGAACAAGCCAGTTCGGCGAGCAAGTCAACAACCTCATGCTACGATCATGTTTTATGGCAATGATAATGTCTGCACAAGATCATGCGTTAGTGGGAACGGGAGTATGATAAGTGCATGGATCGAGGAGTGGTTAATTGAGGGGCAGTATGGATCTGCCAGGGATATGCAGGCCATCTAGATTAGGCATACATGAATAGGGCTGGGGGTTTGGGTCTCAGTGGGATGCTGTTTGGCAGGTTGGTAGATGCTTGAGCTGAATGGCATCTTTCTGCACTACAAAGATTCCATGACTTGTCTGACAGGCAGAAAACAATAGAAATAATTGTCAGCTTTCTAATAGTGGCATGTCACTGGGCCGCAAGGATCAGTGTTTGGGGCTTAGTTATTTATAAATTATGTCAAAGACTGAAACAAAGGAAGTGACTGTAAAGTGTCCAAATTAACTGAAGGCACAGTTAGATTGGAACATAAACTGTAAGGAGGATAAGTTCTGTAAAAGCATACAAGACTGGTTGGGCAAGAAAATGGCAGTTGGAATTCATTGTGGCTAAACATAAAATTATCAACTTTGGTAGATAACTGAAGAGGCAGAACATTTTTAAAGGGTGAGAGCCTAGTACATTTTGGAATTCAGAGGAATATGACATCGAATCATTGTGAGAATCACTGAGATTGTTTTCCATTGCTTGGAGATCAAGAACAGCGACTGTTGCTCTCAGGATAAGGTGCTGCCACTTAAGTCTGACACAAGGAGAAATTTGCTCACTGAAGGTTACATTATTTGAAATTCTCTACCTTTTGAAGGTGCTCAATCAGTGACTACATTTAAGGCGGAGAGCGATGAAGCTTTGCACAAATAGCAAAGCAACATCTGTGGAGAATGATGGGAAAGCAGAGTGGAGGTCACCCACTATTTTACAGACAGGTGGACAAAGTTCAAGGGGTTGACTGGTCTACTCTTGCTCCCATTTCTAATGCTTGTAAGTATTTAAGCATAGGTGCTACATCCGAGGAGTTGGCTCATACGCATGCACTGTCTTCACTAAAGGGCGCAGGCTTTGGAAGCAAAATTAGCAAAACCCTTGCATTCAGAATGCTTGACATTACATATTCATTGCAACGGTTTAGAAGTTAACATTGAAGTACTCGTCATCTGTTTATCCCAAATCTAATTACAAAAATAAAGCCGACTTTGGCACTTTATGCAGTGTTCTCATTAACAAAACTCCCAGGAGTAGAAAGTGGGATTAGTATGCTAGTCACAATTTGCCTAAAGCACTTACTTTATGAGTGATGTCAGAGAATAGGAGGCTATTTGTGGATACCACGCGGGGTTTATCAGAAATGATACACTTTAAGAAACACAGAGATAATTTCAAACTCAGAATTAGCTGGATTGCACATGATTGACTTTTGAAATTAATTCACTGATTTAACTGTAATAGTTAAATGTAGTTCTGCAGCAATGTGTCATACCGTGCAAAATGCAAATTTATATCTGTGTTATTAGACTTGAGATATTCTAGTAGTCCATGGCTAAAGTGATGATGGAGGAATGTCACAGGGTTGGCTCTGTGGGTATCAGACAAATGAAGACTGCACGTAATGTGAATAAGCATCATTTACCTACGTTTATCAAGGATCCTTTGATCCCAGTCCCATGTGCTCTCATATCACTGGTGATCCAGTCTAGTTATTATCACCCGGATGTTAACCCCACAGGCTACAGCTACCAGAAATGTTTGGAGCTGATGGAAGCTTAAAAGGAAGGAAAGGGTCATTACACAATAGCCACAAGGTGTGCAGTGGCTGCAAAAGCAGATGACTGGCTGGGAATTCTGCAACAAATGATTCACATGTTCTTGCCCATGTCTGTGCCAAGGCCATCATCAGTTTGTGGGCAAATAGTCCTCATTCATCCTGAGGTTAGTATCAGTGAGCATGTTATTGTTGAGTAAGTGTCTGTTTGGTCACTTTGACCATTCAGAATGGACTGACGGGGCAGCAGTTGGTGGGGGTGGATCTCTGCTGCTTTGTCTAGGCAATGTTTCACGTTTAGAAAGCTGTCAATGTCAGAGATGTACTGGAACAGCTTGGCAAAGAGTGCAAATTGCTTCGGAGCATTCAAGTATTCAGGAGTGCAGACCGGGATTTGTTAGGACTGTATTCCGTTAAGGATGGCACATGCTCAGAGATCAGATGACAATTGAATATATGACATTCAATTGTGATATCACACGATGTGATATGTAATTGTATGATATTGGAGCATGGGACATTTGTACACTATTTGCAATAGTATTGTATTCATTACATAGAATACTGGATACTCATGGCATACTGTGAATACGTAAGGATTATCTGGGGAAAAACATGGACGGCTTTTAACGACTTGAACATTTTTGGGATTCAAAATAGTCTACTATGTGATTTTGTAGAAATGAAGCCAACAATTTAATGCAAGCTGTAAATTATCTGTTCTTTACTGGCAATCAAGTTATTTTGGAGTAAAAATGAGAAACATTAAATAAAGTGCATTGATATACAAAAGCGAAACAAAACTTAGTTTTTTTGGGTTTTGCACTCCATTGATGAAGCCCAATCTGAGAGAGGGGAGGCCGCATTAGTTATTAGTGTCGTGCACCAAAACTGCAGCAATGTAAATGTATTGTACAATAACATGCTACAAGAGACATAGTCGGGAGTAGGTACCCCACAGGGGTTTGTGAATTTGTTTCTGTGTGTCCAGTCAGGGATTATCTGACGTAATTTTCACTTGAGTGGCAGGGTAGAAATCAGTTGTGTCGTGACAGCTCAGAGATTCAGACTGGGGAAGATGGAAAGTTTTAGTCTGATATGAGCATATGAATGAGGTGCAGGAGTAGGTCGTTTAGCTCCTCGGGCCTGATCCGCCATTCTGTAAGATCACAGTTGGTCTAATCGCTATCTGCATTCCCTCACTTTCCTGATAGGCCTTCACCCCATGCCGAATAACGATTTATCTACACCTGCTTTAAAATGAATCAGGAAATATGTTTCCACAAACTTTGCAGGAAGAGAGTTCCAAAGACTTGTGACTTAGAATTTGTTGTTGTCCCATCTCCGTTTCAAATTGGTGATCCCTGATTTTTAAGCCGCGATGCCCTTAGTTTCACATTCTCCCATTACCCAAAGTTCCGCCCAAATCTGAAACCGTCCTGACCCCTCGGGATCATCTTTGTTACAATCAGGTCAGCTGCCACTCTGCTAAATTCCAGGGCATGGAAACGTAACCAATCAAAACTTGATTCGCAAGACAAACACACCCACCCCCTTCCAGGTATAGGTCTGTTAAACCTTGTGTGAACTGTCTCCAATGCATGTGTATCATTCCTTAAACAAGCTGACTGATACTGTATACTGTACACTGTTCACTGTACTCAGGATAGGATGTCATCAGTATCCTGTATAACAGAAGTGTAACTTCCCAACTTGTATTTAATGACTCCTGATAGCTAACAACATTCTATTAGCTTTCTTGATTACTTGCAGTACCTACATAGTCACCTTCTGTGATTCACATTCAGGGTCACCAGAACCTAATGCATCTGAGCTCTGCAATCTCTCATAATGTAGATGTCATGGGCTGAATCTTGTATTGTCTGGGCTAAATTGAAGTCGTGTCAAGTTCAGTGGATTATTTCACGCCTTCAGGCCGAGTGAGTATTCTCACTGTATCTGACTAAACCTGTCACAGTAATTGCCATTGCCACCCAAAGGGTGAGTTTCACTTTGAATTTCCACCCCGTCATGGCAAGCAATGTTCCCAGAATAACTTGTCAGTGAATGGTTATCCATCCTAAGACCAGCATCTCTTGTCTCTCTGCCATCCTTCAGAGTCTGCTGGGGCCCCGGAAGAACACAGGGATCTGGAATCTGCCCATGTTCCTCCAGGGCATGTCCCTGTGGACTGTGGAGAGGTAGTTGAAGAGGAGATTTTGGCACTGTGATTCTCTGACCTGGTATAGTATGTTCACTAGTCAGTTCCTCTTAGAAACATTACATGGGTTCTTTATATAGTCTACCTTTGCCCCTCTGACTTCTCCATTTGATATGTAGACTTAATCTCTGATGATTATTGCCATTATTACTTCCTTTATTCTCCACCCTATTATATTATTACTGTAAAGAAGCCTGTACACTACTGTCACAAGTAACTTCTTGGGTTTTTTTATTGGCCAGACCGCTTCCGCATCTTGGTTTCCTGAATTTGGGTCATTATTTTCTCTTTGGCTGATAACACGATTAACTAACAGAGATGTAACTGACCCGCACAACCCCTAAGAAGAAAATAAACCCTAATTTTCTATTCTTCTTAAATATTCTGTACCATTTCAAGCTCCTCAATCCAACGCATGTCCTCCTGCAGCCATGTCTCTAATAGCTACCAGACCAGACTGGTTTATTGTTGTTTAAGCTCTCATGTTATATGAATTCAGATACAGTGCTTTTGCAAATTCTATTGGTTCTGTGTTGATTGACTCTTGGATTCATACTTTCTATAGTGATTTCTTTGGCAATGAGTCTCCTCTTTGATTAACCAAATCTTCTGAAGTTTGATCTTTTGCCGCACTGTTTAGTTTTAAATTCCGTTTTAATTCTCAGCAATACAGTCAGTGAGAATATCAGCTCTTGCTGATGGGGATTGTCTCATAAGTACAGAGTCCACTGTCCCAGCACCGGTGCCAATGTCCCTTCAACTGGAATGAACTTTTCCACATCAGGGTTTGAGTGATGCATTCATCTGTCCGATGCGATTTGACCTGTGTGGTTTTGTACACGGCTCAGATAATAATGCTGAGATTAGGACCCGTTGAAATTCTGCTTTTTTAACTTATTTAGCTCTTAGCTGCTCAAACTGGCAATGTTGAACCACCTCCTTTGTTCTGCCTGTGCCAATAGGAAATGAAACAGACCCTGAAGCTCGAATCCTCCCCCTTACACTGCAAGTTCCTCTCTGTTTCTGAACAGATGTTCTCACCCTTAGCACTAGGTCAGCTCCATGGACATGGGACCTCCACTCTGTGCCATAGAGAACCGTGTGGATCCTCCTCATTATGCTGTCCTTGACAATCATTGCATTCCTTCTTACACACTAATGTTGGTTGGCTGACTATACTATAATATGATAGTCAGTTAGCTCATCCAGACAAACTGTGAGAACTTCTAATGTGTCAGAGAAGTACAAAGGCCAAGGATTCCGGTCTCCTGACCTTTTCGGCTCTGTTACGTGTTTCCTTTGCAGCTGAATTTTGACAATCAGACAATCTGACTGGGAGATTTGTACATACCTCTGGCTCAAAGAATCCAGCTAGCCTTCCCATATCAGAGACTGTTTAATGGCCCTGTCAGAATGTGCACGAAATAATTACTGGGTGAACTAGCGAGACTTTTGGTTTTGTGGTCTGCCAATTTCAATGTAGTCAGTAGGAATCAATATGTTTGCGATGTATCAGAGATAATAGGTACTGGAGAATAGGTGCTGGAGAGTCCGAAATAACAAGGTGTGGAGCTGGATGAACACAGCAGGCCAAGCAGCATCAGAGGAGCAGGAAAGCTTGACGTTTTGGGCCTAGACCCTTCATCAGAAATGGGGGAGGGGAAGAGGGTTCTGAAATAAATAAGGGGAGAGGGGGAGGCGCATAGAAGATGGATAGAGGAGAGGATAGGTGGAGAGGAGACAGACAAGTCAATGAGGCGGGGATGGAGCCAGTAAAGGTGAGTGTAGGTGGGGAGGTAGGGAGGAGATAGGTCAGTCCAGGGAGGACAGACAGGTCAAGGGGGCGGGATGAGGTTAGTAGATAGGAGATGGGGGTGGGACTTGAGGTGGGAGGAGGGGATAGGTGAGAGGAAGAACAGGTTAGGGAGGCAGGAACGAGCTGGGCTGGTTTTGGGATGTGGTCGGGGGAGGGGAGATTTTGAAGCTTGTGAAATCCACATTGATACCATTGGGCTGCAGGGTTCCCAGGCTGAATATGATTTGCTGTTCCTGCAGCCTTCGGGTGGCATCACTGTGGCATTGCAGGAGGCCAAGGATGGACATGTCATCTGAGGAATGGGAGGGGGAGTTGAAATGGTTCACGACTGGGAGATGCAATTGTTTGTTGCGAACGGAGCGGAGGTGTTCTGCAAAGCGGTCCCCAAGCCTCCACTTGGTTTCCCCGATGTAGAGGAGGCCACAACGGGTACAGCGGATGCAGTATACCACATTGGCAGATGTGCAGGTGAACATCTGCCTGATGTGGAAAGTCTTCTTGGGGCCTGGGATTGGGGTGAGGGAGGAGGTGTGGGGGCAGGTGTAGCACTTCCTGCGGTTGCAGGGAAAAGTGCCGGGTGTGGTGGGGCTGGAGGGGAGTGTGGAGCAGACAAGGGAGTCACGGAGAGAGTGGTCCCTCCGGAAAGCAGACAAGGGTGGGGAGGGAAAAATGTCTTTGGTGGTGGGGATCAGATTGCAGACAGCGGAAGTGTCGGAGGATGATGCGATGGATCCGGAGGTTGGTGGGGTGGTACATGAGGACGAGAGAGTTTTTTTGGTTGTTGTTGCGAGGACGGGGTGTGAGGGATGAGTTGCGGGAAATACGGGAGACATGGTCGAGGGCGTTCTCGACTACTGCGGGGGGGAAGTTGCGGTCCTTGAAGAATGAGGACATCTGGGATGTACGGGAGTGGAATGCCTCATCCTGGGAGCGGAGGAGGTGAAGGAATTGGGAATAGGGGATGGCATTTTTTCAGGAAGGTCAGTGGGAGGAGGTGTATTCTAGGTAGCTGTGGGAGTCGGTGGGCTTGAAATGGATATCAGTTTCCAGGTGGTTTATTTCAGAACCCTCTTCCCCTCCCCCATTTCTGATGAAGGGTCTAGGCCCGAAACGTCAAGCTTTCCTGCTCCTATGATGCTGCTTGGCCTGCTGTGTTCATCCAGCTCCACACCTTGTTTGCGATGTATGTCGTGCAGGATCGCATTCATGATGTTTTGTGTCAGAGAAGGCTCATAATCCAGCTTTCTGTCATCATAAGAAACATTCACTGGTCACAAAGCTGTCATGATCCAAGCTAATCCTAGCAATTGATAACAGATGTCATTCTAATCCCCATCCTCATAACTGAGGTGCACATTGCATTTGCTTTGCACTTGAACCTGAAACAAATTACGGGGAATTTGTCGTAAAAATCAAAGGGATGTGAACTTGTGAATCAATGTGAACTTGAAATCAAAGTGGTTGTGCGTACAAGATGCGGCTGATTGCTTTCACTGGCAAGGGAATGATTCGGAACATGGGACTAGGATATCATAGAGATTACCGAAATGTGGCTCAGGGATGGACAGGACTGGCAGCTTTATGTTCCAGGGTGTAGATGGTATAGGAAGGATAGACAGGTCGGGGCGGGGTTGCGGGGGGGGGGGGGTGCGGGGGGGGGGGGGGGGCGGTTGCAGAGAGGAGGGGAACTGGCGTTTTTGATTAGGGATAACATGACAGCTGTACTAAGGGAGGATATTCCTGGAAGTATGTCCAGGGAAATTGTTTGGGTGGAACTGAGAAAAAAGAAAGGGATGAGAACCTTATTGGGATTGTACTGTACACGCTCCCCCAGTAGTTAGTGAGAAATCGAGAAGCAAATTTGTAAGGAGATCTCAGTTATCTGTATGAATAATAGGTGGTAATGGTAGGGGATTTTAACTTTCCAAACATCGACTGGGACTGCCATAGTGTTGAGGGCTTGTAAGGAGAGGAATTTAAGTGCATACAAGAAACTTTTCTGATCTACTATATGGATGTACCTACTGCAGAAGGTGCTAAACTTTACCTACTCTTGGAAAATAAGACAGGGCAAGAGACTGAGGTATCATTGGGGGAACATTTTGGGGCCAGTCAACACCATTATCTTAGTCCTTTAATACTGATGGAAAAGGAGAGACTGGATCTAAAAGTTAAAAGTTCTAAATTGGAGGAAGGCCAATTGTGATGGAATTAGGCAAGAACTTTCAAAAGTTGATTGGGGGGTAGGGCAGAGATTCACAGTTAAAAAGGAATGGCTGCAAAGTAGGAAGCCTTCAAAAATGAGATAACAAGAGTCCAGAGATAGTGTGTTCTTATTCGTGCGAAGGGCAAGGCTGATAGTCGTATGGAATGCTGGATGACGAGAGAAATTCAGGATTCAGTCAAGAAAACGGAGGAAACATAGATCAGGTATAGAGAACAGGGATCAAGTGAATCCTTGAAACAGTATAAAGGCAGTAAGAGTACACTAAAGAGGGAAATCAGGAGGGCAAACAGGGACATGAGATAGCTTTGGTAAATAGGATTAAGGAGAATCCAAAAGGATTCTATAAATACATTAAGGACAAAAGGGTAACTAGGGAGAGAATAGGGCCGCTTAAAGATCAGCAAGGCTGCCTATGTGTGGAACCACAGGAGATGTGGGAGAAACTAAACAAGTATTTTGCATCAGTGTTTACTGTGGAGAAGGATATGGAAGATAGAGAACTTGGAGAAATAAACAGCGACGTCTTGAAAACCGTCCATATTACAGAGGAGGTGGTGCTGGACATGGTAAAATGCACAAAGGTGAATAAATCCCCAGGACCTGATCAGGTATACCCTAGAATTTTGTGGGAAGCTAGGGAAGTGATTGTTGGGTGCCCTTACTCAGATATTTGTATCATCCACAGACACAGCTGAGGTGCTGGCAGATTGGAGGTTGGCTAACGTGGTGCCACTATTTAAGGAAGGTGGTAAGGAAAAGCCAGGGAACTACAGACTGTTGAGCCTGACATCAGTGACGGACAAGTTGTCAGAGGGGATCTTGAGGGACAGCATTTACATGTATTTGGAAAGGCAAGGACTGATTAGGGATAGTCAACTTTGTGTGTGAGAAATAATGTCTCACTAATTTTGAGTTTCTTGAAGAAGTACCCAAGAAGGTTGAAGAGGGCAGAATGGTGGATGTGATCTATATGGACTCCAATAAGGTGTTAGACAAGGTTCCACAGGCAGACTTGTTAGCAAGGTTAGATCACACTGAATACAGGGACAACCAGCCATTTGGATACAGAACTGGCTTGAAGATAGGACACAGAGGGTGAAGGGTTGCTTTTCAGACCGAAGGCTTGTGACCAGTGGTGTGCCACAGGGATTGGTGCTGGGTCCACTGCTTTACATCATTTATATAAATTACTTGGATGGGAACATTGGATATATGATTAATAAGTTTGCAGATGACACCCAAATTGGTGGAGTAGTGGACTGTGCAGAAGGTTACCTCAGAATACAATGGAAGTTTGATCAGATGGGCCAAGGTTGGGCAGACGGAGTTTAATTTAGATAAATGTGAGGTGCTACATTTTGGAAAGGCAAATCAGGGCATGATTGATACACTTAACTGTCCTGAGGAGTTTTGCTGAACAAAGAGACCTTCGAGTGTAGGTTCATAGTTCTTTGGAAGTGGAGTCGCATGTAGACAGGATAGTGAAGAAGGCGTTTGGTATGTTTGCCTTTATTGGTCAGTGCATGGAGTGGAGTAGTTGGGAGGTTATGTTGCAGGTAAACAGGATATTGGTTAGGCCACTTTTGGAATACAGCATTCAACTCTGGAATAGAAAGGATGTTGTGAAACTTGAAAGGGTTCAGAAAAGATTTACAAGGATATTGTCAGGGTTGGAGGGTTTGAGATATAGGGAGAGGCTGAATAGGCTAGATTGTTGGAGGCTGCGGGGTGATCTTATAGAAATTTATAAAATCAATCATGAGGGTCAGGGAAGGGGTGAATAGACAAGGTCTTTTCCCCAGGGTAGGGGAGTCCAAAACTAGAGGGCATAGGTTTAAGGTGAGAGGGTAAAGATTTAAAAGGGACCTAAGGGGTAACCTCTTCACACAGAATGTGGTGCGTGTATAGATGGAGTTGCCAGCAAAAGTGGAGGAGGCTGGTACAAATATAACATTTAAAAGGCATCTGGATGGGTATATGAATAGGAGGGGTTTGGCAGAATATGGGCCAAATGCTGGAAAATGGGACTGGATTAATTTAGGATATCTGTCCAGCATGGGCGAGTTGGACCGAAGGGTCTAAGTCTATAACTCTGGAAACCTCTTCACAATAAGATGTCATTTATTTGAAAATGTCGTTGTATAGAGGCACATTCTGCAAAACCAATGTACTTTGTGCAACTGATGTAGATCAAAGGGCGCATAATGAGGTTATGTTCCTATGGCTCTACATTGGATTCTGTGCATCCCTCATGGTGATGACAATCTCAGGCATTAAGACCACTGACGTATCTATTTCAATCCATGCTGATCCAGCTCCAGGCTTGGTTAAGTGGCACTGGAATAATCAATGAAAGTACCTGGTGGCCTTGGTGACTGTTCTAAATGAATTGTAGCATTAAGATCTGCTGTCTTCTGTTTTAAGCAATAAATTGTTACATCAACTCTTTGAATATGATGTGGTGTTACGAAACAGAAGATGAATTGGAAAGTTAATTTGTGCCATTCATCTCAGAATTAAGACTACTTATGACAGATTTAAAAATTCCTGGTGTGTCTTTGAAAATATGAAGACTTTAAAGGCAGTAAACAGTAATGAGGATTTGTCTGAGATTTGTCACTGCAAATTTTAAAATCTGGGCTTCACTTCTGACATAGAGACTGTGGTCAAAGTAAGACGTAACCACATGTGACAGTAATAATTGATGGCTTGACAGCAGAGAAAAAAATGCTTTTATATTCACATAAAGCCAAACACAAAATTGTTTTTGCAAAGTCTAAATTTCATTCCAAATTTGAATAGAGATGATTGCAAATTCACATTGACACCAAGAGAGTATTTGGCTGTGTTTGAGAAGGTGAGTCTGGAATATTAAAGTTAAGGTTGAAGTGTGGGATTGGGACACTGTGTCCAGTTTATCACTGGGATGCAGGAGGAAATAAAGGTTCCACGTGTAATTAGAGTGAGGAGGAGGTTAGTTTTTTTTATTCCCACTGATGTTAAATACAATTGGATGTGCAGAAAATGAGGACTATCACTGAATTTGTAAGGGTAACTCATCAGTCTTGCTACTTAGGCTGAGAGCGCAGAATGGATGAGGATGGAAGGTGTGTAGAACATGTCCCATGTAACTTGTATTTAAATAAATGAATATGAAAATATGCACTGTCCTGGATGCTGCTGGGTGGGATCTGATCTCATGTCCTGGGCAGGGAGTGGACTCAGCTGTGTGTAACTGGTTATTTCTCCCTCACTCTTACCGACACACACACTACACACGACACATAGCACACACACTATACTCACAAGACGCACCTACACACCACACTGACTACACTCACCCTCACTACACACATGCACACTATGCTCATTACACACACTATATTTGATACCCACACACACTCACTGTGCCCGCATGCACTGGAAGACACTGAGGATGCCTTTTCGAAAGCATTGCTGAGTATCCTTCCTGCTGCCGTACGTATTTCAGCTGTGTGTATTTAACACAAGGGGTTAGCTACAGCTCTAATTCTCAAGACACAGCACCGGCTCCAAGTCAACTCTAAACGTACAACCATCTTCTTATTCTGCACTCCTCTGCCAGATGTGCCTACTTGCTGCCAGTCTTGCCAAAATACTATCCAGCACAGTGAACCAACGTTGTGGACTTGCTGCAGGTTCCATTGGAAGAACAATGTTCGTAGCAGTCAGACTCTGGGCACATTTGTGCACACTGTTGTGGGCCAGACTAACAGACCCCTCCCCCCAAGATGTATTATGAAGATATTGTAGCCCCTAGCTTTTTATTTTAAAGGCAAGTGCCAGGTATATTGTTCCAAATGCAATTTGCTGGGTTAAACTACCAGATTTGGAGAACACACTTTATTCGTACACTATAGTTAAATTGCAAAACAAGAATGCCGAGATTGGAAAGCTTTTTAAAAAAAAACCTATTATTCTGTTCCGTAAGTGCTCTAATGTAGTAACACAGACCCTTGGCAAAGTCAGTAAAACAGATTGTTTCACTTGCAAATCTAGCAGCCCATGAGGAAAAGCATCAAGAGAGAAAGTGTAATAAAGTGAGAGATGTCCCACACTTCCAAACCCAGCTGAGACCCCAGCAACAACTGCTGCTGCTGAAAAACTAAAACAAAACTGAAGAATCCTGGTTCTGTGACAGCTTGACCCCACCAAATCAGGCTGCTTCTATTGTTCAAACTTTTTAAATAAAAAAAAAGTGCAAAGGCCTCACAAGCTGTCTACAAAAACAGCTCGTCACCTCTGTCTTAAAATCTCTCTTCAAAACAAAAGGACAAAATACACCTCTTACAGCCATAGCATCATCACAAAAGCTTTATGCAGCAAGTTAAAATGCTTCTTTCACTGTGCAATTACCAGTCACCATGACAGCATTCCATTTCCGAGCTCCACTTTGGTCTTTTTGTACTTAAATCCCAGGATCACTCCATCTCACCAGCTGGCTTAACCAACCATTTCCATCTTGGTTTTGGAAGGACAGTGTTCCACCACAGTGATTTATTCAATCCCTTTTATGTACGACAACAATTCTACCTCCCATCACAACGTTTCGATGACAGGCAAAGACTCCCCCAGCTCATCATTGTGCTTTTAATGTTAATCAAGGAAGAAGGAACTCTCTCTATTTCCTTGGTGAGATACTTCTGGGGATGTGCGCATCACTGTGTGGCTGCAATTTATATCCATCCATCTTTGGTGATTGAGGACCTTTTAGAGCCATGGCAGTCTGTGTCTTTACAATGCTGCCACAATGTTGTCTGGTACCCCAATGCAAGTTTTTCTTTTCTTTCTGTGGTACTATTCATTTAGAGCCCTGACATACTATCAATCGAAACAAGATATTCAACATCGTTCTCTGATTTGAAACTTGGTGAAGGACAATGTTCTAACACATTATGTTATCCATTCCCAGACTCTTTTATTTGACTGAAACTTTTAGGCTGAGTACCCAGGTCTCCGTTCAGATGGAAAGACAGACATGTTAGGGACACCTAGATGAGCTTTAATGAAAGGATTCATTACACCTCCATTGACATATTTCTCATATTGATGTATAATATTCCCAGATACTCTAATTAGGTACCTGGGAAGAAATTAGCTATTTAATATTTAAATTAATGACATGCTTAAACCCAACTAGACTTTAGTGAAGGTGTTTGCTGTCACATTAAAAACTGTAACAATTTTTATTCATTTCTCTGCAGGCATCAAGGTGTAAACTGTCAAATAAATTGATGACTTTTCAGCAAACTGTACTGCAGTACAGCTTCAGGTTGAAATGTAAATCTCTGATGCATCACAGTGGAAAAACAGCTCAAACAGAAAGCAATAATGTATTTGCATCTCGATCACTGGCTTTATTTATAGTCTCCGTATGTACCTCAAGGAAGAACATCTATGTCATTACAGTCAGGGAAAGTCCAATTGGCTACATTCTAATCCTTCTAATATTCAAGCTAGTATTCCTTTCAAATAAAGATTATATTATAAAAATGGCAAACTTGCTGCCCTGTGTCAGTCTCAGTGAGAGGTTAAACTAAATTCTACATCACAGAGTTTAACCAAACACACAAGGTGCTGTCAATAAAGATAGGGCTGTCCACTCCAAAGGCACTTGTTACTGCTAACTTTGCTGATGGAACATGACAGCTGGATTTAACGTACAGCCAACATGAGGAAGAAAATGACATCTGTAGACTGACTGATTACCAAATGTTTTAAAGGTAAATAATGAGAAAGTATCCACTCCCAATGAAGGTCACACATCAAATGCCTCAGTGTCTCTGATTCATAACGCTTTCATTTTCAAGCTAGCTGTGAAAACTTTTAGCTAAATTGCAAGGCAAAGCAGCTATTGACTGAGCACAGCTCTGGAAGTTTCTTCACCGAAGTGCCAGGGTGAGTACATATCAAAACCAATTTGACCATTTGCAAGAAACCATTTCAGAGGAAATGTCAGCATGAGACTACCCACAGGTATTCATTGGATGTGCATTGTCTAAAATGAAAAATCTACTGACTTAGATGACTGTGAATTTCCATGAGAAATGTCCTTTTTTTGTTACTGAGCCTCAGCGACAAAGAGGGGAATTATGCAGATGACTACATTCAGTGGGGAGTTTTGACGCATTGCTTCACTTTGCAGGACTTTTCTGGTAATGCCCTTGAACAGATTAAATGGATAAAATTCCAAGATGGGGCAGATCCTTTGTGGATCATGGAAAGAATGTATTTAATTGCCAAACTGCCACTTCACTATCCATGCTTTTTCATATTTGGTTATTTTTCCTACCAGAAACACACACTGGAATATCTGCCAATATAGCGTTGGAATTAACGACTATGATGTGTTACAGCTTTAACAGGGAGCATCCTTACGTTCACAGCCAGTTGTCCAACAAAATCAGTGAAGAGTATGTATGGAGTCTGCAGAGGGATATAGATGGATTAAGTGAGAAAGCACCAGTTTTGGCAAAGTAAGTATAAGATGGAAAATGTTCCCTGTGGCAGGAAGAGTAGAAAAGCAGCATTTGATTCAATGGAGAGAGATCACAGAACTGTGGAGGTGCAGAGATGTCCTGGTACATGAATCGTTCGATGTTAGAATGCAAGTACAGCAGTTGATTAGAATAGCAAGGTAGATGTTGTAATTCATTACAAGGGGAACGGAATATCAAAAGTCAGGATGTTTTACTATAGTTGTATAGGGTGTTGACAAGACTGCATCTGAAGTTATCGCCCACAGTTCCAGACTTCTTGTTTAAGAACAAAAACACGTGCATGAGAAAGTTCGGAGAAGGTTCACTCGACTGATAGTTGGAATGAGGGTGGGGGAAGGGGGCAGAGGGAGGATGTCATAAGATTCAGTTGGACAGGCTAGGTCTCTCGTGAAGGTGAGAAGAATGGGACTTGCAATTATATGATCCTGGGGAGTTAGACATGTTGAATACTGAAAGGATGTCTCCCTTGTTAAAAAGACTGGAACTGGGGGAGATCTTTAAGGCGTATCTCAGATGGAAATAATGCAATCGTCTTCTCCCTCAGAAAACTGCGTGTGTCTAGAGCAGTCTCTCCTAAAGAGCTGTGCAGGGGTGGGTACAATGTTTGTTAAGGCAGATGTAGATAGATTGTTGACTGACAAAGGAATGAAAGGATATTGAGGTAGGTAGGACAGTAGATTTGAAGCCACAATCCATTCAGCCATAGGGTTTACTGGCCTACTCCTGTTCCTAGTTTTCCAGATGTTCTTCTGGAGCTGTCATTGTCTCCATTTCTGTCTTGCTCTCTCTCCTTCAATTTTTCTCATTACCGAACTTACCTGTGATGCGCTCCCAGTTGTTTACTTATTTGTGTTAAAGCTCGACATAGCTGCTTTCTGAGACTTGAGTTAACCTCATGGACATTCTTAATCAACAAATGATCTTCCTGCTCCAGCACTAACAATACTGCATCACAGTATGACAGTACAGGTTGACAGGGTTGTACAACAGTGGGTATTAGTGTCTCTTAAATCTACACTTCTAAAGCGATGCAGAACAAATTGACAAGCAATTAATTTGTTTTACCTTCCACTAATGACAAAGCAGGTAACAAGAAAGATCAGGAACACTATCCCCCCAGCAACGGATACTGCCATGATGGTGGGTTGGTTCGGATCACCGATAGCTAGCATGTCTAAAAAAGCAAGAAAGAAAAACAGTGCACAGGTTGTACAGTGTATTCGCTGAAATAGAATTACAAACATTGTAAGATATAAATACTACAAGATTGCAGATCTTTGTTGTTCTGATTATTTATTAGCTGCCATGTTGACATACTGCGGTGACCTGGTCACTGTCGCAAATTGATACTGACCGCGTGTCAGATGCAAAGGGAAACCTGGACTGTTCTACATGATCCAATAATGCCAGAAAATCTTCAAACATTTCACAAATAATGGCATTTCTGTCCCTCTCTCAGTTAATCTCTCTTTTGTGAAATACTCAATAGCCTCATGTAGTTGGTCTGGGTGTGTAGCTATTGTCTGGAACTGCTGGCACCCTGCTCTGTTGCTTGATATCCATACATACATATTGCTCGTCAAGAGTTTTTCCTTAGTAATTGGGTTTGGGTAAGTTTGAGGTCTCTGAAAGGACTCCATTAGAAACAGAAAGACATTTCCCCCCTTTAAATTATTTATCTTCTTCTCACCCCATTTGATTCCTCAGAAAAGAAAAATGGCACAATTAGGATAGAACTCTCATTTCCCAAAGAAAATGCACTCTTCACCACCCTTATCCTGACACCCCCTGCCCACCATTCCAGTCATCAACATACAGTTGTTATCTCATGAGGAACAACACCATTACACTTTGGAAGAATGGGTAGTGATCTTATTGAAACATACAAGAACCTGAGGGGGAACCTGACATGGTGGGTGCTGAATGTTTCCCCTGTGGAGAAGTCTTCAACCAGGGGATTGAGTTCAACACAAGGGCCGTCTTGTTTAAGAGAGAGTCATAGATCTGTACAGCACGGAAACAGACCCTTCATTCCAATTTGTCCATGCCGACCAGATATCTTAAATTAATTTCGTTCCATTTGCGAGCATTTGGCCCATATCCCTTTATACCCATCCTGATGCCTTTTAAATGTTGTAATTGTACCAGCCACCACCACCTCCTTGGACAACACATTCCATACATGCACCACCCTCTGCGTGAAAAAGTTGCCTTTTAGATCCTTTTTAAATCTTTCCCCTCTCGCCTTAAAACTATGCCCCCTAATATTGGACTGCCCTACCCTGTGGAAAAGACTTGAGCTATTCACCCTTTCCATACTTCTCCACCTCAGATGCTCCAGGGAAAAATGCCCCAGCCTATTCAGCCTCTCCCTGGAGCTCAAACCCTCCAACCCTGGCAACATCCTTGTAAATCTTTAACAACACCTTTTCCTGAAGCAGGGACACCAAAACTGAATGCAGTATTCCAAAAGTGGCCTCACTAATGTCCTGCTCAGCTACAACATGACCTCCCAACTGCTTCAGTCAGTACACTGAGCAATAAAGGCAAGCGTACCAAACACCTTTTTCACTACCCTGTCTACCTGCAACTCCACCTCTGAGGAATCATGAACCCGCACCCTGAGGTTTCTTTGACAGCAACACTCCCTGGAACCTTACCATTAAGTGTACAAGTCCTGTCCTGGTTTGCCTGACAAAAATGCAACACCTCGCATTAATCTAAATTAAATTCCATCTGCCACTCCTCAGCACATTTACCCATCTGATCAAGGCCCCGTTGTACACTGAGATAATCTTCTTCGCTGTCTAATACACCACCAATTTTGGTGTCGTCTGTAAACTTACTGACCACACCTCCTAATTCACATCCAAATCATCTGTATAAATAAAAAAAAAGCACTGGATTCAGCACCAATCCTTGCAACACACCGTCGGTCACCGGCATCCACTCTGAAACACGACCCTCCACCATCATCCTCTGTCTTGAAGCTAGGAGACAATTCTGCATCCAGTTGACTAGCTCTCCCTGGATTCCATGTGATCTAACCTTGCTAACCAGTCTGCCATACGGAACCTTGTCAATCACCTTCCTGACATCCGTACAGACATCATCCACTGCTCTGCCTTCGTCACTCTTCTTTGTCAGTTCTTCAAAAAACTCAATCAAGTTAGTGATACACGCTTACCGTGCACAATTCCACGCGGACTATCCCTAATGGGTCCTTGCCTCTCCAAGTTCATGTAAAGCCCGTCTCTCAGAATCCCCTCCAATAACCTACCCACCACTGACGTCAGGCTCACCTGTCTATAATTCCCTAGCTTTTCCTTTCTAACCTTCTTAAATATTGGCACCACATTTGCTAACCTCCAGCCTTCCAGCAACTCACCTGTGGCTATCAGCAATACAAATATCTCAGCGAGGGGACCCAGTGATCACTTCCCTAGCTTCCTGCAAACTTTGGGGTACACCTGATCAAGTCCTAGGGATTTATCCACCATTGTGCGTTTTAAGACACCCAGCACCATCTCCTCCGTAATATTGACACTTTTCAAGATATCACTATTTATGTCTCTAAGTTCTCTAGCTTCCATATCCCTCGCTAGAGAAAATAAAGACTTTTTCTCTTAGAGGGTTGAGTGTCTTTGGAATTCTGCTCCACTGGGTGGTGGAGGCAGGGTCATTGAATACCACTGAGGCAAAGGTATGTTGATTTTTGACTAACGAGGGACTCAAGGGTTATTGGAGGTATGAAGGAATTTGAATCAAATCAGCCACAATCCTTTGGAATGGTGGGCCAAGCTCAAGGATCCAAAGGGCCTTCTCCTACTCTTGATTCATATGTTCCCATTGGAACAAGCAAGCTCAGTAGAAGCTTCTTCTTTGGTATTTCAGGAACTTTAAGCTTATTTAGTTGATTCAATGACCTTTCTGTAGAGTCCAGACATATGTACTCACATGCACAGATTCACAGATCTTTTCATTCTTTGCGACTCAAAGATTAACACAGCCAGCCTGTGATTAGCTCTGCAGGGATCAAACTGAATGTAGTTTCGGCCCAACAGATTTGGTCAGTGAAGGCTTTAAAAATGAGTCGGGATTTATCGAACACTTGTAAACGTTATTATTTTTAATGCTGGTTCATAGTCCCGTTGTATATAGAAAAAGCTCCCAGCCTTCAGAAGTAAACACCAGTTTCATTGTCTGATCATGTATTAGTTCTCTCTAGCTGGGAATAAAAAAGTAATAATCCTCTCCAGAGAATAATCATTATACCTTCACTATGACCAGTCATGCTATGCCTTTGACCAAATGTATCAACACGCTATGTGCTCTTGTAATTTTGATCACAGTATCTGTATTCAAGGACATTGAGTTTAAGACAGTTTCCCTCTTGGTTATTCGAAAGCTATCTTTATTGTTAGTGCATTATGAGCATTTTAACTCAAAGCAGCACTGCTCCTCGTGACACATCTCAACAGGGTACTTGTATTGCAGTTGCAAATTCCTTAAAGCTCCAGGGATGTACCCACCTACAATATTGTCATCATCACCACTGCATGACAAATAATTCCCACATCTGCCCAAAAATGTGCTCATTTTCAGATCTCTGATTGAATATTTCCTCCAGAATCTTTGCCGTCAAAGACTGCAAATAGAGCCATCGCTGGCTTCACTTTACTCCTGTGCTATAATCTTCATGTTTTGACACCAATATGGTTTGTTCTCAGTCGATTTTTCTGTGCTTACCTTCTTGACTGGTCTCCAGCTCAATTTCACCACCGTAAGTGCCGTGTCCTCCACTAGTGTGAGCCTTGACCCGAAACACATACGTTGTGCCTGGTTTTAGACCATCCACTGTCATGCTGTTTGACTTGGTTCTTAAAACTGTGTAGTTTTGGTCCTTTTGATTCTGTTGCAATGAACATAAAAGGTGCAATTATTGTACCGCGGCTGGACTCCTTCTGCTCTGAAACATCTGTAGGTTAATGATCACCCCCTATAGATATCGGAGATCTTTCTTCTTTATCCTTTCATGGGATATGGTCATCACCAGCATTTGAACTGAACGGCTTTCTGGATCATTTCAGAGGACAGAGCCAAACACATCTGTGTGGATATGGATCACGTGTGGGCCAGACCAGATTTACTTCCCTAAAGGATATTAGTGAACCAGATGAGGTTTTTAGGATGATTGGTGATAATTTCACTGTCACTACGAAACTAACCTTCAATTCCAGTTTTTGTTAATTGAATCTAAGCACCATTAACTGCCAGGATACAACTTGAACCCTTGTCTGCACTGTCTTAGCCTGACACTCTGGATTACTAGTCTAGCGACCTTCTCACTTCATACCATCTCCCCTACATTCTGGATAAAAATAACAAGGGCATTTGACACATTTATGAATCTTTGCCGAGGTGCCCGCGTCCAAGCAGTTGATCTGCCCGTCGCTTCAGAAAGCTGGAGGACGTCTGCAAAGTCCCACTTGGTCTCCTGAACCCATCCTAAACCTCCAAATGGACCTCTGACCTCATGGAGATCACTGGCCTTTCTGGGTCTTGAACTCATCTCTCCAAAAATAGCCTGTGAAATAACACCAAAGAGGCCAGTATCCTGTCACCAAGTCACCCTTTATTTACGCGTGCACAATACATGACACAGACGCACCTAACTCAGAGCCAGCTGTCAGTCGGAGCAGACCCTTGATGCTCCTGTTTATATCTGTCAGCCAGAGCTCCCTGATTGAACCACACTAACAGCCCCAATCAGGGAACTCACATTCTATGAGATCCACCTGGCTGACTTTGTCACAATCATACTAGCCTGCACTGGAAACGGCTTCCTACCATTGACACAGCAGCTGTTGTTGTTACTTTGGGGAGGTCTTAGCACCTCATTTCCTGCCTTGAGTGACCTCAGGAATTCAGCCCATCACAGACAAAGTTGGTTGAAGTCATATAAAACAAGTTGGGAATCAAAACAAGTCAATAGCATATTTGCACTATCTCTGATCTGGATGCAATGGAAGCAGACTGCAGATTCACCAGCCCGTGTCTCACTATTGCTGTTTCACACTCAGTGCGTGCCAATCCACACATCCTCCCCTGCACTTGTACTTCTTCATAAAGCTGGCACCATCCTTTAGAATTAGCATTTGGTAAAACAGAAAGGCCAAACACCCTGCTCCCTGATACCCACTGAAACGTTAGTTCCATCACTTTGCTTGGACTGACACGAAGAGATATTTACCACTGGCTGCAGGAGTGTTTGTGATTCCAGGTGACAGAATCAAGATAATTCTTCCCTTTCGTCAGAGGCCGAGAAACAACACACAATAAAATTTCAATGGAATGAAAGGGATCGTCTCACAGAATAGCTGTGACAGTTAGGCTGCTCGGCAAAGTAATCTGGGTTGAGATGTTTTTTATTTGTACAATTCTGGTTTGTGGGGGTGGTGCTGGGGTAGTTCGTGACAAAAATGGAACATGAAAAGACATACTGCTGTCTGCTTCATGTCTTTTTTAATCAGGTACAGTTATACCAGCAGCAGTTAGGAAGAGAAGCACAATCTTTCTGACAATCAGATTAGCAGACTCCGGCAGTTTCGTGGGAAAGGGATGGTCTTAAGGCATTGCAGTGAGACTGTTAATCCAGCTGCAGCAGATGGCGGAATTTGAATTTGATACAAAAAATCTGGAATTAAGAATTTACTGATGACCAAATAACCATTGTTGATTTTCAGTAAAACTCATCTGTCTTCCTGACCCGATCTGGCCTATGTGATACTCCAGACTAACAGCAATGTGGGTCACTCTCAGCTGCCCTCTGAATGGCATAGCAAGCCGCTTAGTTCTAGCAATTGTTACAAAGTCTCAACAAAGAAATAAAGCCGGACAGGCCGCTCGCAATCGACCTAGGCGCCGGACAAGTCAACAGCAGAAACAGTCTTCTTGACCCTGCAAAGTCCTCCTTACTAACATCTGGGAGCTAGTGCCAAAATCGAGACAGCTGTTCTCAGACTGTTGAAGCAACAGCCTGACTTAGTCATACTCACGGAATCATACCTTGAAGACAATGTCCCAGTCATCACCAATACAATTCTTAGATATGTCCTGACCAACCAGCAGGACAGAACCCACAGAGATGGTGGCACTGTGATATACAGTCAGGAGGAAATTGCCCTGGCAGTCTTCAACATTGACTCTGGACCCCATGAAGTTTCATGGCTTCAAGGGTAAACATGGACGAGGAAACTTCCTGCTGACTACCACGTACCATCCTACCTCAGCTGATGAATCAGTGCTCCTCCATGTGGAACAACACTTGGAGGAAGTACTGAGGGTGGCAAGGGCACAAATTGTACTCTGGGTGGGGGATTTCAATGTCCACAACCAAGAGTGGCTCAGCAGCAGTACCACTGATCGAGCTGGTCAAGTCCTAAAGGACATAGCTGCCAGGTTGAGTCTGCAGCAGGTAGTGGGGGAACCAAAAAAAGGAGAAAAAACGGATTTGACCTCAACCTCACCAATCTGCCGGCTGCAGATACATCTGTCCATGATAGTATCGCTAAGAGTGATCCTTGTGGAGATGAAATAACACCTTCACATTGAGAATAACCTCTCTCATGTTGTGTGGCACTATCACCATGCTAAATGGGACAGACTTCGCACAGATCTAGCAACTCAAGACTGGGCATGCATGAGGCGCTGTGGGCCATCAACAGCAGCAGAATTGTACTCCAGCGCAATCTGTAACCTCATGGCCTGGCATATACCCAACTCAACCATTACCATCAAGCCAGGGGATCAACCCTGGTTCAATGGAGAGTGCAGGAGGGTATGCCAGGAGCAGCACCAGGCATACCTGAAAATGAGATGTCAACCTGGTGAAGCCAACAAACAGGATTATGTGATAACACGGTGTGGGGCTGGATGAACACAGCAGGCCAAGCAGCATCATAGGAGCAGGAAAACTTGACGTTTCGGGCCGAGACCCTTCATCAGAAATGGGGGAAGGGAAGAGGGTTCTGAAATAAATAAGGAGAGGGGGGAGGCGCATAGAAGATGGATAGAGGAGAGGATAGGTGGAGAGGAGGCAGACAAGTCGAAGAGGCGGGGATGGAGCCGGTAAAGGTGAGTGTAGGTGGGGGGGTAGGGAGGAGATAGGTCAGTCGAGGGAGGACGGATAGGTCAAGGGGGTGGGAGGAGGTTAGGAGATGGGGGTGGGGCTTGAGGTGGGAAGAGGGGACAGGTGAGAGGAAGGACAGGTTAGGGAGATGGAGATGAGCTGGGCTGGTTTTGGGATGCAGTTGGGGGAGGGGAGATTTTGAAGCTTGTGAAATCCACATTGATACTATTGGGCTGCAGGGTTCCCAGGCTGAATATGATTTGCTGTTCCTGCAGCCTTCGGGTGGCAACACTGTGGCATTGCGGGAGGCCCAGGATGGACATGTCGTCTGAGGAATGGGAGGGGGAGTTGAAATGGTTCGCGACTGGGAGGTGCAATTGTTTGTTGCGAACTGAGCGGAGGTGTTCTGCAAAGTGGTCCCCAAGCCTCCACTTGGTTTCCCCGATGTAGAGGAGGCCACAACAGGTACAGCGGATGCAGTATACCACATTGGCAGATGTGCAGGTGAACCTCTGCCTGATGTGGAAAGTCTTCTTGGGGCCTGGGATTGGGGTGAGGGAGGAGGTGTGGGGGCAGGTGTAGCACTTCCTGCGGTTGCAGGGAAAAGTGCCGGGTGTGGTGGGGCTGGAGGGGAGTGTGGAGCGGACAAGGGAGTCGCGGAGGGAGTGGTCCCTCCGGAAAGCAGATAAGGTTGGGGAGGGAAAAATGTCTTTGGTGGTGGGGTCTGATTGCAGATGGCGGAAGTGTCGGAGGATGATGCGTTGGATCCGGAGGTTGGTGGGGTGGTACGTGAGGATGAGGGGGATTCTTTTTTTGTTATTATTGCGGGGACGGGGTGTGAGGGATGAGTTACGGGAAATGCAGGAGACACGGTCGAGGGCGTTCTCGACCACTGTCGGGGGGAAGTTGCGGTCCTTGAAGAATGAGGACATTTGAGATGTGCGGGATTGGAATGTCTCATCCTGGGAGCAGGATTACGTGCACGCCAAACAGCAAGTGATAGACACCACTAAGCAATTCCACAACCAACAGATCAAATCTAAGCTCGACTGTCCTGCTACGTCCAGTTGCGAATGGTAGTGGACAATTCAAGAAGTCACTGGAGGAGGGGACTCCAAGATTCCCATCCTCAATGATGGAAGAGCCCAGCACATTAGTGCAAAAGATAAAGCTGAAGCATTGGTAGCAATCTTCAGCCAGAAGTGGTGAGTGGCTAATCCAGCTCAGGCCCCTCCAGTGGTCCCCAGCATCACAGACACCAGTCATCAAGCAATTCAATTCATTCCACTTTACATCAAGAAATGGTTGGAGGTACTGGATACTGCGAAGGCTATGGGCCTTCTTAGCATTCTGGCAATAGTACTGATTCCCCCTGCTATCAATATCCTGGGGGTCAACATTGACCAGAAACCTGCCTGGACTTGCCATATAAACGCAGTGGCTTCAACAGCAGGTCAGAGACTAGGAATCCTGTGGCGAGTAACTCACCTCACCACATGACTTCCCAAAATCTGTCCACCATTGTGGGATCAAGCAAAAATTCCCATCATCTAAATAACTGGACAAGATCCTGGATTTTTCAAAACTTTTACAAGGGGACAGCCAGGCTAGGTTCCGGGGAAAATACATAAACACAGGGATGGCTGTGGAACCATTGTTCAGCCTGGAATCCTAATTTACAGCTGCTCTCTAAAAGAACAATCAGTCAAACCAAATCCAGCCCAAAATAATTTTCACACCTCAGACTACCCTGCACAGTCAGTACAGAACCTACAGAGATACCTGACGTTCAACCTCAAACAAAATCCATTCACACATATGCTAGCTCTTGATCAATTAACTTCAGAAGACACCATGAAGAGCTTGAAGAAAACTACAGATTTGAGTGAAGACAACAGGGCAAACGGAGGGTATAACGGCCAGCCCTGGTCTGACCTGAGGGAATGCCTTTTGTTTAAACAACAAGCTTCTGCACAAACAGCTTTGCCACAGGCTTCCATCCCCAACAAGCAGCTTCAGAACCAAGAACCGCACAGGCCGAACAGACGAGCTGAACTGGGAAGCCAACCCAACAACATCACTGCAACAAAGGACATCCGAGAGGGGGGATGCCAACGAAGCATAATCCAAACAAGATCTTCCAGACCTGGGCCTGGCCTGAACCAAGAGAAACGATGGCAAGAACTTCAGCAACTGGGCATACTTTAAAACCATGTTTTCCTCACTGGTGAGCTAAAACTCCTGAGACTCCGAAGTTCCTACTTGTCTAGCAGGGAGGGGGATGCGGTTGGTGACAGTGCTTGGGACCCCAAGGGTAGGAAGCCTGATTAAAGTTTCTGTGATTAAAACTGTTGGATTTTAGGTTCTAATAGTATTTAATTTAGCTTATAGCGTATTTAATTGTATTCCTATCCTCTATCGTTGATTGTGTTAATTTCCCTGTTTATTGCATTTACCTATATTTCTTATATTATACTTACCTTTTGTATTGTCAATAAACGCAAAGATTCTTTTGCCCTGAAACAGCTGTCTACTGCCTTCTTCATTTCACATGCCCTAAATAAGCCCATGTCTAGATCCAGGGATCTCGGGTGGTTTGAACCACCTAAAATCAGCAAATTACTAATTGCAAACCAGAACACTACACCACCCATAAGGTACAAGGAAGGAGTGTAATGGAATACTCCCCACTTTGCCTGGATGGGTGAAGCTCCAACAACACTCAAGAAGCTTAACACTAACCAAGACAGAGCAGCCCACTTGATTGGCACCACACCCACAAACCTCTACTCCCTCCACAACCGACGCTCAGTAACAATAGTGTGCATTATCTACAAGATGCACTGAAGAAATTCATCAAAGATCCTCAGACAGCACCTTCCAAATCCACAAGTACTTCCATCTATAAGGACAAGGGTAGCAGACATATGGGAACACCACCACCTGTAAGTTCACCTCCAAACCATTCACCCTCCTGACTTGGAAATATATCGCCATTCCAGCACTGTTGCTGGGTCAAGATCCTTGAGTTCCCTCCCTAATGGCACTGTGGGTAAACCCACAGCAGATGGACTGCAGCAGTTCAGCAAATGTTGGCAGCTCATCGCCACCTTCTCAAGGGCAACTAGGGATGGGTAATAAATGCTGGCCAGCCAGCTATGCCCACGTCCCACAAACAAGTTTTAAAAATTAGAAATGTTACAGGAGACCCATTTCATAATAAATGGCATTAAGGCCATTTCACAAGCTTCAAAATCTCCCCTCCCCCAACCGCATCCCAAAACCAGCCCAGCTCATCGCCACCTCCCTAACCTGTTTTTCCTCTCACCCCAAGCCACACCCCCATCTCCTATCTACGAACATCATCCCGCCCCCTTGACCTGTCCGTCCTCCCTGGACTGACCTATCTCCTTCCTACCCCCCCTACCTACACTCACCTTTACTGGCTCCATCCCCGCCTCTTCGACTTGTCTGCCTCCTCTCCACCTATCCTCTCCTCTATCCATCCTCTATCCACCTTCCCCTCTCTCCCTATTTATTTCAGAACCCTCTTCCCCTCCCCCATTTCTGATGAAGGGTTTAGGCCCGAAACGTCAAGTTTTCCTGCTCCTGTGATGCTGCTTGACCTGCTGTGTTCCTCCAGCCCCATGCTTATTATCAAGGCCATTAAAGGAAGAGTTAGTTTTTGTTCAGCTTATGAGTGCATAAATGCATAGAGTCATACAGCATGGAAATAAACCCTTCGTAGCCCTCTAAATCCTTCCTATTCACGCACCCGTCCAGATGCCTCTTCAATGTTGGAATTGTATTCCTCTCCACTGCTCCTTCTGGCAGCTTGTTCCATACATACATCACACTCTGCGTGAAAAGTTGACCGTTAGGTCCTTTTTATACCTTTCGCCTCTCTCTTAAAACCTATGCCCTCTAGTTTTGGACTCCCACACAATTGAAAAAAGACCTTGGCTATTCACCCTATCCAAGCCCCTCATGATTCTATAGACCCCTCTAAGGTCACCCCTCAACCTTTGATGCTCCAGGGGAAAAAGTCCCAGCCTATTCAGCCTCTCCCTGTAACACAAAGTCTCCAATCCTGGCAACATTCTTATAAGTCTTTTCTGTACCCTCTCAAGTTTAACAACATCCCTCCTATAGAAGGGCGACCAGAATTGCATGGAGTATTCAAAAAATGGACGCACCATGACATCTCAATTCCTACACGGAATGTTCTGACCAATGAAGGCAAGCGTGTCAAACATCTTGGACAATGTCAAATGTTGAGACGACTTTTTGAACTTGCATTGGTATTTTGTCATGACGCTCTCCAATAATTACACATTGACCAAACATTGACCACCATGCTTTTTCAGCATTGGATTATGAGATTTTTGTGCGATCCCAATACATTTCTATGCGTGCATTAATGGGACAATAGATAAATGCCACAAGGGCAGGAAGTCCAGCATGCAAAACAGGTCATGGATCATGTCCATTATTCCACGGGACATCTAGGGTTCCACTGCAGTCAAGGAACATAAAATGGAAGAACTGACTTTGTGTGTGGGGAGGTCGGGGGGGTGAGGGGGTGAGGGGGGGAGGGTAGTTGAGCATTAGCTTTATAATATCTTAATCTACATACAGGGAGGGCAAATTGTGTTGGATAGCCCTGGAGTTCTTACAGCACAGGGGAAGGCCATTCTGCCCATTGAATCCCAGGCGGTTTTCCAAGTTATTTTCCGCAAGTATTCATCTGGTTTCAAAGTAGATGATATTGTTACTGGAGATGTCAGATCCTAGACCAAAACCTGGCTTGATCAATCATTTTTTTTTTTGGTTTTATTAAGGTGGTCTCATACTTACTTATATACAGGCATGCAATGCTGCAGGTTGGGTCTTAACAATAAAACAGAAGTTTATAAAATAAAAGAAACAAAGATAAAATGGAAGAAACCAAACTATTTGCATATAACATAGAAGTGAAGATTTCAAAGCATGCAGTGAAGTTCAAATACATTAATACTGAAAAGATTGTCTTTCATATTTTACAGGTTTAACAGTGGCTTTAAATCCCGTCTTGAAAATCTGATAATCTCTTCTTCGTGCCTTCATACAACTGAGATTATACTTTCTCAGCTTCAAATAATACTTTCAGGGTTGAAACCAAGTAGTTCTGGTCTGGAACTTTTACACGAAGCTGCTTACACACTGAGGTAGCCAATTTCTTAACAGTTTCAAACTATCTCCTTTTACCAGGAGCCACTGTTTCATGCATCCAGCCTCACCCAAGATTTCTATAGAACTAAAACCCAAAAGGATTTTTCCAATTTATGGATGTTTAATCTCATCGAAAGACGGAAAAAAGGATCTATCTCTGACCTTCTAAACTGAAAGATTACTGCACAACTGTTTATGGTTTTCACTCAGAAAAACTCTCTCAATGTAAACAAATTTCAATTAATCACTAGGAATGGTCTTTCTCAACATTTTCTAAAAATAAATCATCACAGCTACAGAAATAATTACAAGTTAATTGCTAAACCCCTTCAGATGCACTGACCAAAACCCAAAAGCCACTAGCTCAAGCAAATTATATTGCACAGAAAGGGTCACTGGACCTAAAACGTTAACTCTGATTTTTCTTCATAGATGCTGCCAGACCTGCTGAGCTTTTCCAGCAACTTCTGTTTTTGTTCCTGATTTACAGCATCCACAGTTCTCTTGGCTTTTATATCACACAGATATCTAGCGTGAATGAGCTAGATGCAATGATGCAGCAAATGTTCAATTATCTCACTAAACTGGTCCAAGACATCAAATATCTTGTCAAATGACAATGTACCACTAGCTTCTCATTCTGTTCAATGCACTACATCCCTATCACTCACTGATCAAAAATCTCCAACAATTGGATGCTTTCCTTACATTCACATTTGCATCTCACCTTCACACAATTAGGACTCCTGCAAACTTAAACACATAACCCACAGAAATGTTACCTTGCAGAAGGGTGTCATTCTGACAATTACATTTGCAGCAGCTCTTTAAATGAGCCGCATTATCTGCCGCCAATCTCCTGTTTTCTCCCCATACCCTTACACTTTATTTCTATCTAAATAATGATCCAATACCTTCTTGAATCCCTCAGTTGAACCTGCCCCACACTACTGCCACACTTATAGGTAATACATTCCATTCCCTAACTACTCACTGCTTGAAAAAGATTTTCTCACCTCACATTTGCACTTTTTACAAAGTGCTTCAAATCTGTGCTTTTGATTCTTGATCCCTTTATGAAGCACAAATTAAATTCCACATTCCAATGATTTTAGCAGTAACCACTTCTCCTTTTGTAGCTGCCTTGTCTCACTCATTGTCTCCCCATAGAACATGGTTCAGTTTGGGACTGAATAGTACAGGGGATTGACCGATGGCCCTCCACTCTGCAGTGAGGTACCTTGTTGCTTAAACATGCTTTGCTGCTTTTAGGATATCATCTAGTCAATGATTATGTATTAATCAGGAATTCTGTGAAGTTTTCAATACTGACCTTTTCATAGTAGATAACTTCGTACTCCACAATGACACCATTAGCATGGTCTGGTCCCTGCCAAGCCAGAGTGATACTATCCTTACTCCTCCTTTCCTTCAGGATCACATTCACTTGAACAGAGATGAAGTCAGATCATTACTTAAATGCTACATTTCCTTGGTTATCAATTCATGAGACAAACATGCCTGTATTGTATATTACTCCATTAATAAAAGGAATATTTATCCTGTCTGTCAGATCCAGATAAATCATATTTACTTAACTTTGCTCCAGTCTTTGCTTCCACGCCCCAAGATCCTGTGAACAGATATCATTAGTCATGTCTTACTAGTTGCACAAGGCAGTACTCTGTGATATGCCACATGACACTCCAGTGGAAGCGAGACATCAATTCACAACACAGCTGTCACATTTTCTGAAGAAGGGTCCTGACCCGAAATGTCAACTTTCCTGCTCCTCTGATGCTGCCTGGCCTGCTGTGTTCATCCAGCTCCACACTGCGTTATCTCTGACTCCAGCATTGGCAGTTCTTGCTATCTCTGAGTCACTCATATCTATCTCATGCGTTCATTGGGACTTTCAGAATCCTAAAATATCCAAACAAGGAAGGCGAAGAACACAGGAGCAAGCTACTTGGTGCTGCCAAGAATACTGTTAGCATAAAAGCTTATGCTGAAAATCCACCAGGATCTCTGACTCTTTTTCCTATTTTGGGCAGTTACAAAGGCAACAGGAATTCCTTCTAGGATCTGGTACTTCACTGTAGTTCATTCACTAAACAATCAGAAGAAGTTGTTGTTGTTGGGCTCTACAGCAGCATCTCAAATCAGCAGGGTCCACTTCAAAGAAGATAGCAGTCCTCTCAGTGGGCTGACTATTTCTGATTTAGCTTTAACCACGGCCAATTTCAGGTCCATCTTGAACTTTTAAACCAGTTCCTTGTCTTCATGGTATAAGCCCCAACCCTGTCCTCTCTTCTGGCCTGCCCACATGAACAACGGTGTTTGCTTTGACAGTACACTGCCGTGACCATTGCTTTAGACTACAACAGCTGTATGTGTGCTTCTCTCGTAGCCTCAAGCCTGTCTCATTCTTCTTTTGTGAATCTGATACAGCTGGGGGTTCTTCTGAGCATTGGGTTCTCAGAGATTACATTGAATCTTTGTACCTTTACCTTATCCTTAACCTTTGAGTGTCTCTCCCGCAATCTCTGCCATACTATGACCTCTCTTTCCAATACACATTGTATTGAATATAGCACTTCAGCAAAGTGTTTCTCCTCTGCTCCTCTTGGACTCTCAGTTCCAAGAGTTCATTCTGGCAACAGCACAGCAGCATTACCATTTACACCGCCATCATTAACGTAATCATCTTTCATTTCCCGATTACCAGGGACTCCAAAACCAGGGATCACAGTCTAGGTTTAAGGGCTTTTAGGACTGAAATGAGGAAAAATGTCTTCACCCAGACAGCAGTCAGCTTGTGGAATTCCGTGTCTTGGAAAGCAGTTGAGGTCATAACATTGAATATTTTCAAGAAGGAACGGGACGGTACGGTTGCTCAGTGGTTAGCACTGCTGCTTTGCAGGGCCAGAGACCTGGGTTTGATTCCACCCTCAGGCGACTGTCTGTGTGGAGTTTGCACATTCTCTCCGTGTCTGTGCGGGTTTCCTCTGGGTGTTCCAGTTTCTTCCCCACAGTCCAAAGATGTGCAGGTTAGGTGGATTGGCCATGCTAATATTTCCTGCAGTGTCCAGGGATGTGTAGGCTAGGTGGATTGGCCATGGGAAATGCAGGGTTATAGGGATAGGGTAGGAGCGCAGGCCTGGGAGGGATGTTCTTTGGAGGGTTGTTGTGAACTCGATGGGCCAAATGGCCTGCATTCACACTGTCGGGATAACAAAATAAAAAGGAGATAAATGCAGTTCTTAGGATGAAAGAGATCAAAGAGTGAACAGGGCACTGAGTTGGAGGATCAGCCATAACCATATTGAATGGCAGAGCAGGCTTAAAGGCCGAATGGACTACTTCTGCTCCTCATTTCTAGGTTTCTCCTTTTCGGGGTGTTGCCAGTGCCTAGATGGCCATCTGTGTGTGAGTGCAGATGGCGCTGGTAATGACTGTGCCTTCTGTGCCAGGATATGCCTGGCAAGAATGGCAGCTTTGTAACAATTAAAACAAGCAATTGTACTTCTGTCTAAAATGGAGTCACAGGTTGGCAGATTGTGCTTCTGAGCTTGCATTTCCGCCACTGTTGGTCCTGTCCCTCTTACTTTCTGCAGGCTGAGGGCTAACTCCACCATGGTTCAGAAATTGGTTATAAACTAACTTGCAGTGTGATTAGAGATAAAAGGTACTGCAGATGCTGGAGAATCCGAGATAATAAGCATGGGAATGGATGAACACAGCAGGTCAAGCAGCATCATAGGAGCAGGAAAACTTGACGTTTCGGGCCTAAACCCTTCATCAGAAATGGGGGAGGGGAAGAGGGTTCTGAAATAAATAGGGAGAGAGGGGGAGGTGGATAGAGGATGGATAGAGGAGAGGATAGGTGGAGAGGAGGCAGACAAGTCGAAGAGGCGGGGATGGAGCCAGCAAAGGTGAGTGTAGGTAGGGGGTTAGGGAGGAGATAGGTCAGTCGAGGGAGGACAGACAGGTCAAGGGGGCGGGATGATGTTAGGAGATAGGAGATGGGGGTGTGGCTTGAGGTGAGAGGAAAAACAGGTTAGGGAGGTGGAGATGAGCTGGGCTGGTTTTGGGATGCGGTTGGGGGAGGGGAGATTTTGAAGCTTGTGAAATCCACATTGATGCCATTGGGCTGCAGGGTTCCCAGGCTGAATATGATTTGCTGTTCCTGCAGCCTTCGGGTGGCATCACTGTGGCATTGTAGGAGGCCAAGGATGGACATGTCATCTGAGGAATGGGAGGGGGAGTTGAAATGGTTCGCGACTGGGAGGTGCAGTTGTTTGTTGCGAACTGAGCGCAGGTGTTCTGCAAAGCGGTTCCCAAGCCTCCGCTTGGTTTCCCCGATGTAGAGGAAGCCACAACGGG
>JAHRHZ010000268.1:9197174-9214674 GCA_024137785.1 Ginglymostoma cirratum
TTTGCAGGCTAATTTTTCCCTCCTCTGCACAAGGGTTTGAGAGAATATTGAGCCATCACAGCCACTGTAGCTGGTGTTAGCTAATGTAGCACAGACCACAAATTGAATCTAGGGTCTCACTGGATTTAGCAAGCTTAGCTATCCAGGAAGCCAGCAAATGGTCTATTTTATAATGCCAAGCCTGGGACCTCAGCAAGAAGGGGCCCAACCAATATGCGGTTTGGAAAAGAAAGAATCTAACTGTTAATTAGACACTGGATGTTTATTTCACTGAAGCTCAAGGATAAACAGATCCTGTTTGTTTGAGGTGTCCTTTAATTTTTGGTTTAAACATTCCATCAATCAGACTGCTTTCTTCAAAGTAATCTCATTTCCTTGATGAAAATTTGCTGTTTTAATCACACCCTCCTCCCTTCCCTCACATCCACATTATTTCACTTGATCAGGAATGTGGATGAATCAATCAGCCCTCTGGGCAGCAATGGGGCCAAGGTTAATCTACTGGAAATAAGAATGACCTTGAATGAAATTCCTCCATGTAATTCTCTCTCTCTTCCCTGGAAAACCCAGCCAAGACTGACACACTTCCTCCGTCAAAGTACATCTGGGAATACACTGGGCACTCGAGCCTCGAAATTAATCGAATAAAAATGCATTGTAGCTAAAACAAAACTGGCCATATGGTTTTACAGTATTTTCCAACTGTGCTGTAAGCACTTCATTTTGCCATTGCTCTTACAGCACACAAGTGGATCTACAAATGAATAGCTTTGAGAGAGGAGCAATTACAACTGTGCAAAGTGATTAGGGTTGTGGATCATTAGCAGTGCAATCGCTCGGCTCTGATTGTTCAAGTACATACTGACTAATCCCTTTGGCACAAGTTCACAAATTGTCAAGTCGATCTTGATTTTCACAGTGGCAAAAAATGTAACCCGTGAAATTGTTCGTATTAGACTGACTGTCTCAAACTCAAATTATAAACCAAATACATGCATCTCCAGAGACAGAGAGTGAGGTTACAGGAAAAAATTCTATCACTTATTACCCACGATCTGGACCACTGTTATCAGAACATTGAGAGGAAGACAGAATTGGATTCCTGTTAAACGTAAAACACACTTTCACAACGATCACACTAATTTGGCTTTTAGACCATGCTGATTTTCAGTCAGGGTGCTCATGTGAGGTTACACCATCTCTGGGCAAAGGAAAAGAAAATTAGCCTTAGATTCTAATTCATACTTAATGTGCAACGGAAAATGGAATTGTGTGGGATCATGAGCAATGAACAATAAGATAAGCATTGTCTGTAATTCCTCCCATGGTTTGCTGAGACTCATGGTATAAGTTGACAGGAGCTAAAATAAAGAGGACATTTGACCTTACTTGAAGGCTAAAAATACTTCAGTGTAAACCCAATATGGAAATGTTTGAGAGAAGAATGCAAGAAACGAAGCTAGATGGATTTGTCTCCTAAGCTTTTCCACTACACAACCTAAAATGGTGACAGAAAATCCTGTTCTATCTTTTATGTTCCTATTATGCAATATAACTGAACATTGATCACTTTACTTGATTTTTTTTAAAGCAAAGGCCCAAAATACTTCCTTTACCAAAAACAAAGGCAAACTCTACTTCTCTATGACTAATGACCCCAGACAGAAGTCTGTTCCTAGAAATGGCACGTTTCAAATCAAGTCTATGGCAACCGAGTTCGAAGTAATGTTTCACAACTGGCAACAGACATCCACTCACCTGCTTGGCTGGTTGTGACATTGATGGAGACATATTGCTTAGGCCTGGAGCTCAGCTCAGATACACCATTCAAAGCTTCAAGGTTGAAGGTATAATTCGTATGGGGCAGTAAATTGGTAACAAGAACTTTTGTGTATGTTAATCCAAATTGGCGGGGGATGAAGTGGAGACCACTACCACAGACACTGCACCTTCTGCTGTCCCCCGCACACTTCTTGCAGTGAACATTGTAAGTAATGTCATTCCTGCCACCGCTGTCCCTTGGTGGGCTCCATTCCAGGATGATGGAGGTCTCATTTGTTGTGGAGATGGGATTCTCTGGTGCTGTCGGAGGTCCTAATATAGGGGAGAAAACAAACTGAATGAAAAATGCATGGGCATCATAGATTCCATGTGCAGGCTCTTAAAAAACACATTCCTTTACATTTTCTTGTAGATGATACCTAACATCTCATACAGAAAACAGGTGACATTTTTACAATTTTTATTAATAACCAGAAAGTGTCATTCATTGTATGTCAGAATAAATTATTAAATAATGACTACAAAGTTGTCGACTATCATCACGAGGTATTCATCTTGTGTGTACATGTGCTTAATGAAGACTTTAAAGCCATCATCCCCAAATTTAGTAAAAATGAACCTCCCGAGATCACTTGCAAATTAACCATGACGAGAAAAGTTTACAGATTGGCAGGTCCTTGTGAATTTCCCACTCGGCCCCATTTCTTTATCATCTTTTGTTTTGTACTCTGATAACTTGAAGTGTGACGGTTAAGATGTATGCTTGATTACTTGTCTTACATGTTTACACGGGCTGATCATATGTGGTTGTGTCTGTGCTTATGCGCAACTGAGAATGCCTAGTTTGATGCAAGTCTTTCACACCATGCACACTGTACGGTCTGAAGTTTGGGTGCAGCTATAAGGGTGGACTGGTTTCTCAAATCTTGAAATTCAGTTAATGCTCAGATTGGTTTTTCTTTTGAACTGTAATATCAGTTGAGAGTTGACTAATATTCAGATTCCCTGGAGTTTCTTTTTGTGGATCAAGTTGTTTTAGCTTTGCTCCTTGTTAAATGTATTTTTTAAAGTGTGCCGCTGGAAATATCTTTACATGGACACAAATGTGGCAGAAACAGGGGTCTGGAAAATTCTTGGTGCTGTTGTTCAAACTTGAAGCAGGCAATTGAGCGGGACGTGATTTCTTGGGTCAGATGTCATTTCCAGTCTATGGACTGAGTGTGGCCCTGTATGTTAACACAAGTAACCTATACCAAAAGGATCACATTCTTGTTGAGTTGGAGGATTTGAAGTTTAATTAACAGCTATTTATGTGACTATAATATCACACATTGACTCATTACCTGTGTTCTGTGCTTACCAATGTTACTGTACAGCACACACATATAACATATTGAAAGGACACACTGCACTGACTCCGTTCACTGAGAAAGTGATTAAAAGCAAAGCAGGCAGCTTTTATACTGAAATGCCACAGGGTATGATGTAACTGTCACAGGTACACTGTGTGGAACCTATGAAATTACACAACAGAGTCCCATTGCGGCAGGAAGTTAATTGCAATCATATTGGTGTAAAAAAAAAAGGAATTTGATAAGTAGAATTGGAATCTTATTTGAGGACCTTACAACCTCTTTGAAGCTCCATCTACAATACTGTTTTGCCTCGAGGCAGTGGCGCTGGCTACATTCAGAAAATCCAGGTTTACATGGTGCCTAATGGATAGCTTGTACATGATTTTTTGCAGAAATGACAGGTTCGTTTGGAAATTATTTACCTGAAAGAGAAGCTGAGAGAAGCAAGAGTGCTCCTCTGCTTTTAAGGCAGGCGTAACCTACTTAAAATAAATAGGCTATTCCTGCCTAAGAATAGCACACACGGGCTTTGACATGTAACTACCTTAAAGCATTATTACCTGATCCTTACAGGTCCCACATATATACTCATCAAATTTCTCAAATATTCCAAAGTGCTTCATATGGGCAAGATCAGCCCTTGCAGTCATTTTTATTTTGAAAAGGTGTCGATTTAGTTTGGACACATAAATAAAAACACAAAGAGATGACAGTCAGTTTGTTTCTTTGTGTGTTGGCTGAGGAAAGGATATTGGCTGAGATGTCAAGAAAAGACAACACTTTAATGCACTACGACTATAATACAAAGGCTGTACTGAACTGCCTAATGTTCTTCAGGATGACAGGTTAAAGCGAGACTCAGTCTGTTCTCTGAAATGGGCACAAAGAGGACACATGTCTAAAGAGGAAGAGGAAAATGCTTCCAGCATCGCAGACAACATTTATTCCTCGATTAATTGCTACTTTTAATTCAGCGCTGCTGTAGGACCTTGCTGTGCTGAAATTGCTGCTGCTTCTTTCTCCCTAGATTATGACAGTGATTACACTTTGGAAGCAGACTGTAGCACTGTTAAAGTAGTCAGCTTCATCAAAATCCCTTCCGTTATCTTGAACATTCACTCCCTCCAGCAGTAACACAATGTGTGCAATACATGAGAAGCATTGCAACACATCACCAAGGCTCCTTTGACAGCACCTTCCAAACTTGTGAGATCCACTACTAGATGTGCATGTGCAACAGACAGATGGGAAGACCACCAACTTTCAAATTCTATCTAAGCCATGCACAATCCTGATCAGGAAGTATTTTGCTGTTCTTTCATTCTCACTGGGTCAAAGTCCAGGAATTCCCTTCCAAACAACACTATCGGTGTACCGACGCCAATTGAACTGCAGCTGAAGGTACTGTCTCAGCACAATCTTTTCAAGAGCAACTGGGAATGAGTAACAAATGTTGACATTGCTAGCGACAGTCTTATCTCTTTCCTTACCCAAGTCAAAATGTGCAATTGATTTCAACTGTGACACAACTCAATGTAGCCCTAGAAATCTTGGAGAAAAGGATGTGGATCTATCTGAATACTTTGCTACAGCAACAAAAAATCATATTCATTGAGTATTTATAACATAATAAAATATTCTGATGTGTTTGAGATCAAAGTTGGACAAAAACGCGACTCCAGGACGTTTTGAAAGATGACCAAAAGCTTTGACAAAACCTAACATTCAAATAGTGAGGATTAAAAGGCGCAAAGGTTTAGGAAGTGCATTCCAGAACTTCAGAGTTGAGAGTCGAGGCAACTAAAGACATGTTGCCAAAAGTGGTGCCTTTTAACAAAAGGAGGAAAATGTGGCTCTTTATTCATATTCAGATAGTCCAGGCTCTCCTGAGGATTCCTGGCTGGTATTTTTAGAGCCTGCAGTTGGTATCCGATTGTTTCATCTGTACTTTCAGGCACTTCATTGAGGATAAAAATTTATGACGGGGAAACACAAGGGAATGCCAGTGGAAGCAAGAGTCTGCCGCAGGAATGCAGAGGAAGCTGATGCACGTAGTATGTTCGAGGAAAGCTTACAAGTCTGGTGGTAAAAAATGCTTAGAATTACAGCCTTACTGAAAGCTTTTTATTTCTAATTTAATTAACTACTTTTCTTAAAAAAAATGTGCCTTTTTCCCTATAGTCAGTCAATACTCAGCGCATGAGAACACTAAAAATGGAAAAATACATCTTCCATTCAACAAAAATAACAGGTAGATGGAATGAATTTGGAATATCACAGAGTATCATTTACATAAGATTTTCTCTCAAAGATTCTGACTAGCTCAAGTCTCCCTCATTCTGTTTCCTCAAGCCTTTTTTTTTCTTACATATCCATTATGTATTGAAGTGAATGTGTCAGTTTCACAAATCTGTTTCCACTTCAGAATATAACCTCTTACTACACAATTTAGTGAGGGCTGGCACAGTTGAGCATCTGGAGTTCTACAAAAACTTTTCCTTCCTTTTCTCTCTGTAAATTTTGCATCATTTCAGTTTAAACAGATATTGATTTCTCAAAGAGAGACAGACCTGCATTCATCTAGTATCTTCCATGAGTCAGAATATCCCAAAGCATTTCGCAGCTAATGGAAATGTAGTTCATGATAACATGTTGCAAGTCAAATGTAGTACACAGCAAGCTCTCAATAAGCAGCAATACAATAACTAGAAAATCTGTTTTTTTTGATGTTAATTCCAGGAGTAGATAGTGACAAGGATACTAGGGACAGGTATCCTGCTCTTGGTTTACTGTCTGATCCGAGAGTCAGTGCCTACAATAGTGCAACATTCCCTCAGTACTGCGCTACTGTGCCAGCCTTGAATTTTGTACTTCACTCTAAGGAGTGGGACATATGAACCCTGAACAATTAACAAGACAAAGCAGGTGAGTAACTGTGTCAGAGATAAAAGGTACTGCAGATGCTGGAGAATCCGAGATAACAAGCGTGGGGCTGGATGAACACAGCAGGCCAAGCAGCATCATAGGAGCAGGAAAACTTGACGTTTCGGGCCGAGACCCTTCATCAGAAATGGGGGAGGGGAAGAGGGTTCTGAAATAAATAGGGAGAGAGGGGGAGGTGGATAGAGGATGGACAGAGGAAAGGATAAGTGGGGAGGAGGCAGACAAGTCGAAGAGGCGGGGATGGAGCCAGTAAAGGTGAGTGTAGGTAGGGGGGTAGGGAGGAGATAGGTCAGTCCAGGGAGGACGGACAGGTCAAGGGGGCGTAACATGAGGGCTATAAAGAATGTACCTTAAACATCATCAAATGGAGACAAGAAGTCAAAGCTTGCAGTCATCAGGTCTAGGACACACAAAAAAGACATGAAAAAAAAGGTTACCAATTTCTACAGCATAAACAGATAGGGGGGTTGCTGATGAGTAGACCCATTGTTGACATGGAAACACAGCAAAAACAATTAACTGTCAATCTTAAGTCTCAGAACAGCCAGTCAGACTCTGATTCCCAAAGCAAAACCATGAAATAATCAAAGTTTATTCGCTTGGTCTGAGAACGAAGACTGAGTGTTAACTGTTCATGTTGTAAGCCCTTGTCAATGACGGCCCAACCTTTTATCATGTTGTACAAATTGGTGTCTATTCTAAAAAAAAATACCTGTTCCTAGTTCTGATGAAGGCCAGACATTAGCTGTGACTTCTTGCCTCCTTTTAGCAATATTTAAGTTCCATACTTCCAAACAAAGAATATGTCCTTGGTCATGTTCAGAAATAAACTGCAATCTCCCTGTCACATCATCTAACATATTGAAATTATTCTCTTTTTCCCACCGTTCAATTCAAGAGCAGCATTTAACATGCACATTGCATCGGTCCTACATCACTCTTTTCACAAGTTTGAATCTAAGCATCTTGTCCTTTTGTTATGGATCACTTTGAAGTGATTTTCCAGATTTGCCTTTTCTACATAACTTGCTGCTTGAAAGACACAAATTTTCTCCAGTCTTAAGTCAGATGCTAGGGATCAGTACAGTCACTCTCATGAAGTTAGACATAGTGCCAGTTGGAACAGAGCTCATCAAGTTGGCTGTCAGCTAAGAGACTGTACAGATCCTTTAAGTTAATTATACTGGAGTCTTTAAATACAGTCTTCCCAAAAAGATGATAGGTTCTCACAGTGCTTCCACACTAGATATTATCAAGCAAGGCATACTTATTTTTATGATTTAAAAGCCAAAAGACTTTGTTGTCAGTCACACCCTTTAACAAACTGTTGATGAGCGGTGACATTTGCTATCGAGGTGCTTCTGGTGATTGAGGTTTAACATTAAAACCAGATGACGAAGCCTAAGCAGCTATAACCTTCAACAGACCCCCAACTGGCAGGTCAGAGTTCAAATTCCAATCTTGACTAAAACCATGTTTACATTGTACAGAAGTGATTGTTTATCTTGGCTACCAGTGCACTGCAAATCACCTTATTTACATTGGAAAGTGGCCTAACATGTACTTTTTGCACGGAGAATAAGATTTTGCAAACCTGTGATCCATCTGAGAAATCAGTTGTTTCCACTGTCAGAAACAGCACAGAGGCTGAAACTAACAGCCAAAAATGGGCTATGTGAAGACTCTGAAAATCACAGCCTAAATAGAAAATTAGATTCAATTATCTATGACTTTGGCTCAAAGAACACTCCGGATGTATTTTAAACAGTGAGAAAATCAGTTGCATCTTTATTGAATCCATCTTTCAACACTAGCCAATAGAAACAGTGGTCTGTTATTAGACAAAACTGTGCCAAGTAAAAATTAGCCCAATATAAAACATTGGATTTTATTTTTGAAAGGCACGCAATGCATGTCAAACAGAAAGTTGACTGGACGATTCTGTGGATTATTAATTGGGTCTAGAGTAAGATTCCATCATTTAGATAGAACCAGACCTGGACTTCTGTCAGATAGATTAATAATATTTCTTCAAAAGTCTTCAGTGCCACCGGAAGAACCGAAGTAAGATGATTGAGGCAAACACGAGTGAATGTGCGAAGAATTCTGGTAGCCAATAATCTGTTGTAAACTCTGCTGAGTGTTGTATATTTTCACAGGAAATACTAGCAGCATGTTGGTACGGCAACAGAGAATTTCTGGGTCAAATTGAAGATAAAACACTCACTGACTTAAGAAGCAAACAGGGCAATCTGAATGACAATTGGAGTGCCTCTCCTTTCAGGCCGTAGGTTCTGCGAGAAGGGAACTGTGCAGCTTCATACAAAACTCTTAAAGACATTCCAACACCCTCCACTTTCCCTTGCAATGGATAGTCATAGCCCTCACAGCATTTTGGGTATAGATGATCAACTAAAATTGACTTAGAGGAAGATTCAGCAGATACTAATTCATCCTTAAAACAGTTCAACATTGGAGGCATGACCTCGGAAATAGATTCTAATCACATCATGATTTCAGTCCTTATTTTAGTAGCTTGATTAAAAAGATAGGCCATCTGCCATATTACTCGCATGTAGAGAATCACATAGAGACTCAGTACATTGTGTCTGTGCTGGCTCACTGGAAGAGTATCAGAGTATCTCACACTCACATCCAGCTGCTTTCGCCCTGCGATTCTTTTCTTCTCTGGGTGCTCATCTACTTCCCATACAAAAACAGTGGCTGAACCTGCCTCCAACACATTCCAGATCCAACCACTCGCTGCCGAGAAAGCTTTTCAACTTGTGTCGCCATTGGGTCTTTTGCAAATCACTTTAAATTGGTGTTTTTGATCCTTCTGCCAATTGAAACAGTTCCTCTCAATCCAGTCTGCTGAGACCCCTTGTGATTTTGAACAGCTCTGTCAGATCTTCGCCACCCTTCTCTTTGAGGAACATTTGAAGTGTCATAACATTCAAGACTGGGGAGGTCAAGTGCTGGAAGGTGGGATCAGTGTAGAGAGGTCAGCGCAGGCTCGAGGGGCTGAAGGGACTCGACCGTGCTGTATGATTCTATGATTATGACTCTATGAGAGCAATCCCAGCTTCTCCAATTCACAAATATAACTGATATCATTCATTCAACCAACCTCATTACTCAAACATTTTAGGATTACTGCTATTTGTGAGAACTTGATACGCACAAATTAGCTACTATATTCAAATACACTTCATAAGGAATTTATCGGCCATAAATTTCATGTCAATAGCTTCACCCCACACTTAACTTGATTCCCTACCTGCAGGCAGCATTGCAGTCACCTGTGTAGCCCACATGGTGTCCATCTTTAAGGTGGGCACATGTACCCCATGCATGTGTCTAAACATGAATAAACCACACAATCCTGATTTCTCACAGCCCAATAACACAAACTCTGCGTATGCTTGCACTGTCCATACTTAAAAGGAGAAGTGTGAAAAAGCAAGATGGGCCTGACGGTAGTGTTCCTAAAGTCCTAGATGACATGATAGTTGGTAAATAAAGCCTATGAAACTTCTGACCCTAAGATGAGCTGCTGATCACGTATCTGCACCATCACAATGACTAATTAGGTCCACAACAGCACCCGACCTTGACCTTGCCCTTGCCTCAGCGTACCTGCAGCTGAAACCCTCACATCTGCTTTTATTGCCTGTAGATTTGAAAATTCTTGACGTCCCCACTGGTCTGCCAGTTTATTCGCCATAAACCTGAAGTCACCCAAAAATCTGTCGACCATGTTGTTATCTGCGCCATATTCTGTTCGTCTGCCATTCCTGTTGTGCTCACTGATCTACGTTGGTTCCTAGTCAAACAATGTCTCCACTAAAATGCTTATCCATGTTTTCCGATTCATCCTTGGCCTCCCCCTCTCCCTATCTCCCAGAGCACTCCCATGATATCCAACCTATCGAGGCTCCTGGATTTTAATTGCTCCATCATCTGCCAAGGCACCACACTCTGAAATTCCCTCCCTAACCCTCTTGGACTCTTCATAACTCATCGCTCCTTTAAGCCTCTCCATTTTTTGGCCAGGTTTTCACTTGTCATATTATCTACGTGCCTTGGTGTAAAGCTTTGCTTCATTAAACTCCTGTGAAACAATCTGGGATGTTTTACATTGAGGTTGCTATATGAATGCCATCATTGTTGTGTTTCTGCAGCTGCACAGGAATGAGAACGATGGTCTCAATTCTGCTCAGTATCGCATTAGTATCGTTTTCCAGACATGAGAGTTAAACATTTGGGAACAACTGAGAATGTCATCCTCCCGATACTTTGGATATTTTGAGCCAGTGCCACAGTTTAGACATTAATGATATTATACCCAGCACAGTGGTAAACATTCCTGCCTGTCACTGACAAATCTCTCTGGGATTCAGTCATGGTTTGGAGAAGCAGAGTTATAGCTACCAGGCTGAATTCCTATCAAGGATCTGAAGGTTTAGAGTAACAATCCAAAGTCTGATAGAACGATCACACACTGAAAAATAAAAGCACGTGTCAAGATAATTTGATACGGACACTTAGTGTTGATTTATGGATTGAGACAGAGAAACAAGTTGTTCTTTAGTCTATTTAATGTTCCCTTCCAATGTCCCTGCAATAACAACACATTATGGCAATTTGTGAACATAAGGAAATTGTCCCAGTGTGATTTCCATTCAGACATAATATTAGGCATTGTCTCAATATCATATTGGCTTTACCCGCCAGACACCTGGTGTACATGACGGCACGGTGGCTCAGTGGTTAGCACTGCTGCCTCGCAGCGCCAGGGACCCGGGTTTGATTCCAGCCTCGGGCGCCTGTCTGTGTGGAGTTTGCACATTCTCCCCGTGTCTGCGTGGGTTTCCTCCGGGTGCTCCAGTTTCCTCCCACAGTCCAAAGATGTGCAGGTTAGGTGGATTGGCCATGCTAAATTCCCCGTAGTGTTCAGGGAGGTGTAGGTTAGGTGGGTTGTCGGGGGGGTGGGTCTGGGTGGGATGCTCTGAGGTTCAGTGTGGACTTGTTGGGCCGAAGGGCCTGTTTCCACACTGTAGGGATTCTATGAATCTATGAATGACAACTAGTAATGGCCTACAAATTCACCATCAAAACTGAACTTTAAGATATAAAATGTAATCTATTCTGTCAGACAGCCCAAATGCCAACTCAAAACCCACAGGCGTCTCCTCCTTGGCTTATCTGCTCATACTGACGGATGTGGTCCATTTACATAAAAGCAAGACTACTGATGTTAGCTTTCCTGCTCCTCTGATGCTGCTTGGCCTGCTGTGTTCATCCAGCTCTACGCCTTGTTATCTCAGATTCTCCAGCATCTGCAGTTCCTGCTATCTCTGAAACTACTTCAAAACTGCTGGTGCTCGCTAAGAGTAATTTTTAGCCTCAGTTGTTAGGCCAGGACCTTTCCTTTTTAATGAAAGTGTCTTAATAAAATTCTGACGCTGGTATGGTGTATGTAAAGGGAAAATGTTTCCTCCCATGGTACAAAGCTTTCTGTATGCAGTCTGTACTAATAAGCTGCTTTTACATTAGAGAAACTGTAATTAATAATTAAGATAAAGATTTGACTCCAAAATAGTGTCAGTCACATGCTTTAAATCTAGGCTCGGGGCAAAAGTAATGCAGATTTAAAAGGCTTATAAACGAACATGATTTGTTCGTTTTTTTAAAAGACGTTAACATTAAGAAGGGCAGAAAGAAGTGAGAAATGACTGATTTAATATTTTGAGTTTCCATTCTCTATCACAACAGCTGAAGCATGTATTTCCTTTCCTGCAATTTCCTGCTTTTGTTTTTGGTGGCCAATGTTTGCAATACTTTATTCTCTTCACGTTTGTTATTAGTAAGAAATAGGAGCTGGAGTAGGCCATTCTGCCCCTTGAGGCTGTTCTACATTTCAGGAAGAACACATCAATGACCTTTTATTTGAATTCCACTACTTCGCCCTATCTCCATCTCCCGTGATTACTCTTGTGTCCCACAGATTGATTATCTCTCAATCTCAGGCTGGAATATACTCAACGTTTTGGCATCCATAACTCCACGGCATAAAAGTTCCAAAATCTTCCAAGTCCCCAGCAAAAATGGCTAATAAGTTAACTGTTTCAACATCCAAGCATATTCACAGATAACAAATGACAAGATGCCATTGATGTGAAAAAACCTGCTGTCAAGTTGAACGCCTACTTGTCAAAACCAAAACATGTAAACGTCTTGTGAAAGGCTGAAGCACTTTTATGACATTGGGCGAAAAGCAGGAGATTATTGTTTAAAATAGAAAGGCATTATTTTTTATATTCTATGATTTCTGCTTAGTTTCTGCATCTAGCCCACTCCACCTCCCTGGTCACATTCTTACTATTCTGGATTTCCTCTAGGCAAAGTAAAATACCAAAAAAAAATCTCTGCATACTATAGGAACTGTGACTTCCTCAGCTCATTAAATGAAAATTATGTTGCTCACTTTGATTAATCCATTCCTTACAGATATGCATGCCTGGGCTCTTCTCTGATTAATTTGTTCATCAGTTAACAGTATTAGTGGTTCAGTAAAATTCGCTGACACCCCTGGTGCATATATGCTTCTTTAAAGAAAAGAGAACAACACAGGTAATGAAACACTCACTACAAAGCTCAACTTTATCACTGCCTTTATGTTACAAATTAATATTTCAATTTTAAATAGTTCTGTTGTAACAAATAAATTTCTATTATATTTCTGTTATATCAATTATTCTATTGTGAATAGAAACGCGTGAATATAATCAGTTTTGAGTTTCTAAAATTTATTTTACATGCATGATAAAACAGTTAAGTTTTCTCATTTCATTTATCTAAGAAAGATGAGGAGGTGCCGGTGTTGGACTGGGGGGTTTGCGCAAGGTCAGAAATCACACAACACCAGGTTATAGTCCGAGATAACAAGGTGTAGAGCTGGATGAACACAGCAGGCCAAGCAGCATCAGAGGAGCAGGAAGGCTGACGTTTCGGGCCTAGACCCTTCTTCGGAATTTCTGCCTGCTGCGTTCATCCAGCTCTACACCTTGTTATCTCAGATTCTCCAGCATCTGCAGTTCCTACTACCTCTGAAACCAGGTTATAGTCCAACAGGTTAATTTGAAAACACAAACTTTCAGAGCCTCAGCCCTTCTTCAGGCACATCCTCATCGATGGTGTGAATCTTTGATCTGTTACTTATAAAGTCTGTATCTGATACAACCTCTTTCACTAACACCCGAAGAAGGACTGAGGCTCCAAAAGCTTGTGTTTTCAAATAAACCTGTTGGGCTAGAACCCAGTGATTTCTGATTTCTGACCTTATCTAACAAAGTTCACAGTTTCCTCTCTCATAGATTTATCTATTCTTAAATCACTTGGCTAGTCCTATATAAATCATTAGGGACACCTAATGTACAGAGCTACAACTGGCAGCTTGGCATCAGGATTGTGCATGGGGCAGCTCTTTAGGTTTTGGTAGTGCATTGAGAAGAGTCTTGCTGTGATGCTTTCCAATGTTGTGGTACCACAGGGAGCAAATAACAGTCCACATTCTCAAAGAAATTGAGCAGATCAAATGTGCAGTCCATGCAGAGAAGTCACTGATATGATGGCCTAGATTTGTACATTGTATAGATCTGCATTGGTAGGGGGAGAATGACTTAACAACCAGAAATATCAGTCAAGCAACTGCATAACACAAGTTCATCACTGTTTGTCTGCTGCTACTTTTTGCTGTTAACTCCTTTCAGTCAGACAAGTGTGGCAGAAGAGTCACTGTTATAAAGCTAGAGAGCCAATGAGAACTGACAATTTAATGCCTGGCAGCAAAGATTTGAGGCTTGGGAACTGAAAAAATTAAGGATTCTAAACTATGAAGGAAGGTGGCTATAAGATTATCTTATCAAAATATCAAATTGCACTGAATAAACAAATCCAGTCCACCACATTAATGTGAGATAAGGCAGTGGAACAAAGTGGCACACTGTCAGACAAATGAAATGAATTTTTGGAACAATGTGAGAAAGAATTTCTAGATTGGAGGTATTTTCAGCAGGACAGGTGGTAAAGGATAGAATTGGAGCTAACCTTTGCACACTCTACCTAAAGGTCTGTTTACAAAAATGCGGATTACAAACCTCAGTTCAGACTGCTCTTATTTATAAATGTTTTTAATCAACCTATTCAAACATATTGTAACACACCTCTGGCACAAGTGGGACATGAACATGGACTTTCTACCCCAGGGGCAGGGACATGAGCACTTGCCAGAAGAAATTATTTTGTTCTTTCTTACTGAGGCACAGTGAATGCCCAGTTTATGCTCATCACCTCCATGCAAATAAATACCAATGACGCATAATTAATAAACAGCAGAACAAAAGACCCTTGACTCAAGATATAGTTGGAAATGACCTCAGCTGGAGAAATTGTGATGGATCTCATGGTTTCTACATAACTTGTGTGTACCTCAAGAATCTACAATGCCATTCTTAACCAGACAATTATAGCTCCTTTATCAAACTCATATAAATATCATTGACCAAGCTTCTGTCCAGTTGGACTAACATCTCCTTTTTGGATTGGTGTCCTTTCATGGTCTCACTTTGTTGCTGTAAAGTAGCTGGGCTGCTATGTCATTTTATTAAGGACATGAAAACTAGGAGCAGGAGCAGGCAACTCTGCTCCTTGGGCCTGCTGTGTCATTTGATACAATTAGAGTTGATTTCATCCTGGCCTCAACTCCACTTTCCTGCCTGCTCTCCATAATCCTTCAATCTGTTACTCACTGATTAAAGGCACTACATAAATACAACTTTTGTTTAGGATACAGCCTTGTTTAAGCTGATTAATTTTACTTTATTGTGCTTGCAGTCCGATTCAGTTTGTTTCTTTAGATCTACAACAGGCATAGTTCCACCTCTCCTCACCAGCTGATGTAAGTGCTGATTTTGTTCTTGCCATCACTATTACATGGGACAGCCGCAAGATCAAAGTCACTGAACAAGGCTCAATATCTTGGGATCACCAAGTTCTGGCCTGCTCCCATTTTTTCTTGGGTTGGGAAACAGGTTGGTCAAGGCTTGCACCGAAATCCAATTGGATGCTTTGCTGGGAGGACTAACATGGCTTATCAGGACTCTGATATCATTTCAGAGTTGCAACGGTTAGCACATGCATTTGCCAAGTCTTGCTTCATGAAATGCTTTGTGGAGCAGCCTAATGAGTGATCTACATAGGAATCACTGAAATCAGTTCTTAGCAGCCACAAGTCAGTAGCTTTAAGGACTTCTATGGGGCAAGAAAGAACGTGAATGCAACATTCTCGGACATCTCTACCGGGGTTCCTCGGGATGATGTACCAGTCCCAAACATCTTCAGCTGCTACATCAATGACCCTCCCTCTGTCATGGTCAGCGACAATTGCACAATGTTCAGCACCATTCATAACCCCTCAGTCCATGTCCAAATACAAAAAGATCTGGAAAATTTACATGCTTGGGCTGACAAGTGGCAAGTAACAATCACACCACATAAAAACAAGACAATGACTATCTCCAATAAGACAGAATCTAAACACCGCCCACTGGCGTTCAATGGTGTTACCATCACTGAATCCCCTGCTATCAAAATGATGGGAGTTTCATTGAGCAGAAACTCAACTGGACTCACTGTGCAAATATGGTGGCCACAAAATGAATACTGCAGCAAGTAACTCACCACCTGAGTCCCTAAAATCTTTAACAAGACACATGTCAAGAGTGTGTGGAATAGTCTCCACTTGTCCGGATGGGTGAAGCTCCAACAATAATCAAGAGGCTTGACACCACTGAGGATAAAATGGCTTGCTTGTTTGGTACTACATCCACAAGCATCTACTCCCTCCACAACCAACACTCAGTAGAGACAGTGTGTACTATCTACAAGATACACGACAGAAATTCACCACTGATCCTCAGACAGCACGTTCCAAACTCACAATCACTTCCATCTAGAAGGTCAAAGGCAGCAGGTAGATGGGAATACCATCACCTGCAAGTTCCCAACGAAGCCACTCACCATCGTGACTTGGAAATATATCATCTTTCGCTCGCTGTCGCTGCATCAAAAGCCTGGAATTCCCTGCCTAAGGGCATCATGGGTCTACCTACAGCACATGGACTGCAGCGGTTAAAGAAGGCAGCTGAGCAGGACCTTCTCAAGGGCAACTAGGGATGGGCAATAAATGCTGGCCAGCCAGCGATGCCCATGTCCCACAAGTGAATTAAGAAAAAAACTCTCCCATGGTCAACTAGTCCTGCCTTTTAAGATGAAATGGACAGAACAACTCTGCAGAGCAACTGTTAGATTTTGTATCCTAACCGCGAGAGTGCTGACACTGAGAAGGGAGTGTTTTTAGCTATCAAACATAGGCGGTGTAAGCAGTGCAGTCTGAACTCGAGAAGCTCCAAGTTTCAGAGCCCTACAAACAAAGGAGTGTCTTCCAGAGCTCAGCTTTTCAAGTGATATTAACTGTTACATTAGATTGAAAAATCAGAAAGCTATCCTGATTGGGTCAGACGAAGAAGAGTATAGAAGATGTAAAAAAAGGCAGTGATCATTTCTGTGTTGTATGCTCCATGTAATTCTATTCTCACCACATCATACGAGGCCATGGGCCAAGTGCTGGAAAGTGGGAGTGAAACAGATGGATGCTTGATGATTGATACAGACATATTGGGCCAAAGATCATATTCTATGATATCCTTTGGGGTATACAGTAGGATTCCACCACATGCACCAGTGGACAAAGGTGATGTAAAATTAAACTAAGAACTGTGGGTGGGTATTAGAAATCTGAAGCAAAAAACAAATTGCTGGATGAATTCAACAAGGTCTGCAGCGTCCGTAAAAAGAGAAACAGATTTACTGTTTTGATTTCACTGACCCTTTGTGACAATTGACAGTGACTGGGAAAGACCGGTACTTATGCTGATGATGGGTTGGGTAGGGAAACAGTGAGCAGAATACACGAATGGGGTGCCAAGAAAAGGAGGAAAAGGAAGGAGAGACATACAAATGGATTACCGATGGCAAGCCAAGAGGGAGATAAATGCTTGGTAGGGTGCTAATGAACAATGTGAATCATGAGTCCAACATCAAGTTTGTGAATTTCAGAACATGAACACCCTCCTCCCAGGGTCCTGTGTCGTATGGCATGGTCCTAGCACAGCCACCCATTTTGAACATTGTTAACAGTTTAAGTACACAGGCAGAGAAAAGATGGAGAAGAAAGAGCAATGGGAATTGTTTCTGATAGTTTTTGAAAGAAAGTAGTGGGAAGGGTTTTATGTGGATCATACATACTTGCATAGGTCAGCTAGGCCAAATGGCCTATTTAAAAAGAATAATTCTGC
>JAHRHZ010000268.1:9219674-9226213 GCA_024137785.1 Ginglymostoma cirratum
ATCTTGAGAACTTCAAATCTACCCCAGAATAAATGAGGTTGGATTCAGTTCGAAGCATAAAATCCCTACAGTGCAGATAGAGGCCATTCAGCTCAAGTCTGCACCGATTTTCTCAACAGCATCCCAACCAGAGCTATCATATTCCCATAACCCAACATTTCCCATGGCTAATCCACCTAAGCTGCACATCTTTGGGCTGTGGGAGGAAACCGGAGCACCCGGAGGAAACCCACGCAGCCACTGGGAGAATGTGCAAATTCCACACAGACAGTCACCCGAGGGTGGAATCAAATCCAGATCCCTGGCGCTGTGAGGCAGCAAAATAACCAAGGGTAGAGCAGATCCCAAAGGCAATATACCCATCATAACATTGACCCTCAAGATGAGAGAAACATGATAATTAGTCACAATTAATGCATAGATTACTGGGATATAACCACACTAATGAATATTTAGCTTCATTTCTGAAATCAATCAATTCTTGCCCTAACACATTCTTGTGAAATCAATCACTCTGTTTGAGCATTTAATTTTGAAACCACCCAATCTGAAAATTGATTTCACGTTCATAGTTCTTAACTCTGCTGTGCCAAACAAAACTGAAAGCATTAGCAAATGCAAACTGAGGGAAAAAAACATGTAATTTGCAAAACATCTTAGAATCTTCCAAGGTTCCAACATACTTTACATTTCCAAGTTGACTGGTGGATATGGATGTGGAAGGAATGCTGCAGGATTGCTCAATGCTAATGAATTTAAGTGTTACTATGTGCATTTAAAAGCTGGTGGTGTGCCAAAGCTATTGTTAGGGCCTTCTTGAGGCTCAGTGGTAGTGTCTCTACCCCTGTACCCTCAGGTGGCTCCAAAGGTGTGCAAAAACAATGCTGAACAGGTAGATTAGAAAAATAGGTTAAATTTTTAAAAAAGGTCCAACTGTAGTTGTACACAACTTCGATGAGACTGCACCTGGAATATTGTGTACAAGTAAAGGAACAATTAAGGAGCTTGTTAGTTGCGATAGTAGTGTCCCTACCTCTGAGCTAGGGGGTTCAGGTTCAATGTCCCACCTGCACCAGAGATTTATAATAACATCTCTGACCGGTTTGATTCGGAAAAAAAGCTATGGTTTCTTTACACTCATGACAACACTTACAAATCTCCATGAAACCTTTTTTTTTCCCTTCATTTATTCATTTGCAGGACATCATTTATTGCCTGTCCCTAGTTGCCATTGAGAAACTGATGGTTAGATGCCTTCTGGAACTGCTGCAGGTAGACCCATATTGCTGTTAGGATGGGAATTCAAGGATTTTGACCCAGTGACAGTGCAGGAACAGCAATGTATTTCCAAGCCCTGATGGTAAGTAGCTTGGAGAACTTACAGCTAGTGCTGTTGCCATGTATCTGCTGCCCTTATCCTCCTAGATGAACATGGTCATGGGTTCACAAGGTACTATCTAAGGATCATTGGCATATTTCTGCACTGCATCTTATAGATACTGCACGCTTCTGCTACTGATCGTCGGTTGTAGAGGGATTGGATGCTTGTGGATGTGGTGCCAATCAAGCAGGCTGCTTTGTCCTGGATGGTGTCAAGCTTCTTGAGTGTTGTTGGGGCAGCACTCATCCAGGCAAGTGGGGAGTATTCCATCACACTCCTGACTTGTGCCTTGTAGACAGTGGACAGGCTTTGAGGAGTCAGGAGGCAAATTACTCGTCGCAGTATTCCCAGCTTCTGATCTGCTCTTGTAGTCATGTATTTATACAGTGAGTCCAGTTGAATTTCTGGTCAATGGTAACACTATTGAGTGAATTAGGGTGGTGGTTAGTCTGTCTCTTAGTGGAAGTGGTCATTGCCTGGCATTTGTGTGGTGTGAATGTTGGTTTACGGGCTTTTCAGTGTTAGTTGCGTATATTTTTTGACTTACTTGTACAGGGCATAGCCTTGGGATCTGTCTCTGCTCTGTAGTAGTTTTTCTCACAGGTACACTGGGATGAGCTCTCTTGATATGAGTAGCTGTGAGGTGGACACTTCATGCAGTACGCATCCATGGACGAGGCCTTATAGAAACCAGGTCGACATGCTAGAAACACAAATTGAGAGAATGTGTTAGAGCAAGAGTACATCATTCACTTCAGTGTATCAAGTATAACCTGAAACAAAACTCCATCATCCCCATTCAGAATGTTAAGTTGAAAATCTTGCTCTGCTCTAACCCAGATAGAAAAATAAGAGGCAGTATTAATATTAGATAAAATAAAATTAGAGCAAGAGGGAATGGTTTGAACATAAGATTGAGAATATAGACCTGCCTGTTTAAGATGTGATGCGGCTTTTTATCAGATGCTCCAAGAATGGTTGGGCGAGTTGAAAGGTAGAGACTACAGGAGTGTGAGCGTAATGCCAGTGAAGTATTTCCATGTCACCAACACAATACTTACTTTGCATTAAGGCATTTTTAGCAAAATTCCAACTTAAGCCCAAGATACAAACCCAAGACCAATTTGGGGCTGCGTATGAAGAAATTTTGGCAAGCATTTCCACCAGGAAATAACCAATTTTATCATGTATATTCAGAAGACTGTTCTGTGTGTCAGTGTGTGATATTCAACATTCCTCACTGCCACAAGAAAACTTCAGAAAACAAATTATGAATTTTGCAGCTCAATTTCCAGCTCGTTATTTCTTCCTTAATGATATTTTTTAAAAGTCTAATGCATTCATATTCAGTTGATCAGATATTTGATAACGGAACAGAAAATGACTATTAAGTTAATTGAAAATTTTCACATGCAAGATTTTTGACACAGGGTATGAAGTGCGACATTATTAAGATGTGACACTACAAAAGGGAGCTAACTCTTTTTAGGTTTTTAAATGACAGAGACACTTGAGATGATCACAGGTGAGAGTTTATTTTCATTTTTCAAGTATATGACTCTTCTGGAAATACTGGTTTCTGAGAAATGGCCAGTTTTACAACCAGACAAAAAGTAACATTCATTCTGTTGTTGAACTGAACCCAATGTAATGCTCTCATCATTGTGACTTTACTCAGATGAAAATAAGAAAAACAGGGGAGCTCAGCTTCAAGCGACCTGTATGTTCTTAAATAATGTCTCACCATTTGTCAAACTTCTAATTCTATTTACTCTCTCTTTCCCAAATGAGGCTCAGGATATAAACATGGCCATGGGGAACCTATAGCACAAAACGTCAGTGGGGCCTTACAAGTGAGATTGAGATTTCCAGTTGACAGTTACTTACTTTGATCTCCCTGTGAGGCATACTGATATATTACACTACACACTGAATTTGGCTGCAAGTGATTCATCACTCACTATTTATAACACAGGCTGAACCTTTAGGTTCTGCCAATATCGGGAACCCTGAATTAGACAGGTCTCAAAAACAATGAGGTCGGCCAATTTGCCATCCTCCGAAGTCTACACCAAACGGTCGTATTTTTGGGCTGACAACGGTTCAGGGCCTGCATAGGCTACCCACTCCCACAATGCAGGCAGGAAACTAGGCTCATTAAGATCCTTGTTAAGTACTGATTAGAGGTTTTCATTTGGCATTCAGTTGGCTGACATGATTGGGGGCAGGCCAACTGCCAGGTGTCAGTAGCATGCCAAGGTGTCAGTACTCTAGACAGGCCTACAGGCCCACTGTACCTGTCTTGGTGAGGGTACAGCAAAAGTAGCCTTCTTACAGAGGTTTCCTTCCATGTTCCCCAGCAATCAAAGTGATGTGTTTGCTTTTTTTAGTACTTTTTAATTAAAATTTTGAAATAGTGTCTGGAAGGACACCATCCTGGTGAGGCACTTTGCCTGTTACTTACTTTCTATTGCAGCTACGTGATGCTCAGTAAGTGGAAAATCTGATTGGTTCTCCAGCTTTGAAAGCCTGCCCACTGTCCTTAACAGGACAGGGAACCTGTTTCCTTGTCAAGTGGGTGGTCTGGTCAATATTCCAGGTCAGTGACTGTTCTCCTCCCCCTCCTACAAGCCTAAACCAACTGGGGATGGGTTTACAGTCACAGGTCCTGCGTCCCAATCCTGAGGTGAAAGTTCAACACTTTCCATCGTAGAGAAACTCAATTATTATAAATTATATCAGACCATGATCCAACACCAATTGGAGCTGTTAGGAAACACGACTGATGTTTGCTATTAAGTGAAGGGAAAGAAATAAGCGTGTGTTATTTAAAGAAGGCTTAATAAATCTCACCATCTCACAGTGACATTTGGTCTCAGATTTTTAAAATAACATGAATTTGATGACTCACGTAATTATTGGACTTCGTTATTTTCTTCATTAAACCATCCCTGGTGTATTTTAAGTACCTTAATCAATTTGTGATCTTTGCAGACCATTTTGATTACAGCATATGAAATACTTGACTTCTTGGAGCACGAATAACATTAACACAACTTAACCTTTCACACTATGCAACATTTTGTTACAAAGAAAATGGCCAAAGGTATGTCAGCATCTATTTGCATATATTAAGTAAGTCAGGGCCACAGATAAATGTGCACCATGTGCCAGAACATTCTGGATGCTGAATGCTAAACACAAGACCAAAGGCAGAAGGAAAAGTGAGGGTAGAGAGATGGAAGTAAGGCCAGGAAAACGGTGGATCTGGAGGAAGGGAGAGGAATTCATAAGTAGCTGAATCATCCTGGTGGCTCAATTGACATACTGCCTCTGGGCAATACAAACCAGCCCAAAAAGGGAAAGAGTGCAACATTTGGTTACAGGGAAAATGAGTTAGGCTGTCTGTATCAGAAATCTTTACTGGAGATTGTGTATTGAATAACAATTGAGCAAACAATGCAGCTGAGTTATAATGCTCATCATAAATGGATAGCCTGCTAACGCTCATTGTCAATGTTCGCATGCGATTTAACAGCCATTGAGTGTGGGACTAAAGGGAGAACAACAGCTAGGCCTCATTGAAGCCTCAAAACATTAAGGATTGGAGACAATCTGAAGGCAGACAAGAGTTAATTGTTAGTTAGGAATATGTCAAACCCCTTCCTTGTGAAACAACTTATTTATCAACTCACAGAAGATATTTTTCACTGCTCAAATCTCTGACTGAACATATTTTAAATCCATACACTCTGAAAATATAGAAGCAAAATGCTGCATCAGCTGGAAACGCACAGCAAGTAAAGCTGCAACAGTTAACATTTCAGGTCAGTGATCTTCCTGACAAGAGTAAGAAAAATCACTTGGCCTAAAATGAGTACAACAAATTAGTTCTTTTTCTCCCTCAAAAAAATCAACTTTCTACAGAGAGAGTAAGGGGTGGTGGTCAGCTTCTGAGTTAACTTGAGGTTTGACCTTTACCATGTGGACAACAGAGCACTGTCATTAAAAAAAAATCTTTTAAAATTGATTCAGAGATAGTAAGAACTGCCGATGCTGGAGAATGTGAGATAACAAGGTGTAGAGCTGGATGAACACAACAGGCCAAGCAGCATCAGTGGAGCAGGAAAGCTGACGTTTCGGGTCTGGACCCTTCTTCAAAAAGGGTCCAGACCCGAAACGTCAGCTTTCCTGCTCCACTGATGCTGCTTGGCCTGTTGTGTTCATCCAGCTCTACACCTTGTTATCTCTTAATCTGTTAAAATCGTTTGGGTAAGTTTGGAGTGTAGTCTAGTCCAGTGACATTGTCAAAGTTATTTAGAATTACTTAGATCCTAACTTACATCTAGACTCAGCAAGATACCAGATCATTTTTTTAATGCTTGACATTGTGCAATGTAAGTAGTCACAGTATCTCTGTACAATGTCATATTATATACACATTTATTTACATAATCTGCAGAATCTGCCTATTTGCATAATCTGTAATTTTTTAAATTACTGATAAAGATTCTCTTGTCTCTGTCAAAATCTGCCAAATCTGATTGAGATTCTATGTTGGAAGATGCACTGCCATCATGGTTTTTATGACATAACCACATCAACTGCTGATTATACAGGAAAACTTTTTCACACACACAGTGAGATTTTGCTGAAATTGTTTTTTCCTCTGGGTGAGAAGTGCAAGTAAAGAGCACCCAAGTTGGACAAAGTAAAAGAGCTAACGAGGTAAATCGAGAAATATTGATTAGTTGACATCTGTCAGTGAATGCAATAGCTTTTCCTTAGTTCTTGCCATTTATGGAGTCCCGAAGGATCTTATCCTTCATCCCCAGTATTTTCACGTTTATCTGCTTCTCCTTGGTGTATTCAACAGCAGATACAATATGCTAATGCATCCTCATGACTGGTCTCAATTTTTAACAGGTTGCTTGTACAAAAGAGTCATGACTTCATCAAAATGAACACTGGGGAGAGTGAACTCACTATTTTCAGCTACCTATCACAACTAGATTTTCTTGCAGAGATAGCAGGAACTGCAGATGCTGGAGAATCTGAGACAACAAGGTGTAGAGCAGGATGAACACAGCAGGCCAAGCAGCATCAGAGGAGCAGGAAGGCTGACGTTTCGGGCCTAGACCCTTCTTCAGAAAAAAGA
>JAHRHZ010000268.1:9231213-9274838 GCA_024137785.1 Ginglymostoma cirratum
CCTGCTGTGTTCATCCAGCTCTACACCTTGTTATCTCGGATTCTCCAGCATCTGCAGTTCCTATTATCTCTGAAGCTATCTTCTGTGATGCGGCAGCAGGGAAAGAGGGGATGTAATGGATAAAAACCGAAAGAACAGAGGATGCTATAAATCAGGAACAAAAACAGAAGTTGCTGGAAAAGCTCAGCAGGTCTGGCAGCATCTGTGAAGAAAAAAGTCAGAGTTAACATTGCAGGTCTGGAAGGGTCGCCAGACCAAAAAACATTAACACTGACTTTTTTCTTCACAGATGCTGCTAGACCTGCTGGGTGTAATGGACACTGGTGAACGGGGAGACCAGGAGCGGTCTTTCAAGGAAGATAAGGGCAGTGAGTAGGGAAACAAAAAAAAACCCTTGATTGTGATAGAGCGGAGTAGCATCAGGTACTACAAGCCAGACAGGACCTGATTGCAATAGATCAGAGCTTATGATCAATCACTGACTGTAAAACTGATGGCACTCAACATGCAAGCTGTTCCTTTCTGTTCTGGGAGGTAAATGCAATTGGTGTTTGATTTCTGTTCACTTTTGGCGCTTGCAAATGTAAGTCCATGTTTTGAGGTGACTGGAAACTTTCCTGCATGTGGTGATCCTACATTGAACAATGCTAAGATGCTGGGCTACAGACAGTGTTGGGGAAATAAGTGCAGTGACTTTGAGATGGTCGTAGACACTTTAAATCAACTTGTTCCCACTTGTTATGACACTCGACTGGAACAGAAGGAACTTGAACGCAGGCCTCCTGGCTCACAGGGAGGGGCACTACCAGTGCACCACAAGAGACCTTGAGGAGGGTTGTAAGATGGGCTGTGACTAAGGGCGGGTGAACTGTGTGGTCTGGTGCTTAAACAGTGATAAGTGCAGGAATGTGCAGTTTTACGTGCAAGAAGTGTCAGGCGGATGTGCCGTGAGAAGTGGCCGCTGCATGCTGACCTATGACATGCAGGGTTAAGGGCAATTCCAGGCTGCCAATCCTCAGCCAGGGGCATGACTGTGGTTCCAAGATGGCACTGTCGCCAGGAATAGGGGCATATCTCAGCAGTAGCACCATTCCAGTACACCGTTAACTTTAACTGTTTAGGCATAATTACATCTATCAGGAACCAGAGAGATCATATCTGACTGCATCAGGATCTTGAGTAAGGCAAACCGTTTCTCAACCAAAAGACTATGAATCAGACGTTGATGAAATCAATGCATTTCAATATTAACTCTTTCAAAATCATTACCTTATAAAACACACAGCTCCTCCACTCCCCCAGTCATTTGTTACCGAAACATTTGAACATGCCTTTGAAAAGTACTGTGCTTTAGTGTTCTCCAGTCTGTGTTTGTATTGTGAGATCAATTGACTTACATTATCTACTGTCACTTTAGAAAAGTTTTACGTCTTGCATCAAAAGCTATAGGACAGCATTGCCAGGTACCAGTAAACAGGTGTTGGTCACTTACTTTGTCTTAAACACTTTATTACTGATAGAAGGTTAAGGGGCAAAGTTTTTTTTGAATTTAAAAGGTGACCTTCAGTGCTGTTTCCAAATGAGTTGTATGCCACTAGGCCACCTCTCAGTGATTTGAGCCAAATTATGAGACAGCTGGAGCCAAAGTTAAATGAAAATTATCGATTAATGATCAGAAAACTCACCACACCAGATCCACTGATAACAAGCATGGGGCTGGATGAACACAGCAGGTCAAGCAGCATCATAGGAGAAGGAAAACTTGACGTTTCGGGTCTAAACCCGCGGTACCTTTTATCTCTGATACACCAGATCCACTTTTGTGTTTCTGTGCATCAACATACATTCTAAGGTCTGCAGTTCTGGAGAGCTAGTTAGCTGTGAAAATTATGTCACAGAATGGTTGCTACTTTCGATTGTGCTTAGGAACAACTGAGAGGCTTTCTGTGAGGCTCTTGACAGGTCACTTGAAACAGTTCAAGGGTCACTGAACTGTACTTCAACAGTAATCTTAAACCAATGAGACTGAGCCAAAGAAGGTGACTCCATATAAGTCAGGAGCAGTTGAAACAGAAGGTTCAAGCTGGAAAAACAACAACTCATTTTTCACTTGGAGATCCTGCAGCCCTCCAGACTCAATATCAAGTTCAATAATTTTAAGGCCTGAACTGTCCTGTGTCCTAGTCCCCTTTCCCCACACACCGGGCCTTGTTATCTCACAGTCTACCATTACACACTTACCTATTGTTAGCCACTAACAGTCTCCATTAACAGCTACTCACCCTCCCAGCCAGATTGTTATTAACTCCTTTGTCTGTCCAAATGCTCTTCTCTCTTTTTGGGCATAATTCCCACCTATCGTTTACTCCTTAACCCCTCCCCCCACCCTATCTTGTGCATGTAAACCAACATATTCCTAGCTACCATCAGTTCTGAGGAAGAGTCACCAGACCTGAAACATTAACTCTAATTTTTCTTCACAGATGCTGCCAGACTTGCTGAGTTTTTCCAGCAACTTCTGTTTTTGTTTCTAAAACAGAAGTTTACTACTTTCAGAGATAACAAGCATGGGGCTGGATGAACACAGCAGGTCAAGCAGCATCAGAACCCCCTTTACTACTTTCAGGCTGCTGTTCATTCAGATGCTTGGGATGAATGGAAAGATGTTCAAGGCTGACGAGGTGTTGATGTTAGCAGTCTCTGGATTGTCGGGGTTTGAAAGAAGTTGTGGAGAAAATGGCTGGAGGTCACTCTTTAGGACTCGGGAGAAGTCCTGGGAGTCACTGATCACTCAGCACAGCTGAAGATGAAAGAAGCCGCCATGCAGCATTTGCTAGGGGCAGTTGACAAGTATTGGAGCTCAAATGAACCCAGGGCAGTGCCAGCTTAGTTTTAGAGATTTAGTGACCAACACTGTCACTTGAATCTAGGTGTGTTACTGAGAAGTCCATAGGCTCTGTCTTGACCACATCTGTTATCTGAGGAGCTCCGAGGGATATTCATTCATTGTTTGTCTGTCACTCATACTTACTTCATGTTAAGTTTGTATTTTAAAGTAAAAGTTGTGTGGCTCGATTCACGTTTGCAATTTTGTAAGTTTGTTTATTCAAATTTGTGAACTCTCCTGACTTTACTCTTTTAGTAACTACCAGGGTTCTCGAACTTTTAAACAAAAAAAAATTCCCGAATCTCTTTCCAGGTCTCACAGAATACAGTGGTCTCATCCAGGTTCATAACCAAACTCAGGGGGTCTTGTCTGAGACTGTAATCTAAATTCGATGCTCTCAGTGGGAATTGTAACCTGGGGCCTGTTGTCGGACACCAGTTTCATTTTCTGATTTCTCCATTTCAAAGATACTGATAACATTGCTATGTATTTGCTAGAGACATGTTACTAAGCTTGATATTATTAAACAGATGAATGAAGGTTGAAATAATATGTTATCTCAGTTTACAGTGGGTACAGATAATTTACCACCTATATATTATCAGGTGAAGCAACATTTATCAGTCAACCTTAGTGACAGGGTTTTTGACATCTTGCTTACTTAAAAAGAGATCTTTTGGTGAAGAGGGTTGCATCCTTGTCTCTGAGCTACAAGTTCCGAGTTCAAGTCCCAGTCCAAAACTTGATGGCCAAAAAAACAGGCATTCACAAAAGGGCCATACAAGTTGACTATCAACTTGTAAATCCATCCAACACATACTAATGGCTGACGGTAACAACGAGAGAGATTCCTGGTCATCCACACAAACATATAACCACACAAAAGGAGAAAGGACTAAAACGATATGCTGATAGGATTAGATGAATTAGTGTCTGGAACAGAAAGATAAGTGTATCCTGCAGAGACAAATGGGGTACTTCTGACAAAATTCTATGTATTTCTATCCTTCAACTCTTCCTTACATATCATATGAGTCAATGTCTAATTTATTGAATAAAAGCTTTCAACATCCTTCTGCAAAAAGATACCAACAATGAAGGAATGTTAGAAATTAGATTTAGACCCATAACCGCACTGCATATAAAACATTGTTGTTCAATTTCAATTCACACCTACTCTGCTGATACAGTGTACAGTCCAAATATGGAGTTCCTACCTAAATGCATACCTGGTGAAGGGACATGAGCTCCTTAAAAGAGAACATCCCATTCTGATCTTCTTCAGAGACCTTTCAACCTTTTGGTTTGCAACTTAAGACTCCACAAGCTGTATTTTTAAATTTTTTTTGTTGGATGTGGGCATTGCTGGCAAAGCAAGCATTTGTTACCTCATGAGACTTGAACAGAGACCATTTCAGAGTCAACTGCATTGCTGGTATCACATGTAGGCCAGACCCATGGTGCATTTCCTTCGCTAAAGGACATTACTGAACCTGATAGAATATTAACAACAAATGATGATGGTCAGCATGGTCACCTTTGCTGAAAATAACTGTGTTCCACATGTGCCAATTGAATTTAAACTTCACCAGCTGCCATGCCGGATTTTGAACCCATTCCCCGCAGCATTAGTGTGGGCCTTTGGATTACTAGGCACTGTGACCTAACCACCATGTCACCCTCTCCTCTCATGACTGAATCAGTGTGAAGTCAAAACAGTTTTGCAGCAATGCTCAGCCTGCAGTGTTGTTTTGTACTTATAATGAGAAGGAATAAGGTGGATCATGAATGAATTGAAATAAATGGAGTGATTTTTCTTCTTTAGGGGAGGTGGTACTTTCCAATCGAAGTTAAGTTGCACTCCAGTCAAATGGGATTTAATAGGCCTCTGTAACAGAGAAGACTTCAATTTAAAAATCTCTAGCACAGCAGATGAATAAATCTTCTTTAGCTGTTAAATAGACTACTGAATGATACAATGGTCTGTGGATTTTGTGTTCAGAATAAGAGAAGGAAGTATTCAGTTTTGCAATGCCCTGTGACCTCTAGGCAATCAGGACTACAACGCTGTATCCGCAGCAGCACATCTCAAAAAAAAAACCCTGACAACTTGCCAGTGAATTCTAAATTCCTAAAACAGACGATAAATTCATTGTCCCAGTCAGATCACATCAATCAAAACTCTCCTCATCCAAGCAAAGTCAGACTAATCAATTATGCAAACTAAACTAAGATCTCACAAAGGTTTAGCACTTGACTGCACAAGAACTTGAAACGACTCCAAACTGCTTTCTCCTGTATAGGAGACACTGATTAAATATTAATGCCTCAGCGAGTAAGTCTTGTTTTTGCCAATCAATACCTTTTAGAACTAATACCCTGTGTTGCATACAGTCTTTAGAGAGAGATGGAGCACAAAGAACTCAACCAACACAACAATTTATTTGATTGAGCAGTATATGCTTGGAGTGTATTTATGGCTTTTTGTTTATGTTATGAATTATAGCAGCATTCTTATCACAAGGGGACTGACCATTCTTTTATTGGAATTAAATTGAAACCTTATTTAGTGAATAGCAAATAACAGGGAAGCAATGATACTTCAATTAGTGAACAAACTGCGAGATAGACTTAGTAAACTATTTGGTAAGGAGAAACCTATTGTTAATGTAACAGACAAATAACAACATTCAAGCAATTAGTCATGCTTTGTCACATGTTTGATATTGTCTCACTTTTTTCCCCCAAATCGGTTTGTTTTTTTCTTGTTTCATCTCTGCTTTAATTTCCCCTGTCTTTCTTTTATAATTTTTCCTCAAAGCACCAACTCTTTTTGAGGTTAGAATGTCCAAGGATTCAGTATCCTTCATTATCTTGCTCGGTTGATCACTTTCACTCAATAGGTCTCATCGTGGGTCTTGTCAGGGTGTAATATCATTAGAACAAAGCATGGTCCTGTGTACGGCAATCTACGTGGCATTGCACCTTGGTGATTATGGACCAGTGACCCCCAGATCAAGGGGAGGTACTGCTACAGAGCCGTTCTCCACTCACAACAGATCAGTTGGACAACAGCTACCTAATATCCTCCTACAAGCAATGGGTAGTTTGTCAATTCATTTTAAAAAGTCAAATCAAACTGTTGATCAGAGGCTGACTGCAATTCGACAGTGGGTCTGTGTCACTCCCTGAACGTCTGGAGTACAGCAGATGCAATGGAAACAGGAGATTTGGGGAGTGGGGTCAGCACTCCAAAATAATTCTAAGCCCCCAGCCCAATCTATCAAACCCATTTGGTTTCAGCTGTGGGTAGAAGAGATTTCCCTCCACATCGAGAGTCCAGCAGCTGTGGCCATTTTTAATTTTAAACAATTTACAAGTATTGAGCAGACATGACAGAGATGCCCTCTTTTTCGCACATCTACTGAATCCAGCTATAGCCTGTCCAGTGCTGCAGAGCCTCGAATTAGCTTTCCATCTGTGACAGGTGCCCACCATCCTCAATTGGATGCCAAACTCATCCTCCGACCACTCAATGGCCAATCCTGTTAAAGTCTATGTAGAGCTACTGCACCCAGTACAATGTGGGATTAGGACCCGCATTCAATTGCAAATTTGGAATTGTGAAATAGGCAGACAGCCCTGCCCCATAAGATCAGACCCCACCATTCCAATAACATAATGTTGAACTCAATAAACCACTGAACTGGGAGATAGTCACCCAGGCTTGTTGTAAAAACTCAATGGGCCTTCCATTGTGGCTCCTACCCTGCCATTAAAAAGGAGCACAGTACCCAGCAGGGCTCACTGGAAATCCATCAGTAGACTTGTGAAATAGTTATCATTCTCCAAATTGACCTAATGTGTAATCAATTAAATTAAAAAGCACTCTATATCTTCTTTGATATCAATAGGCTTTTAAGTTCAAACTTGTTGTCACTTAGCTTGTGTTCTCACCTAGAGATTTTAGTTTGATGATATTTTGTTCCATGAGCTACTACAAAGATTTCTTAGCAATTGTACTTTAAAAGGACTACTTTCTTCCCCTTGCAGCAAACTGGCTAAATTCAGCATATTCAACATGGGCCATATATTGAACTTTGGACTGTCACGGATCATGCCATGCAGTGTTGCTCTCTGTGTCATCACAGGAAGCTCATCATCAGTTGTTTGACAAGCTAACCTCAGCACCAGTGGTTTATCCCTGTCAATGTCTTACATTGCACTCACCTCTCCTACCAAATATAATTTATTCTCTCTGACTGCTTAAGGACTCTCATAGGAGAACAGTAAGTCAATAGGACGTATTTGTTTTTGTTCAAAATCCATTGGTAAATTATATAAATAAAGGCTCGTCCATTAACGAAGAGCAAAATTTGACATGCATCAGGTAAAAATAATGTAGTTTTGTCACTCCAAACTCGAAAAGGAAGGCTTCTATGGAAAAGGTGTAGAGTTGGGGTACAACTGAAATACTTTGCTAAAGTCACAAAACAATGGTTACCAAGAGCCTTTCTATATAGAATAGCCTTTATTATCAGATGCACCTGAGCGAGTGCAGTGAAACATTTGTACTGGCACCTCTCAGTGCCATCTTAGGTACATGTACCCAGGTATCAATACTTTAAGTGTTGTCACAGAACTGAAATAGTGAAAAAAAAGACTAGCATGGGAATACAGAGTTTAGAAGTCCAGAATGAGAATGAAAAGTGTCTTCAAAATACTCAAGTTATAGTTCTTTTCCAACATGAGTCCCTGCCTGCTCGGCTTCAGAACGCAAGGCCTCGCTGCTTCCGTACATCTAGTTTCCATGACAATTTGGTCCTGGGCTCCTATCTGAATGAATGAGCCCAGAGTGCTATGGCCAAAGCATGAGGAAAAGGTTCAGATATATGCCCAGCAACACAGTAGGATGACAAAAAGAGTACCTTTATCATTGGGTTGTATTTCCTGATAATTACAAATAGTTATTGTTACTCAGCACTTTGATCGCTATTACACCGATCAATTTGTGCATAATTATTCAGCAAGGTTACTAAAGAAGCACGGTGTATACATAAATCAAAACAGGACTAAATTGCATACATTGCCTATTGTTTTACTTAAGTGCACTAATGCTATACTGTAATACATCTAATCCCCAGTCATTTATATCTGAAACACAATTGCGATATAAGTTGACAGCCTTACTTGTTGTATGCACCTCTCTTCTAATTACACTTGGTCATTTTGATGAAACAGAATTTGGCTAATTTAGCTACACAAATCAATGGCCGTTGTGAATATATTGAGCATTCTAAGAGCTTAAGAAACAGGGCTAATGGGCAAACCCTTATTCTGTAAACTATAAGCCGTCCAATTCTGGATTCCCCACAAGAGGAAACATTCTTTCAGCTTCTATTTTGTCAAGCCTCTCAAAATTTTGTGAATTTCAATACGGTTGGCTCCCATTATTTTGAACTGCAATGAGTATTGGCCCAACTTTCTTGACCTTTTAATTAAAACTCAAGAGCTTTGGACTAAGAAATCAATTGAGTGTGCCTCCTCTGAACTCCCTCTAATGCAATAGGTTTCTTGCTAAATGAGGAGACCAAAACTGTAGACAACATTCTAGACCAATTATCTGGCATAGCATCCCACTGTTATAAAACAACATATCCTCTGATTCAACGATGTAAGTTTCATGTATGCAAGATGAAGACCAGCAGATAATATATTTAAATTCTCATGTATAGAAAGCACTTGGCACAAGTATGGTGTTTCTTGTAACATTTTCCCATCATGACTTTCTGTAATGCTTTTTCTTTTGGGATTCAATATTCTCGTTTATCCCATTGAGCTGTGATTTCTTTCATACGAACATCCAAACGGAATGGCATTACTCTACTTCCACCTCTTCCTTTTATCTAACTCGTTTTCAAGATTGGCTCCAGATTGAAACCCCTAGCGACAATTTCAGCCATAAGTGTACTTTAACGGCCATGTTTTCTGCCAACTCTCTTCATTTCCTGTTTCAAAAGATGTCCAGATAATTCCAATATATTTTAGTTGCCTGCCTTTACTTTGAAAGCCTTTGAAGGCAAATTGTATTGTGTTAGTCATTTTCATATTGCATTCTGTTCCCTTCATTCCCAATCCCTGCGTAATGTTTTGTCTTTCTTTTTCAATTCCCATTAACTTTTTTTGAAGTTCTGTTTGTGATGCCATCTGGCAAGCTTTATTCCCCAATGACTTTCCTTGTGGGAAGCCATAATGCCTTCTTAGATTTTTGAGTGATATCCTGTTCCTGTTGACTGTACTTTTATCAAGTTCCCATCCCATTCTTTATATGCTGAATTTGCTGAGCCATCAGTTTTCTTGAACGTGTTATTTGTTTGCAGTTTTCAAGCCTTTCTTCCATTTATTTTTTGGAACCCTCTTTCATACCCATCTCTCCCAAGGCTTGCTCCTCAGTTTCTCTGTGAAGAGCTCTTTGCTTCAATTTCTGCTGCCTCCCCTTTATGTCTAACACCACCGATCCAAATTCTAAGCAGAATATTTTGCACACTCTACATTTTTAGGATTGCAATGCTCGAAACATTCACTGTGCCAATTTTTGCTTTACTCTAGCAGTTCTGTACAAATCCCTTCCCTTTCACTGTGACTACCCGAGTGCCAACTACACACAAAGATTCTCACTGCTTTACTTATGCATACTCAGTAGCGCCTGCAAAACTTCACTTTCCAAACCCATTTAGTCAGCCCCACACCTAATGAAAGTATTTTAAGCCATTTAAGCATCACCCACAAACCATACTGTATCTCATGGAAAAGAATACCACATGAGATTCAGTTCTTCATAGAAAATTGCAGCATTTGATTCCATGCAAAGAAACTTACAGCCTCCAGCAGTGGCTTTGCAGATGGTAGCGGAGTAAAGTTCCCTCGATGGGCTTCCTGCCTACTTTCTGCTCACCACCAAACTGTCTGCAAATGTACTGGGTGGAACAGTGGCAATGTGGGGTCCAGTGAGGGCTAGTATCAGTGTGGCAATCAATGAAAAATGACTGACCATTTAACAACTACTTCTCACTACTACTTTTGTTGGTGGGGGAATAAAGGCTTGAGAGGAGATAGCCCGCAGTTCACTCTACCCAGACTTTGGGTCAGACTCTGGGCAGAGTAGTGGAATTTCCAATCCCAGCCCCACTTTGAGAGTGGGTAACCATCTAATCCCCTCCAACCATCACTCACACACAGACAAGCCAACTGCTCCATCCCCCACCCCCCTCAGCCTTGCCATTAATGACCTCCATTCCTCTCTTCACTCATTACCAATCCTCTTTTCCTTTCCTGCTGTGAGACCTCAACTTGCACCCATCCTGTGAGCTAGGGTACAGGAGCTCAGGACTGTACAGCCTCAGGAGTGGTGGCTATTCCTGGTAGCCAATCTGATTGGCTGGGAGCTCTTGCAAGACGGGCATCCTCCCAATGAGTGACTGCCTGCAGCCAATTAATATTCTTTCGTAATGTCAAGGAAAGTCACTAATGGAAAAAGTTGTTTGTAGGATCATTCTATGCACAATTTAGCTGTGTTTACAATTGACATTGCAATAGTGACCACAACTCACAAGCATCCCATTGGTTAAAAAGTATTTTGGGGACTCTTCAGATTATGAAAAAATACTTTTTAAGTGTAACTCTTTCTTTGGTTTTTGTTGGGGAGAGATTGGTGGTGTCAGGTTCTGTTTGGTACACCAGTGTGCAGCAGAATGTGCAATAGATTAAGAATCACTTATTTCTACTGTGTATTGGAAGATGAAGGCTTTCCATTCGCTTGTTCTCTGATGAGGCTAATATGCTGGTCTGGTACTTAGAGATTTTAGGAAGATGTTTCACAAACATGGTAAGAATCATTCATAAGAATCATACTGTTTTCAGTTTTGTAATATGGTCAAAGGACCATCAAAACACAGGTGCAAATTTATATTTCTTAAGCAATCAAACTGTTTTAGTTCCTATCGTAGAAACAAGGAGTAATATTCAATGGTGATGACATTGCAAGATCCTTCCAGTTTTCCCCTGGTTCTATGTCAGAGCATTTCTGATGCCTCTGACAGTCCTGTTTTCAACTTATTTGAGACTAAAGTGGTATATCGTGTAAAATATGCACATTTAATAGTGTATGACAGTCAGTTCATCCTGGGTCTGCAAAATATCAAAAAGGAACATACAGTCTAAGTCACACAATAACATGTCACCGAAATATTTACAATTAACTACTCGCCTAATAACTCACTTTCGACCACGTGTCATTTTTCCTCCTTAATCTAGCAATGATATTTTTATGTGATTTGTTACTGATTAGGAATAAGGAGGTTACCAGGAAAGGACATGTTCAGATTAGGGTATCAAATCATGAGGAATAAACCCTGAATCATTTTATAGCTGGTTTGTGTGTGTACATTCTTCGACACCTCCAACATTTCTGATACAATTCAGGGCTCTGTTCCGTCTGAATTGGAAGAGGAGGCAAATTTTACAAATTCTTCTCTATCACACCTTGCCTGGGGCAGAGTGTGTCCTCAGGCCAAGCAGAAAATCTTTCAAACAAAAAGGCATGTAGCATTTTTTTATGAACTCTAATTGGCAGATAGTTTTTCTCTTTGTTAGAGCCCACAGGCAATAGTTGTTTCCAGGTCTATCCTGATTTTATTGGGGAAAACGAAAAGTTCACTTGCACAGAAAGCAAGCACTCAGTGAGGCGATGCATGCTGGCCTTTGTTATAAGGTAATCAGCAAACAAGAATAAAGCTGTCTTGCCACGATTGTACAGAACTTTGTTGGGATCACCTTTACAGCATATGTACAATTATAGTCTCTAATCAAAGGGGAGATCTATATGCATTGGAAGTTGCATATCAAAGTTTCACCATGCTGGGTCCTGACTTTGGATTTGTGTGTTATTATTACAGGATGAGCAAACTGGGTCTATATTCTTGAGTGTAGAAGAAATGAGAGTTGATGTCATTGAAACATGCTAGATTCTGAAAGGGATTGACCAGAAAAGGTGTTGAGGCCTGGAGACGTGAAGATATACACCAGGCACCGAATACAATATTTCCCACTTAGTGATGGCCCGACAAGATAAATATCGGGTTGTAGTATCGTGCTGTCATGAACATCCTGCTTTGCCCATGGCACCTTGTGGAGGTGCAGCTCACTTGTCACCATCCTGAACCATTAGCATGCAATATGGACCAGTTTTCCATTCCCACTGTAAACAAGAAAGATAGAATGCAGACTGAGGAGAGATTCCATGAAAATATCAGGCCACTGACTGCAGCTATTGCTAAGGAGCATTTTAGTCTAATAAATTTACAGGTCGGGCTGGATTTAATGCCGTATTCAGGTCCCTATCCGCCCCTGGCAAAATAACCAGGGACTGGATGACATCTTGCTCTGCAGTTGATTAACAGAGTGTTAGTCGTTGGGTTTGGGAGGACGCTGGATCAGCAAGATCAGGTTAGAAGGCCCTGATGCCTGATGTGGATTGGGTGTGTGTCAGAATAGACAGGCTTGGTGATTTTGGGATGAGTGGGGGGAAAGAGGGGATTGAGAAATGACTTTGAGGAGAAAGCCCTTTGGCTAGTACATTTAAGGATGTCTATTGATCCAAATTGCTGGGGAGGGGGGTACTTCCTGATATCTCCCAGACACGGTTGTGTTTGCACATGCTAGGAAATGGCAGACAATGAGTTCAACACCCAGTTGGCACCCAAATTTAGGACCACGCCCATTAACTGCCAAACTAGCCCAGAGATGGATCGAAGAACCCATATGCTAGATTTAATGTATGACCCTTTGTCAACTCAGTGAGATATTCTTTCCCTTTACTTTTAATATACCTGCTGTAAACACATACTTCCCTGTAAAATCACCCCTAAAGACCCTGTAAAGTGATAACGTTTCCCCGGAGTTCCCTTCTCTTGAAATCACAAGAAACTCAGCAGCGATTCAAATACAACTTCGAGGAAAAAAAAACTCTGTAGAAGTCAATAATCAAAGGTTTACAGATTTGTTCAAGAAACCATAATGTACTTCGAGCTACTCTGCATGCCTGAAATGTTGCAGTGATGGAGGCGTTGCTCGGAGTGCAATGCCGCAACGTTGACTTGAGTGCTGTGGGCAGCTGTCAACATGTTCAAATAAACCTGGGTCAACACTGAAGCATAACACAGCATGTTCTGCTGCGCAAATACAAATGACAGCTTGTGATAGCCACAGAAACTCGACTCTTGGAGCAAGTATTTTATGAGCAAATCTCAGCTGCAACTCTGCCCTTACAGGTCTGCATTGCAAGCATAAGCAAATATCAAGAGGTCAACATAAAATGTCATCTTGAAAGTACATCAGCTTTGAAGTGCTCTTCAGTTTCCCTGTGTTCACGGGAATGTAGAGGTTTCTCAAATGACAAATTAAAGCGCAAAAGAATTCAGGTCTTTTCTGGCAGGTGAGAGTGCTGCAATGTCAGCGTTCACTGGAGTAGGGGATAAAGGAAAAAAAATGTTCCCCTCAGTATATGCTAAAATAAAGAGGCAAGGCACGGAGAGAATGTTTCCATTTATGAACATGTCCAAAACTCGGGCCGTAAACATAATATTGTCACTTGTCAATTCTATGAGGAGCTCTAAAGAAACATTTCTTAACCAGAGAGTAGCTTAAATGTAGAAACTTGAGTTGAATAGAATAGATGTGTTTAACAGTAACCTCAATAGGCAAATGACAATGTTGGGGGGGGGGGTGGAGGAGAAATGAGGGAGACTTGGAGAAGGCTCCTGTAAGGCATAGACACTGCCATATGCTAGTTAGATCAAAAGCTCTGTCTGTGCTGTCAATTCTGTATAATTTTAAGTAACAATTTACCAATACTCCCCTCAAACCCAGCTTTTTATATCCTTAGGGAAGGATATAAGCATAATTGCTGATAAGAATTTCAGATTTAGCAGTGGAAGTTGTAGCTACTGACTATGAAGCAAATATAAAACATGTCATTCAGTACTATTCCAGATCGGGTCCCCTGCTGCAGAAAGATACACGGATTTATTATTGTCATCTTTCTCCGTGGTCCCCCATAACAAGTGGAAGTTGAGTGCAAGTGGATTATAGGAAATTGTGGATTGTTCAAGTTAAGTGACCGCCACTGTTTGGAGTTGGTGATGGTGCCAGTGGCGGTGTAGAAGATTTAAGTTTGCAGTAATGGCTGTATTTTTCCTCTAGTGTCAACCAGCACCTTGAATAAAGACACAGGGCCAGAAATTGGTGGTGAACTTTTGGAGTGTTTCATGGATAACTTTGCTGCTTAGGGCCTAGCAGGTTTTCTCGTTCTGTCTTCCCAAACTCACCTCATTACATACGGACCACAACCCCATGCCACAAACCCTGCATGGATTTTGCATTGCCTACTCACTTACTTGGGACATCTTGCCACTTGTCAGCGACCTTCAAAAGCACTAAATGCTGTGGCAGTCTCTTTCATCTTTTGTTGTCTCATTCCAGGAGAAAACAGACATCAATAGGGCAGAGAAAGCCAAGATAGGTGGTGGGATGCCCAACATTAATTTCCTTCACTGCCAACTCAGAGAGGATCTGGTAAGTTCACATGGTTATGATGAAGCGTCCACATCTCAGCAACTAAGAATCATTGTCCATTGCTGTGCTACTGCTATCTAACTGTCCTGTTAATTTCAGGGACAGATATGCACTCCAAGGTCCCTTTATTCCGCTATACAGAATCCGACGATTATTGTGTATTCTCCTGCCACGTTTGTCCTCTCCAAGCGCACTACTTCACATTTCTCCAGATCCCGATAGTCTACAGCTTCCTTCCTCACAATCAATTATACAACAAGTTTTTGTACCGTTTGTAAAATGTCTTATTCCTGTTGTTGGTACGCAGGTCTAAATCATTGATATAATCCAGAAACAGAAAACAATTCAGTACAGAATCCTGCAGAACCTACAAATAGGCTTCCAATCACAATGACATCCATTGATTGAGATAACAAGGTGTAGAGCTGGATGAACACAGCAGGCCAAGCAGCATCAGAGGAGCAGGAAGGCTGAGGTTTCGAGTCTGGACGCTTCTTCAGAAATGTGGATCATCGATTGTAAGTTTTTGCTTCATAACATTGAGTCACTTTTGGCTCATTCAAGCTTTTAATTTTCAAACTGTTCTAGGACATGGGACCTTGTCACTGGCAGTTGAGATATGCCATACAGATAGACATCTGACCTGGGGGCGTAGGTAGATATTACACATTGTACAAAAGCTTACCTACCTTTCTGGTGCTAAATGAACCGCCACAGGCTGAACTCTCATTCTGAAGCTGTGTCATGAATCTGACTAGGAGATTGCTGCCTTTCCCACTTTCAGAATTTGCTCCATAGTTTATTAATCGCTTCAGCTTTGACACAGAATTACAAATGGGTCAGCAGTAGAATCAATGGAGAAATTAGTTCTTTCATGTGCAAAGTCACAGCCATATTGTTCCTGTTGGCTTCAATAACACTGATGCTTATCAGCACAGCACACACTCCATATGGTGAAAAATTACTGGTATTATAGCAGTAGCTGCATCCATCTTTAATGCCAAGTGGTAAGATAAGCATTTTCAATGCTGCGACTGCTGTTTCTTGTAGCTACTTCTGCCAGGAGATCTGCTGTCGTGGTATGCCAGCCTTGTGTTTCATGTGCCATGCTCACATAGCCAAGGTATCTCATCTACAGCTGCTCTGTGACATCTATCACCCAACTATGCTTAGGTCAATCTCTTTCTGCTCCGTCCACTTTTCCCTCAAGAGGAGATCTCTACACTGATACTCTTTTGCGATCCACTGTTAATTAAAATAATCATTGTACAACGACTGCCCAGTTCTACATTCCCTGCAGATCTGCCATTTTTCCACTCACCCTCTTCCATTTACTCCATGCAATGACTTATTTGTGACAATAGTTAATTCTTTTTCAATGTTCTGAGAATTTGTTTTAAAATTCTTTACCAGTCACATCTTTTGTCTTTTTTTTGCAACTGGCTCCATTTCTGAAACTGATGCAACTTCATAAATGGATTAGCAGCTCACAAATGTTCTCTCTAGCTCATGTCAAAAATATGATGCAACTTAGGGTAGTCCGTAATGTAACTACGTCGATATTTCATGTAAACCCAATCAAATTAGGTGTAGTACTGGAAAAGTAAACTTAGGTGATAGGGCAGTGGGAACTACCCAAGGTCAAATAAGGATTAAATCATACAATTGTTTGTTTTGTCGGTTCTATCATGTTTTCTAGAAATCCTACCTCAATAGAGTAACTGGAGGAAATACTGGCAATATTGTGAATATAACAATGTAAGTATGGGGATTATAACATCCCAAAGACTCCTGAGGAAATAATGGATTGCAAAATTGGCATGAAATGTAATTAAAGTTGACCACAGCAAAACAATTGGATGTACACACATAATGGTAAGGTCCTGGGGAGTGTTGCCAAATGAAGACTCCTTGCAGTGCAGGTTCATAGTTCATTTAAAGTGGAGTCACAGGTAGACAGGGTGGTGGAGAAGGCATTTGGTGTGCTTGCCTTCATTGGTCAGTGCATTGAGTATAGGAGTTGTGAAGTCATGTTGTGGCTGTACAGGACATTGGTTAGGCCACCTTTGGAATACTGCATTCAATTCTAGTCTCCCAGATAGGGGAAAGATGTTGTGAAACTTGGAAGAGTTCAGAAAAGATTTACAAGGATGTTGCCAGGCTTGGAAGGTTTGAGCTAATGGGAGAGGCTGAACAGGCCATAGCTATTTTCCCTGGAGCATAAAAGGCTGAGAGGTGACCTTATAGAAGTTTATAAAATCATGAGGGGCATGGATAGGGTGAATAGTCAAGGTCTTTTTCCCAAGGTAGGGAATTTCAAAACTAGAGGGCATAGGTTTAAGATGAGAGGGTAAATATTTAAAAGGGACCCAAGAGTAGTGTGTATATGAAACAAACTGCCAGAGGACGTGGCGGAGTCTGGTACAATTACAACTTTTAAAAGGCATCTGGTTGGATACATGAATGGAAAGGGTTTAGAGGGATATGGGATTTACATACAACATCTGGTTAGTATGGTAGAGTTGGACCAAAAGTTCTGTTTCCATGCTGTACAGCTCTATGACTCCATGACTCTAACTATAGAGAAATCTGTGCTGCATATAGAAATGTAGCACAAAGGTTACTTTTTGGAAGGGCTTCAAGATCCTGAAGCAACCTTGCAATGATGTCAAGGACCTGCACATTACTGTGTACAAATATCACAGTTAGGGCAGATTTCAAACCCAATAGAAAGACTCAAAACTCCAGATCGGGAGAGTTCTTAGGAGCATATTCATATGAACCCACAAAGAAGATAAGGACTAACCTATCTAATGTAACTGTGAGTCAGAGCCTGGTATATCTATGATTAACATGTAGGGAAGCATTTAGCATCAATGTGTAATCAATATTGCTACTTGGTAGTCAAAGCCTGAGATGGTTCTTGACTTTGCCTTCTCCTTGATCAGCCAAAGTCACAGTGTGGCACCAAACCACAGAATAAAAGAGATACAGCCATGGTAACTGTGTTGTAGAGTGAATGGGTTTATTTACAAAAGTCACCAAAATGACGGGCTCCCTTTAACAGGTACTGAAGGACATAAATATTCACACAGCATATCAGTCAGCATTTCTTATTATCCACGAATTAATACAAGAGCTCTGTAGGAATAGAAAGAGAAAACGTAAATGATATTGTCTAGTTTATGCAATCCATCAAGTTACAGTAATACAACTGGCAATATTAATCTTCTGTTGCTGATCATATTATTATTTCTGTCACATTGTTCTGAATTCTGCCATGGCTGCTTTTTATTAAGAGCTCTTGTCCCATGGGGTGAAGCCTGCTTCCAGCAAGTAGAGTTTGCAGATAATTCCCTGATGAAGCCATTTCTATCCCAGCTCATCTCGCTGCACCCGTCAGAAACGGACAGGCTTATCAACATGGAAATGCCTTGTTTTGAAGTACTTTCTACAAAGCATCTCTTGAAAAAGCACTCTGACAGCTACTCTGCACTGGGGAAAAAAAGGTACATTTCCATAGCAACTTCAAAAGCAATGACAATTTATTCAAGGAGAGAATGGGGTACCAAACAGTTCCTTGGAACGGTCTCTATCTCAACATAACGTTAAAGTGGAGCCTCTTTTCTGTGACTGAATGAAAATTTTCCGCAGGATTAACAGCCTTTTGCTACTTCTAAAACCTGATGGATGGAGAAGCGTTAGCAAGACAGATTTGGTGTAATTAGATTTGACTAATGTCTTAGATGAATTCTGGCAGAACATACTTTTAAAAATGGGTTTGGCGAAATTAATGATTTCCACTTAGAAGCAGCTGAAAACCCTTTATCTTCCAGTTTAAAAACTCGTTACAAACAAGACTCGGGCCTATACTAATCCAAATGACCAATATTTAAAGGTGATAGGTCTCTGGGAAGAACATTACTGCCAGTGTCTAATGTTTTGTATTAAGTTATCTACATGCAAATTACACAGGCAAATAGCAGAACTGTACAGCATTCCTTTTATTCTACAATAAACATTCTTTTACTATCTGCACACCTACTGAACTCCAAAATCATACATAGCAGACAGATGAAGTTGTCATTGCAAAGAAATGTGTCTTGTTTATAGGTTTTTGCTTATAATTCCTTCCCTGTGTGTTTGGTTTGCAATTGAAATGGGTATGGGGGTGGCACTGAGGGAAGGCAGTTCAGGCAAAGGGAAACATGGGAGAAGTATAACAGACTAGCCATTGTTTAAGAAAATAGACGCGACCAAAAAGTGGGAGGAATGATGACACGAGGAACCCAAAAGAAGTAAATTCAAATGTATTGAAAAATACATAGAAGTTCAAATTTTACACAAATAGCGCATTCATTTTCCCTCTAAACACGATCTTCTACAAAAGTCAAGTGGCTAATTACTGTTAAATATCAAATTTGCTTGCTCTGTGGTTCCCATAGTTACCATCCACAACTTGCATTTATCCGGCAGCATTAATAGAGAGGAGACAAAAACATCCCGAGGTACTTCAGAGAAGCATAATGATGCAAAACGGGTGCTGAGCTGAAACAGCAGACATTAGCTGTGGAAGACTTGGTCAATAGGATTGTGGAGGAGGACAAGGTCAAAATTCACATGACACCAGGTCATAGTCCAACAGGTTTATTTGAAGACACAAGCTTTCGGAGTCTCACTCCTTCTTCAGGTGTCAGACCAGGAGGATAGGAAGGTAGAGCAGTGGAATGGCTGAGTGAATGAATTTCAAAATGCATGGTCAAGTCAATAGAAAGCAATATAGCAGTGGTAACGGAAGGTCTAATACATAAGAGGGCAGAGTCAGGAGAATTTGATGAGGAGGCAAAAAGGGGGCAAAGTGTTTTAGTACTGCAGACATAAGCCATGGAAGATCTGTAACACTCGAGTAATAATTACACACTGGGAAGCATGTATACATGGATTAATCTGCACACCTTTTGATGTAGGATAGAATATAGGCAGCAGTGTTTTGAATGCGTTGGAGCTGATGGAAGCTGGAAATCTTGGGTGGAAACAAATGCAATATGTAGGTAGTATTTTAACATCCACCTCCCTCAGTGGGTGTTCTATGAGCTGAGGGTCACAGGAAAATTTTAATAGTTACCATATTTACAGAGATTTCCAGCCCAACTTCCCTTACATGATATAATGGAAGATGATGGCATAGTGGTATTGCCACTGGACCAGTAATCCAGAGACCCAAATGATACACTGAGAACCTAGATTCAAATCACAGTGTGGCCGGAAGAGAGATTTGAATTTTTGAAAAATTGGAATGTATAAGTCTAATGATGACGATGAACCTATCAATTGCTGTAAAAGCCCATTTGGTTCACAAACGTCCTTTGGGAAATCTGTTGTGCTTACCCAGTCTGGTTCACAAGAATGTGGTTGACTCACCTGCCCTCTGAAATGGCATAACAAGTCACTCAGTTGTATCAAACTACCACAAAGTCTCAAAAAAAAAAGGAATGGATCAGGATATATTGCCTGGCATCAACTCAGGCACTGGAAAAGACAACAGCAAAACACAACCAGCTCGTTCTTGTGAGGTCCTCCTTAATAACACCTTGAGGCCAGTTCCAAAAGTGGGAGAGTGTTTCAGAACAACACTGCAAGAGTCCCTCAGGGTAGTGTTCTTAGTCCAACCATCTTCAGTTGCTTCGATGACTTTCCCTCCATCATGAGGTTAGAAGCAGGGATGTCTGCCGATAATTGCACAATGCTCAGCACCATTCGCAACTCCTCAGACACTGAAGCAGTCCATGTCCAAATACTGCTAGACCTGACCAATATCTCTGTTTGGGTTGACAAGTGGCAACCAACAATCATGCAAGTGCCAGGCGATGACCACCTCCAACAACAGGAAACCTAACCATCATCCCTTGATATTCAATAGCAGCGCCATCACTGAATACCACATTATTGACATTCTGGTGATTACCATTGCTGAGAAATTGAATTGGACTAGCGATATGAATACAGTGGATTGAAGAGCAGGTCAGAGACTAGGTATCCAGCAGTATGTAACTCATCTTCTGACTCCTCAAAATCTATCCACCATCAACATGGCACAAGTCAGGAATGTGATGGGATACTCTCCACTTGCCTAAATGAGTATAGCTCCAAAATACTCAAGAGGCATGACACCTTCCAGGACAAAGCCGCCACCTTGATTGGCAATACATCCACTAACATTCAGTTCCTCCACCAGTGACTCACAGTGATAGCAGTGTGTACTATCTACTAAAAGCACTGGAGAAATTAATTAAGGCTCCTTCCACAGGACTTTCAAAATCCATGTCCAACGTCAACTAGAAGGACAATGCCAGCAGATGCATGAAAACACCATCAGCAATTTCTCCTCCAAGCCACACTTAATTTCGACTTAGAAATATATCGCCGTTTTGTCTTTGTCACATGGTCATGATCCTGGAACTCCATCCCTAATAGATTTTGTGTACAGCGCATGGACTGCAGTCGTTTAAGGCAGCAGCTCACCATCACTTTCCCAAAAGCAACGAGGGATGGGCAATAAATTCTGCATGGCTAGCAGTGCTCATATCTCATGAGAAAAGAAACAAAAACCAGACAGGGTTCAGGTCACCCACTCCTGAGATATTGGGACGTTATTTAAATTGTGAAGTTGTTTTGTGATCATTCAGATAAGCACGTTATTTAATGTCCAGTCTGACAAATCAAAAGCTTGGGCTTGTCAGTCAAGCCTACCGGATAGCAGCATCCTGGCTTACAGTCACAAAGAGGGGCTGGGGTGGAAATCAAATTGGACAGATTGAACTGTTCAGCTGCACAGAGAGTAGGTATAGATTTATGAAGTCACAGGCTGCTCAAGGACTTTGGTAAGAGGGACTAGATTTGAGATTCTTCAAATGCAGAGTCAAAAAGGTCATGACAAGTATTTGAGAGGTACGGCTGGATATCCTCTATATATGAAACCTGGCTCAAGTTTTGGAGATGCTGAGCAGATCCCTGGTAACTCCAAAGGTAACACCTGTGGCATAGCAAGGAAACCCCACTGCCCGACTTACTCTGGCTGCTGTTGGAAGTAAGCATTTCTAGTCTAATGTGCTGGACAACAGAGGAAAGGTACTAAAGGAGGATGTAGTGTTTGGAAATTGGAAGGTGATAGAGTATCCAAGGAAGACTAAAGCACTCTGGTCACAGTTTCAGCAGATGTCAAATTTCATATTGGTATGGGAGGCACCAGATGTTTAAGGACTTTGTGAAGGGAGGTTGGAGATTGGGGAGGGAAACTTAAAAAGATTTAGGGGTCAAGGTTAGTCTTTAGCAGGTGACTAGTTTTATCAGCCTGCCCAGACAGTAGACCCAAACAGCACAGCCTGTGTCTGAAGGTCAGCTCCAAACTAATTTGCGAAAATGATAGTTCAATCAGCGAGTGGTCAATCTGTGAAGCATTTTCTCAAGGGAGACCATAGTTGGAGATAGTATTGATTCCTCTAACATAAATTTAATAATTTCTTTCAAAATAGAATTCTGGGATAGAGTATAAGTAATTTGAGATGTAACATATGCTGCATGTCACGTACTTTAGAAATGTAATTCCCAAATCTTGCCACCACTGCGCTTTCCCTATGATGTTTGGGTCTGTCGCAATGTTCCCCTGAATACATATTGGCACATGACCACCAAGAATCTGAAAGTTCCAGCACAAACCACACATTAGTTGGCCCTTTAAGTTATTGCCAATAAATTTGAAGGGCCTGGTTGTGAACTACCGACAAAAATGCCAACTCAGTCTCATGTGGACCGATTGACAGAGATTGTTTGCTAAAATTAGTCAATAATTCCATTAATATTGTATCATGCAACTACCAGGACAGTAAAAATAAAACTAGGTGGCCCTTAATCTTTATTCATGGAACAATCTGTGTGTTGCTATGATGATGACAACTTTCAAAGTGATGACAGCAGCTAAGGAGAGCAAACTATTTACCAGTGATGAGGTGCTTGATTAATTATTTATTTTTAATTTGGTTATGCATTTCATAATTCTGAAGAGAACTGTGCATCAAGGTAAGCTTAATCATTTATTAATATTAAAAACATGATTAGTGGCGTCTGTACAGGCAGTTGTGAAAGATATTGGTGGAGATCAGTTTGTTGCTCTGGTCTCAGGCTGTGACTTACTTAATGGCCATTATTCAAAGGTCCTTTGCGGTAGTGGACTCTTATGTTGCATACAGTTGGCATTTTCATCCTATCCAAAGGCAAATCTTCCTGGCCCTATTGTAACATAAAACCTGAATATTTGAAAACAAAATTGCACTATCATTCATGAGCTCCCAAAGTTTCTGCAAGTAAATGATAGCTTTCTGTTGCAGGAATTAAAACTTGGATCTGTTTTGCAGGTCTACCATGATTTAGTATTTTCTAGTTCATAACATCTAGTGAGGTTGTAGACATGCTCACTGAGCCAATGGGTTTGGTTGCAAACATTTCATCACCCTGCTAGGTAACATTGTCAGTGCGCCTCCGGTGAAGCGTTGGTATTCTGTCCCACTTGTTATTTATATGCCTCGGATTGCTGGGATGGTTGGTATTACTTTCGGTTTTGTTTCTCAGTGGTTTGTACACAGGGTCTAATTCAATGTGTTTGTTGATGGAGATTCGGTTGGAATATCAGGTCTCCAGGAATTCCCTGGCGTGTCTCTGTGCGATTATGGATGTGTTGTCCCAGTCAAATTCGTGTCCCTCGTTGTCTGTGTGTAGTGAGATCAGTGAGAATTGGTCGTGTTGCTTAGTGGCTAATTGGTGTTCATGTATCCGTATTGTCAGTTTTCTTCTGGTTTGGCCTATGAAGTGTTTCTCACAGTCCTTACATGGTATTTAGTAAATTACCCCAGTTTTTGCCAGTTTTGGGTATGGGATCCTTTACGTCTGTCAGTAGATGTCGTAGGGTAGTTGTCGGTTTGCGGGCTACTCTGATACCTAGGGGTCTGAGTAGTCTTGTGGCCATTTCTGAAATGTCCCTGCTGTACAGTCAGGTGATTAGTGAGTCTGGTCATGTTGTGTCTTCCAGTTGTGGTCTGTCTCCAAGGTAACGGCAGATTGTGATTTTCGGGTATCCATTCCTTTTGAAGGCTCCATTATAGGTGCTCCTGTTCTGCGTTGCATAGTTCTGGCGTGCTGCAATGTGTTGTGGCTCATTTAAATAGTGTCCTGATGCATCTCCGTTTGTGGGCGTTGGCCTGGTTGTTACTGTAATTAAGTATTTAGTCCATATGTGCGGTTTTCTATATACGCTAGTCTGGGGTTCCCTGTTGTTTTTGCATTCTACCATTATGTCCAGGAAGGGTAGTCAATTGTTGTTCTTTTTTTCTTTCATGAATTTTATCGCAGTAAGGATGTTGTTTATGTGTCAGTAGGTTTCTTCCAGTTTAGTGCGTTTAATAATCACGAAGGTGTCATCTACATATTGGACTCAAAGTTTGGGTTGTATAGTGGGGAGCACTGTCTGTTCCAACCTTTGCATTACCGCTTCTGCAATCAGTCCTGATATTGGGGATCCCACTGGTGTTCCATTGATTTGTTTGTATATGTTGTCGTTGAAGGTGAAGAGGATGGAGTGGATAGTGTTGTCCACTAAGTATTTCAATTTCTGTTGGATTCTTTCACAAGTATAAATGTTGGTGTACCTGGCAGTGAGAGAATGGGTCTGAGGGGGACCCCAGTTTGTGTACCTTGTTGTTGGGTAATTTCTTCTCAACTCAGAAGGCATCAGCAAGACAGCCTACCAAAAAAATGAAGCCAGAGGGATCCAACGCATCCCGATTTTATGGCGTCCCCAAGGTACACAAACGGGGGTTCCTCCAAATAGGTCCCGATCACTGATACTTTTCAAGAAGAAGCTTTTCCAGACAAACACTTCAACAAAGCAGGAAACGTAAAAACTGCAAATATCATGATGTCCAAATCAACATTTTTGCTTAATTTTCAAGGAAGCACTTGGTGCCCTATGAATGATTTTAAATTTCTCCAACAAAAAAAAAAGAGTATTTGCAAGTTTTTGTTTTGGTCCAACTTGCATACAAACCGAAAATGATGACAAGATTGTGTTAAGCACACCTTTATTAAAGGGTTGTGTAGTGGCTTCGTTATTGCACTAATAATTGAAAGATCTAGACAATAATTCATATAATTTGTTCATATCCCAATATGGCTAATTCAGAATCTAAATTCAGTTTTAAAACATTGTTACGACAAAACTGACACAAGTAAAACAAAAAAGTGACCATTATGGTTAATTTGTTATTAAAACTCAGCTGGTTCACTCAGGCCCTTTAGAAAAAGAAACCTATTATCCTGACCTAGTATCGCTGAAACATGACTGCAATACAGTCCATGGCACATAGAAGAATCATGCATATTAGACTGGTCCAGAAAGAACTCAGCTATATGAAACCACAATCAATATTCCTTTGCATCTCTGTCTTATACAGGTAACCCTTTGCTCTGAGATTATGCCCTCTGGTTCTAGAGGATCCCACACTTGGAAGCAACCTTTCTGCATCTGCCTTGTTGTTCACTAAGGATCTCTGTTTCAATATGTGGCCTCTCATTTTTCTAAACTTCAATGAGTACAGCCCAAGCTACCCAACCTCTCATGATAAGACAGTCTCTATCCCCGAGATAAACCTTGTGAACATTCCCTGAGCTGCCTCCAGTATATCTTTCCTTGGATAAAGTGGCAAAAATTGTACACGGTTTTCCAGTTGGTGCCTGACTAGTGCCTTGTATAGTTTTGCAAGACCTCCCCTTTCTCACTATTTGCCTTTCTACCTAATTTTTGGGTAATAACTGTGGCCGCAGCACTGATCCCTGGGACACTCCACTAGTCACAGGTTGACATCCTGAAAAATGTCCCCCTTATCTCAACTCTCTCCCTTCAATTAATTAGTCAATCCTCTATGTACGCTAATATACTATCTCCAACACCATGGGCTTAACTGATTAAGTAGGCTAACATCTCTTATATTCAGTATTATGTTGATTAGAAGAATGTATATGAAGTTAAGACTGAAGAGCCAATGCATTTGATTCAAAGCATTCTACAACCAACCAAATCTCCAATCCCTCTGAAGGCTGACTCCAAACCTTTCCATTGGTGAAGACAGGGAACCCAACTAAAATAAATGAAATGATCCAACATTTGAAAATTGCTGAGAGTCAGGGATGTAGTGTGTAGTAGTTGGAAATCTGTCCTGGTAGAGGTACAGCCATTTCCACAACAGAGGGAACTCTAATCCCAGGACTGTTAAGGGCCTCTCAGTTGGTAGAGGTGCCGCAAGGAATGCAAAAAGTTAAACCATGAAAATAGGTCTTTTAGTTCAATGCTACATGCCCAAATTTACAGTCCAAATGAATAATCAATCCTTGTTATCTTTAAATCGAGGATGGCATAGCATTCCAGTTATGTGGCTTGACTAGCAACACCAGCTGGAAAAACAAAGCTTGTATCAGTAATGGGTGACCATGAAAACACTGGATTTTGATTTTACTTGGTTCATAGGTATCTTTCAGGAAAGGAAAATTGCCATCCTTACTAAGACCGGTTTGTATATGACTCCAGCCTCAGCAGTGTGGCTCACTCTTAAATGATTGCTGGAATGGCTTAAGAAACCACTAAAAAGGGAATTAGGAATTGACGGTAAATTATGGTCTTTCCAGCAAAGACATATTTTGATTGAGTAAAAAATATTTAGAGAACAGAACAGGCCATTTAGTTCCACAGGTTTATGGGTTGTGCACATGCCCCAAACAAGTCTTCTAACCTCCCTCTTCAACTAATCTCATCAATACACATAATATTATATAGTAATTTCTCCACAGCCACTGTTATGCACCGTTTTCCTTCAACAATCTATTCTGTTTAATCTTGAATGCTGACATTGTTTCAAGCTCACCTGCCAACTCTGGTGGAGAGTTCCTCAGCCTCACAACCTTGTGTGTACACAGCTTTCTCTTGCTGTCTGTTCCAAATTTCTTGCATTCTACTTTGAATCCAGCATTCGTCATTTGAGACTCCTCGGTTACTGGAAACAGATTGCTCACGCTTGATCATGTTCAATTCTTCCCAAAAATTGTAAAAAAAAAAAAACAGTAAAATTGACAAATGATACATATTGGCCCAATTATCTTGTACACTTCTAACCGGAACTCAGGTATGTTCGTTTCCAAGTATTACCAATCTATACTGTTCCTTTTTCCATCAAGATTAGACAAGAAACAGGTGATGCTATTCAATGATGAAATACTATGCAAATATATAAAGGAGGAACAGCTGGGTCTCAGAGACTGAACTAGTGGACTGGTTTAATCAATAAACTTTCAGTAAAAACAAAACTACATTTCTGCATTTTTGTTTGCCTATTCGCTATGTTATAATTTGCAAAGTTCTAGAGAAATAAAAAGGGCCAATTTGTTACAGTTATTGTATACAGGCAAGTCCCCAGGTTGCGAATGAATCCTGGTTTGGAGTCTGTTTGCAAAATCAGAACACAATGCAGGTTGACATCTAGCAACTATTCACAAGCATTGGAAATAGTCATTTGGCAGGTCTTTAACGTTTCACCTGTCTATGGGATTGTGTTCCATAAAAGAGCTTGCAAACGGAAAAACAAGGAGACAGAACCTCTTACTAGAAATCTCAAAACACTTTACAAGTGAAGTACTTTGAAAGTGTTCTTATGTAAAAAAGATAGCGTCTAATTTGTACACAGGATAGCTGTGTGATAATGACTGTTTAATTTGCTTTTGTGATTTTGGATTGAGAGATACATATTGGACAGGATACCAGGGATAAAATCCCTTTGCCTTTTCTCAAAACAGTGCCGAGATGTTTTACATTTTACAGAAAGCCCATTCAAAGTGAAATTCTGTTAGCTGCCTTCTCGGACAGAATTGTTTTGTCTGTGGATTGGGGATATATAGTATTAGTTTTTGTTTTAGGCTAAGTGGAGGAAGGACAGAGTTGCTGGCAAGTGCCCCCCCACCCCACCTTTATATGCAAGTTACTTGTGTGGGCAATTGCTTATGTTTTGAGATGCCAAACCTTTCTTGATTAGTGGTTGAGCTGTCAAAAGTATGAGTTGTATCTGAATGGCAGAAGTCATTGATAAAATGATTGACTGTATAATAGGGAGAACGCTCTTCAATCAAAGGTGCCAAAAGCCTGCCTGGTGTAAAATGCCTACTGCTGACCCCAATCATCTGCTGACCCCAATCATGTGCGCCAACCCTAACCCTAACCCTAAACCATCATGGTGATGAGACAGTACGATTTGAGAAATGAGGAGTGATCATCTATTTCCATCGAAGCCTCGACTGAAAACTTTGGTGAAGGACTCTTAAGTTTTCACCATCACCAGCAATGGTGCAGGCAGATGGCAGAACCTTGCTATTCATTTTACTGGCAGCAGCCAAAGAAACAGCTGTCAATAGGTCCTTTCGTTTCTGCCTGTCTGTGTTACCGGCCCAATGAGAGTGCTGGCATTAAAAACGGGAGCAAGAGTAAGCAATTCAGCTCTTTAAGCCTGCTACCATTCAACATAATCATGGTTGATCATCCAGCTCAGTAACCTGTCCTTGCTTTTGTCCCATTGTCTTTGATCTCTTGAGCCCTAAGAATTATATTGTCTTTTTGAAAAATTCGTTGTTTTGGCCTCAACCAGTTTCTACGGCAGAGAATCCCAAGAAAGCAGTCAGCAGGCATTACAGCCAGTGAGCTCTTCCACAGCACATGGAGACTCGAAAGAAAGGCCCCAGCCTCTCCGCACCAGAAATCACTGACTTGCTGCAGCTTGATGTTCTCCCATGCAATGAGGGGCTCTTCCAATACCATATGATGATAGTACCCTGGCAAAACAATTGTCAATCACAGAGGGAAAAAAAAGCAAGTTAGAAGAAGTGAATAGTATTTGGAAATAAATGTTCTAGTCATACCAGAGCTCCATTTTGAAGTACACGAGATGAGTTCGACCATTGTGTCTCATTCACCTGGTTTTTCTGTCTGATGCCACTAATTGACAGGCCAGCACTAAGAGCGTACCCAGGCAACAAGGGTTCTCTCCCATTAACTCTCAAACCCTTTACCAACTCTCCCACCTTCCAACTATTTCCAAACAACTGGTAAAATTACAACCTTTGCTACTTTGTAAACAATTTACAGTATACGTAAATTAAATGTTGCACTGAGTTATTTCCTGTATTCCTTTTGTTCCTATGTAATTAGAAAAATCCTTGCAAACTTTTCAGGCAGAGGGTGGTGTTTATATGGAACAAGCTGCCAGAGGAAGTGGTGGAGACTGGGTATAATTACAACGTTTAAAAGGCATCTGGGTGGGTACTTGAACAGGAAGGGTTTAGACGGATATGGGCCAAATGCTGGCAAATGGGAATAGATTAATTTAGGATATCTGGTCAGTATGTACAAATTGGACTGAAGGGTCTGATTCCATGCTGTACAGCTCTATGTTAATTCATTAGTCAATTTGGTATTGTTTTGCTGTTGTGTTCAATTTTTCCTTTGTGAACAGCCAAGATCTGGGGGTGTGGGGGGTGGTACTCTAGCAGCATCAGTGAGAAACACAAAACCAACAGGGTTTCCCTCACCACCTTAGCCATCGACATGAAGGTCAAACTGTGCAGTTATAGTGTGTATAAGATATTGCTGGGTGATGGGAAGTGCTATGCCATGATTAATGGGAAGCTCTTCCAGTTTCTGAATTCAAAATGTAGGTCAGCATTCCTCTCCAAGAGAGTCCCCTGACGGATCAACTGTACTTCTTGTTCAAGTGCAGACACAAAGAGGGGGCAGGCTGAAGCAATTCAGAAAAAGTGTTCCTGCCATGCAGTGAAGTACCAGCAATCTTGTTGAGATTATGGCTAGTCATAAGCCTGAGGAGCACATACTCGACATCAGCCAAAGAGATTAAGAAGACCAAGCAGCAACAAAGACAAGTCAGCGCAGCTACTTCTAAGGTTAAATAAAACCCAAAAGAACTGCGGATGCTGTAAATCAGGAACAAGAACAAAGTTGCTGGAAAAGTCTGGCAGCATCTGTGGAGGAGAAAACAGAGTTAACGTTTCGGGTCCAGTGACCCTTCCTCAGAACTTCTAAGGCTACTTAGAATGCGACACCCAAACGAGTTGGGCTGAAGAGTCCGTTTCCATGCTGCACAGTTCTATGACTAATGAATTAACAATTTGGTATTGTTTTGCTAATGTGATCAATTTTTCTTTTGTTAACAGGCAGGATCTGGGCGCTACTCCGTCAGCATCAGTAGTTTGCCAAGTCAATGAAGTCAGAAGCACCATATGTTGGTGGAAAACACTAATTTCATAAGCTTGTCTGTAAGATAAAACCAGACTTTTAAAAAAGCTTTTCTTTAAAATTTACTTTTTAAGAAATTCGGTAATGGGGAATGCAATAGAATTGTAATTTGTCTCAGTTTGGGAATCTTCTCTCATTTTGAGTCTTCTCAGGATTAATTTTATGAGCTGGAAGAGAAACCAGCAGTCAACTCTTCAAATGTAAATTGACATGAAACCCAAAATCTGCCATACCAGTGCCACATGATTAAAATACAAATGACCCAGGGACTAATTATCCTTTTGGTGCTCACCATTTGAAGCCAATCCTGTTGGCAGAATTCATAAGCAATTCTGAACCCAAGGTCATTGACTTTCAAACCATTTTACTCAAATACAATGATGAACAAACACAGTTCATTGCTTGTGAAGTGTTTTGAAGCATTACTGGATTACTGAAAAGCACCACATAAATGGAAGTTGTTCTTCAAATTCACGAATAGCAAAACATAAGCTCAGTTGTAAATGTTCCCTTCAAGCATGGCAGCTTTGTTGTGCCAAACATATCAGCTCTGTGCCCTTTGTATGAATAGTCCCTAAACTAACACACAGGAAGAAATCACTCCCTCCGCTGATGTATCCAATTTTTTGTTCCTCCTCTTGCACATCCTGACTCCACTATTACAACTTACACTTCTCTCATCTTTTACCCTTTCCAAAACTGAATGAGGAATGAGGACTTTTCATGTAATATAAGCTGCCAATCTGGTGGATTCAGATCATATGGCAACGGATCAAGAGGCTGGCAATATAGACTGCAACTTGATAGAACAGGCAAGTGAAACATCAGAGGTTGACTCAATTCATCTGTGCAAGAGGCCAGAAAGTATTGCTTACAATGGTAATCATCATCCGAAGGTGGAACGAGAGAAAGGGAGAGAGTATCAGTACAAGATGAAATTCAATCATTACCTTGAGAAAAGGACCTTGATGAATACTTGATAAACACTTTTGCCTCCTGTAGATGTGCAGACATGAAATATTCTTTGCTGAATATTAGATTGCTCACAGAACTTACAATCAACAAAAGGTGATAACAGGCATCAAAGCCTTGAGACATCTATTCGTATTCATTTTTTTATATTTGCTAGTCTCTATCCTCTTTAAATTACTGACTACAGAATTAAAGAGAATACATTTTTGAAAAAACACATTTTTACCTTGACTGATTTAAGGTACTTGAGATTTAAGCAGGCTGTCTGGGAAGCACGGAAATTTTCAGCATTTGCATTTTTTAATTGTCCTCCAGGATCAAAAGATTGATCCAACAAGTTAAACTGAAAGCTTTGATTGTAATGCTGCATAAAATGTGGATAAAGATGCTTGGGATTAACTCTCCCTTTTGCAAAATTACATGGCTAGATGAAAGCCATCTGATCTTTTTTAGTGATTATCGTCTTTTTTAGACATATTAACTCAATCTCTACTGGGTGCAAGCCTTTGCAGTGATAAGTGTGCAACGTATGGGAGTTATCCATGTTTTTGCTTTGCCTCCTAGTTGACAGGGATACCCAGTCTTTAATGGGCTGTCTCAATGCCCTACTACTCACTGTCAAAACCATTTCTTTCACTCATTATGACAACCACTGTTATTCTATTATGATGCTGTGTGACCTGTAATTATGAATGGTTTTCTTTTGCAAGATACAATTATTTGAGTGGCTCTGCTTAATACTTTTGAGGCCCCTTGAAGAACATATGAACCTCTAAGTAATATCCCACACAGACCAAACATATAAGCAATTGCTAGTATCTAGATAATTTGCAAATACCTGAAGGAAAGAGAATGAAAAATTTTTATTTTTCTCTATTCATTCGTGGGATGAAGGTGTTATTGGCTAGGCAGCACTTATTGCCCAGAGTCAACCACATTGCTGTGGGTCTGGAGTCACATGTAAGGATGGCAATTTCCTTCCCCTAAAGGACATTAGTGAACCAGATGGATTTTTCCAACAATCAATTCATGGTCATCATTAGATTCTTAATTCCAGATAATCATGGAGTTCAAATTCCACCATCTGCCATAGCAGGATTTGAACCTGGGTCCCCCAGAACATTATTTGGATCTCTAGATTAACAGTCCAGTGTTAATACCACTAGGCCATCATGTCCCACTGCATTTCAGGCTGATAATCTGAATGTAGCCAACAAAGTTTCCAACACTCCAGATTTTTTGGGATCTCCAGAAATCAAACATCAACTTGGTCACTGCATTCAGCTGTGGAAAAATTAAAGGGCTTAATTTTTTGTTTATCATTTATTTCATTTAATAGATATTATAAGATTGGAGACAGGGATTGTATAAATAGTTGATATTCATGTCAGAATCCGATCATAAAGAATGTTATTTTCATATTGCATTTGAGAGGTTCTACACAAAGAAACTTGATTTATAGGGCACCGAGTGAGCGGAATGTGGAGTTAGGGCTATTGGTGACAATAAGTCATGTGATGATGCTTTCAAAACTAGGTCTGAGCTCCAATGGTAAAAGAGATAGTGCAAATCAGTTCAGCTAATTCAGTAACAAAAAGCAGCTTGATGAACAAAATACTGCTTCACGTCAGCAGGGCGAAACACAAAGGAGAATCTTGCACAAATGTACCCCAAGGTAATACTGTCAAAAACATTTTGAGCACAATTCATTGTAATACATTTCCTGACAATTAGGAGTGGATACTTATGGATCCTCACCCATGGATTCTAAACGCACATACAAACCATTTGCTTAAAATGTTCCACAAACTGAGCAGCAAGAACATTTTCCTCGTAAGAATATTTCAATGTTGAACATTTCAAGAAATTATTATAATTTTCTTAATCCATTGATATCAGCTGTTAAACTAAGCTGAGAGCTATTGACTCTGGGTAAATGCTGCAAATGACATTTATTGCCATTTAGAGTGACAAGCTCACAAATTCCCTGAACGATGCGGAGCTTTGTTTAGCTTTCAGAATGACATATATCAAAACAGGTCACCATTTGAACACAAACAGCTACCTTAATTTCTTATGAGTCATTCTTGGAAGCTCTAATGGGTCAGCAATGAGAAAGGCGAAGGAGAAAAATAAAACAAAATTGCAAATACAACTCCGAGAAAAATAGTTTGTGAGCTTATGGATAATTTTCCATTGTCACTGGTCTTGACCAGACAACTCAGTGATAAGCGATACTGGGTTGGATCAGAAGCCGAAAGGACTGATGATTAGTCCTGCTGATCTGCGTGTTGGTTTTTCACATCCATCTGCCTCCAGACTATTTTAGAGGACATGGCATTACTGCTGACAGAGCCATGCATCTACATACAGTGGCTCATTAGACTTATTAAGAGCCTAATTAAGGGCAATTAAAGGAGGCCAGTTCTCTAAGCAGTGGGAGCCAGTTGGACCTAGAGGTGCCCTCTTAAGTGATAGGCCAGGGGCCAGACAGGGTGAGAGAAACAAAGCCTTGAACAAGGACTTCCTCCCTATGCCACCCCTTGCAGTGACAGACTGGCTGCTGAATTTCAGTTTAATTAAGAAGATTTACCTCTCATATTCTGACCTTCCTTTGCTGGTCCTCTATGGAAGACCGCTGACTGACCGTTCAGCTTCAAAAGACCCCTCTCTCGTTCACTGGGCCAAGAATCTGGCTGCATGCCAAACAAGGGGGCGCTCCTTTGAATGAGTGGTTTCTTGGCAGGGGTCAGGATCTGGAAACCTTACTCTATTCTGTTTCCCAACTCCCAGGTGAAAAATTCAGTCCACTTCCTCCTAACTATATTTAGCATCAGCATCAGAAGGCTTGTTCAAAAGTATTCCTCATGGAGCATGGTTTTCACTTTGTAATAAAATTTAGCTGTCACAGGGTAACGTGTCTTTTTGATATGATGAACCGCCAAGAGGGGGCCATATTGCAGAGTGTGGAGTTTCAGAATCTCTTAAAAGTTGCAACTCTCAGATGCCAAGATAAAGAACGAATGATTGTGGTTCAGATTTGTATCTGACCAGAACAAACTCAAAACAGTTTGAACTGAAAGCCCAAACCAAATCAGTTGATGTCTCTCTCTCTATTTGATTGCAAATTGCCTCCCCAACTCCTTTTTTCCAGTCTTGTCATTTCCATCTAAGGAACAGTTTCTACAGCACTAAAATGCAAATTTCAGCAAGTCTGGCAGCATCTGTGGAGGGAGAAACAGAATCAACATTTCTGGTCGACAGTCTTTCAGGAGAATCGGAACATTTGTAAATGTAATGGACTTTCAGCAAGAGAAATGGGCAGGGTGAGAAAGAGAGCAAAAGGGATTACCTGTGCAGGGGGGAAAACAGAAGAGATTAAGTGAAAAACATGGTCACAATGCAAGGCCAAAGTGGTAGAAGTGTCAAGAAACAAAAGCTGTGCCAGGAGGAAATATGAATAGCACAATCATGAACACAAGCTATCCGAAAAAAATTAGAATGAAACAAAGTAGAGGTTACAATCTGAAATCGTCGAAATCAATGTTGGGTTTAGAAGGGTATAGAGCCTAACTGAACACTGACGTTTTGCTTATAAAGCTTTATTGAAGCATTAGCAGTCCAAGGACAGAACAATTGTGGTGAGAGCAAGGTAGAGAATTGCAATGCTTCTCCAGTATCTGGTGGCACTTTCAAATTACAGGATGCCCACAGGCTTGTACATGTTAAGTATCCGCTTCCCAAGAGCTTCCATTTGTCCATCGGCTGGGGAAAGGACCATATGCTAATGTGATAGCAAAACAGTTTCGCTGAACATGGGTAATGCTGCCAAATTATTTACCTGAGGCACATATGAACATGACCACCCCCAATGTGACTGCACTGGGCTTGCACACTTGCTGTCAGTGATGTGAGCCAAAGCCATTTATTTATAACATCTCCTTAAATTGTTGGTTCCTGCCAATAATTAGAAAGACTACTGATGATAAATGTGGCGTAAAATGTAAATGTTGCAAATCAGAACTGCTTAGAGTATTTTTTATTCTCTTCCCTATTCTGTTGTGTGTTAATATTTCTAACACAGAAATGACACCGTTTTACCAGAAATCATGTAATTTGGGATTAGTTTGGATTTTCTGCTTGGGATTTGTTTTGTGCTATGCTAAACCTCTTGTAAATGACAGCTAGAAATAAACCATGCATTGAATTCTTCTCCAGCCTGGATACTGAATGGGTATTAATGGGCACTATTCAGCAGCTGTCATGCTAATATCCCACTGAATACAAAGAAACCTATTTAAACCCCAGCTCCACTCCTATCATTGAAAATCACAGTTTAACCCTTTTTTAAACAAAGCATTTTTCCAAAGAACAGAGCAAAGTACAGTTCATAATCACCACTTTTGGGACTGGCTTCTTTTTCGTCAGCTACATGTTTAATGCCAACTGATTACCTACTTATTGGGATCCGCCACTGGTCTTCCTATGCAGGTAGTCTTGAGGACAAACTCAGTCAAATAACAAAGATTTCAGCATTTTCAAAATCGCTTTGATTTATTGATTACCACCGCCCCCCGACTTTGACGCTGTTCACTATTGCAAGTCTCCGACCAGTCGAGCTGAGTTAGAGAGAAGCATTGAACTGAGTTTGAACATTGAGCTGCCCTGTATCCTATGCAACCAACCCGTAAGGTTAAAAAAATGGACTAAGTTTCAATGAATGTACATGACATAATGCCGCCAGTTTACTTTCCAGGGGTTGTGTGATCCAATGGTTATGTTTTCGACCATGGATATTTTCTTGGTTTGTAGCCCCCAACTGGTGCTGGTCATCTCAGTTAATTCAACGACCAGGGTGGGTTCAGGAAGTGCTGGCTGTGACAGACTTGGGATCCGCCTCCTTGCCCTGACCCTGAGAGTGGAAGACAATGACAAATCACTACTGACAAATTCTGCCAAGGAAACAGAAGAACACTAGTGCATAATGAACCACAGACCTTCCATCAGGTACAGTACACATAGTGTACCATTGCCTCACCACTAAAGTTCTGCATCACCATTAGCAACCAGTATATTTAAAGAAAAATAAACATTTGAGCACAGCATGGTACCAAAACCAGTAGTAACTAGTTAATGATTATTATTTGAGGTGGGGCTATTTGAGGAGTAAATGTTGATCAGGGCTTAAGGACAGACTTCATACATTACTTTCAAGCAAAAATTAAGAAAATGTTACATGAACGGTTTAACGCCAACTCAAACACCAGTACATCTGGCCTTAGTACTGCACTAAATCTTCAGCCAAATGATTAATCTGGGGAGTTTGAACCCAGATCCTTCTGATTCTGTGAAGACAGTGACATTATAAAACTCTCCCAGCTTCAAGCTGGTTTCCAGTCTAGCTAGTCGTTAAGAAGCGATCATTTGTGCAGATTGGTAACATTTCTGCATTAAAAAATTGAACCCCATCTCAATGCATTGTGAGATAACAAGATGTAGAGTTGGATAAACACAGCAGGCCAAGCAGCATCAGAGGAGCAGGAAGGCTGGCGTTTCGGGCCTAGACCCTTCTTCAGAAAATGATGATCCCAGCTAATGAGAGTGAGAGAGAGAGAAAATTTGGCATTCTCCTAGGGCCGGTCCATGATTAAGGCTTGGCTGCAGCAACTTTGGCTTCTATTACATTAATCCATTAGGCTTCATAGCCAATTTGTTCAGAACATCAGCTCAGTTACATGACCTTACATGCACTGTTGAAAGGCACAACCAGTCAATGTGTAACTTTCAGTCTAGACATTACAAACCACTGACAATCACAGCAGATAATTTACTTTGCCTGTGTCAAAGAAACTTTGATTGGCAGAACACAGGGGTTCATGAGAGACACTGACCGGATAGATGACTTGTCCATCCACATCAATCAATGTAACAAGCTGCTCCCTCTAGTGGCTTCAAAGAGGAATGATAAAGATCATTCACTGGAGTCACAAGGGCTAGGCTTTGGAATGGCGAGCTAAGTTTTTTTTCAAATCGTGCCTTCCTCCTAGAAAAAGCTTTATTTTTTGTTCTCTCCACAATGTAGCACTTCATCTTCTGAACAGACTGAAAGCTAACAATATTGTGTTCCCTGAAGCATAATAAAGCAACTTTGAGACTTAAACATTGAATGGAGAGCTAACAGATTAGTTCCTGTTCAACACTAGCAGGTTTTATTTAATAGAAGGGCAAAAATATTAAATAAAGGAATGAAGAAATGAACTTACATTCTTAAGACTCTGTCATGACCTCAGCACATCCAAAGCATTTCTGAGGCAGAATCACACACGGGCCGAGACATTAAACTCCTATAAATAACTGGTACATAGGTAGCAGTTCTGAAAGGGTAATGCTGTAGATTGTATTAAACTCCATCCTGTACAGACTTGGGTGGGGAAACTGAGAAAATAGCTTTGGTATAAGGTAAAGTCTCCATAGTCTTCCCAGACCATAGGACTGTTCTCCCATTACAGAGACAGAGTTGATGAGCAGTGGCTTAGCCTGAGGGTCACCATGCCTCAGGCCAGGGAAGACGTTGATAAGGAGAGTCCTTCATCCTTCAGCCGGTGAAAGGACTGAACTCGCTCTGTTAGCATCGCTTTTCACCATAAACCAGCCATCCAGACAACTGAGCTCGTAAAGAGGACAGATGGGTTGTCTATGTCTCTTGGTAGTCATAGTAACAATGTCTAACCAGCTTTGTAAGTTGCACCTTATCGCTTTCAGGCAATAAACTACATCTTGTTAAGAAATGTGGTTCTTAATGTGGTTAAGAAGAGGTTCTTGTTAAGATTCAACAGGGTTGTTCCTCTCAAGCATAACCTTAGACCCAGTAAAGGAAAGAGGATCAAAGGCAATGTCTTTCTACCCACAAATGCCAGAACAATGATGACTTACTGATCAGAAAATCTGTCCCACTGCATTGATTGAGGGATACACATTGACCATGATACTGGGGAGAATTCCAATTCTCTTTGAATAAAACCATTAGATCTTTTACAACCTCCTAAGAGTGCAAACAGATGTTCGCTTTAAGGGATCTTCTGAAATATACCAGCTCCAGCTGTTTAGCACTCAGTCAGCACTTCAAAATTTCAGGCCTGGATGATATCATAGACTCCCTACAGTGCAGAAAGAAGCCTTTCAGCCCATCAAGTCTGCACTGACCCTCTGAAGGCCATCCCACCCAGACCCTGTTTCCCATATCCTGCATTTACCACAGCTAACCTGCCCAGCCTACACATTCCTGGATACTATGGGTGAATTTAGCATGGTCAATCCACCTATCCTGCACATTTTTGACTGTGGGTGGAAACCGAAGCACCTGGTGGAGTCACACAGACTGTGAATGTGCAAACTCCACACAATCACCCAAGGCTGGAACTGAATCTACATCCCTCGCACTGTGGGGTAGCAGTGCTAACCACTGAGCCACTGTGCCGCCCATTTTCAACTCTCTGGAACGGAGCTTGACTCCACAGTCTTGCAACAGCAAGATAAGTGTACAATTACAGCTACCACTCTCAGTAATTCTTTAGCAGATCAGTTAATCAGTTAGTTAGATCTCTTAATACTTTCAATTTTATGCATCTTAAATTAAAAGTAGACAATGTTCATTTCAACTGAAGAGGTTAGGGATATCCCAGGATTATAATCTCAGAATTAGGTTAAGGTGTTAAGAGGCAATTCTTTTTCCAGAGAATAGTGGATTTGTGAAATAAGCTGCCTGCTTGTCCAGTCAATGCTAATTCACTAAATTCCTTCAAGCCTAACCTGTTTGAAGAGGACATCAACTCTGCACAGTAGACAGAATCTACATATCATGCTGATTTCCCAGATTTGTTTTGATCGCCTGGAGGACAGTGGCAAATTTTCCATACATTTTCCCCATAATTAGCCTGGGTTTTTAATCTGTTTTATTGACTCCAGAGATCACATGGCTTCAGGGTTGGGTGGCGAGTGTATGTATCATAACATACATGGCACTACAGCTGTGTGTACCAGGCTGTATGGGGCAGTGAATCTTGTCTATCAGTGTTACATAGCCAGACTTTTGTCATTACCCTTTAGTACATTACAATAATTTTTTTTTTGATTTGAGTTATTGGTACAATGTAAAAGCAGAATGCTGTGCTTTTTTATCTGAAAGGGGAGTACACATTTTCTAACATGAATATACTCACATTCTTGTGTCTCTAATACAAGCTCATCTAGATCTCATGGTAAATATTCTGTGCTATGATGATTTTTCACTCACAATATCCATGCAGTGACAGGTCGGAATAAATGATCACCTCGCTCATGGGAGTTTAGACCAACAAAAGCTCTTGACTGGTCACTTAGAAGGCTGAAAGCAAACAACATATTCATTTTCCACCAAAAATGTCCCTTTGTGTTGTGTTGAACTTGGTCCTAAAACTGTCAGGGAGCCTTTTTAAACTGACCCTTTTGTCTGTGTCACACTTAAAATCAATGAAGCAGTAGTCTCTGTTTGAACTGCCACAATCACACCCAAGACATCATGGGGTCTGGATGCTTGATTGTGCCTTTGTGAATTGACACTGAGGTCAGTTTGAACAGCGACCGTAATTATAGATAAGTATATGGTAAATTGTTTCCAAAGCATTTTAAATCAAAATTTTCACCCTTGGCGTAATTCAAGTATTAAGACAAGTATCATCTTCTACAGAATAACAGTTACATCAGGGAGAGATTAGTGCATTGCTCAGTTTTAGGAGATGACAGTGTAAACCAGAAGAAAAATATTTGCAAAAGAACCAGAGTGGAGATTTATCTTAACGAGCTATTATATTCTGGAATGGACTTCTTGAAAGGGCGGTGGAAACAAATGCACACCAGATAAACAATGGAAGAGTAAAAAAGACAGAGCTGTGTGGAAGGAGCAGGGAAATCTGTCTGGGTGGATCTATTGTAGTCAGTACAGGTTCAATGGGCTAAATGGCCATGGCCTCCTTATGTAGTATCTGGTCTAGAAGGCTCAACACATTTCCCTATAACATTGGGGGTTGATCCAGCATCGGAGGAGGTCAGAGTAAGTTATTTTTGGCAGGAGTAGCATGCCATGATAATGGTGATGCTTCTTGTATGTATTTGATAGAAAACTGTAAAAAGCCAATATACTTGTAAGAAATAGGAGATGTTGGGCAACGCAGGGAGGAGCAACTTAGAAAACGAAAGGACTGCGGATGCTGTAAACCAGGAAACAAAACTGAAGCTGCTGGAAAAGCTCAGCAGGTCTGGCAGCATCTGTGAATTAAAAAACAGAGATAATGTTTTGGGTCTGCTGACCTTTCCTCAGGGCAAATTAGCTCCCTGTATATACCCCATCTAACTCTATGGATTTTGTTTTTAATTCCTTCGCAGGATGTGGACATCACTGACTTGGCCAGCATTTATCACCCAACACTAATCGCCCACAGGGCAGTTAAGAGTCAGCCACATTGGTGGGGGTCTGGAGTCACGTTTAGACCAGATTGGGTAAGGGCATTAGTTTCCTTCCTTAAGACAGTATTGGACCCTGACTTGCAGAAATAAGTGAGATTCCCTCACACTTTAATGCTTGCATTATTCTAACAAGGTCTAAAAGGGGCCAATCATAACTGGTAATGTAACCAACTCATTACTAACAGTCCAACTACCCACTTTTCACCAAATTGCTGAGCTTTAACATCAATTCCACTTTTAATAATGCACAGTGAACACAATCTTGTCCTCAATCTCAGCTGCAGTCCTGAAATGTTAACAAAGCAGATAGCTAGGTTTCACTCTTATAGAGTTACAGGTTGCTTTCTGTATCCAACTATTTTTCTGATGTCAGGATCACTCATCAATCCCACTGCACAGTGTGGGGTGAAAATTAACCGCTTGGGGCCAGTCAAGTTTCCAAAAACAGAAAGTAAGTATTCAGTCAAAACTCAGACCTGCACCATTTGGTCCAGTCCACCGCCGTGCAATTTCATACTTGTTTCATCTCATATTTTCTTAGGCATCCAGCCAAGTTTAAAATACATTCAACAGTTTGTTCAAATCCCTCGGTACTTTGCGAAGAGAAATTCAGTTCATAAAATAAGTTGTCAGCAAGCATGCCACTCCCACCAGTAACAAGGGAAAATAACCACGTTTAGATTGTGCATTTTTCAACTTCAATATGTTGCAAACGCAGAAGTATGTTTAAGATATAGTCACCACTGTAGGAAATGCTACAGCTTCAACAAAGAGCAACATGATAGTAACTAACTTGTTTTAGTAATGGGGGTTGAAGGTTAAGTACTGGATGATGAAATGGGGGAGGGTTTCCCAGCTCCACTTTAAAACAGTGCAGTGAGATCTTTCAAACCCACCTGAGAAGGTAGATGAGGCCACAGTTTAAGTATCATCTGAGAGACAGCACATTGATGATACAGTACTCCCTCAGTCCTACTCGGACATGAAAATATTTCAAAATTTAAGGTCTGGAGCCATCAGCTTTAGCCGTCTGTTATTGTTCAAGTCTATCGGTCTTACTTCTACTGTTAATGCTGTGTAAGTTAACTTCAACTGATACATCTTAGGAGATCCCAATGTCTCTTCCTACGTGTAGTATAGTTAGCCAGTCTTAAGACAACATAATCTGTTTTTTGTAGTCAGTATGTAATGAAATTAGACTTAGTATGTGCTCTTCCACCAATGACTTGTGAGTGATTAGCCCTTCAGCACTTAATACCAGTAAGCCCAGTGGATAAGGATAAGGAGAGTTAGTGATAGTATTTCTACCCAAGGAGATGTTAGCAGACCTGGGTACCAGGTAATGTGGGTTTTTCCTCCAGGTCATTTTACTTGATGCAGCAATGCTTATGCTTTCGCTCATAACATAACGATCTAAGCATAAATATCATGGTTTGAAGAATCCATAAGACATTTATTACAGGTAGCTATAATATACAAACATTACATTCATAAGCATATCAGTGCCTGAGCTAACATTGAATTAGTAAGTTAAACAGAGCAGCATGCTTTCAATAGTGTACCATTTTTGAAGTGATCTCAGTTAAGCTAGTGTGAGAGATCTTTATACCACTGTGTCTGAAACGGTCATGATGTCACTTAAAGCTACACTGACCATGAGACAGAACACAATACCAGGTGTTGGCATCTCTTAAACATGAGATTGCATTGCAATGCTCCCTTCAGACAGATATTGTGACTCTGCCTTCTCTAGCATTAAAGCTCTGGGCTCCTCTAATTCTGGCCACTTGCATATTTCAATTTTCTTTGCCCCACCATTGACATACATCCCTTCATCTGTGTGTACTCTAACTGTGGAATTCCTTTCTCTATCCTCACTTCTTCCTTACTCCTCTCTTCTTTGTTTTCATAAAAGAAAACTTACATTTTGATTTCTCTGCATTTGGCTTTGCATCAAGGTTTGCCTCACAAGACTCCTACAAAGACACCTTGGGATATATTAACACTTTACAGACACTACATCAATTCAAGTAGACGATGCTATCGGAAAAACTGCGATTTCTTAGTCCAAACGAACACAGTGCAAAGTGATGAGGTCATGGATAGTGTGGGATACGGTGGCTTGATGGGCCATAGTGGGGTCATAGTGAAGGGGGAGGTAGGAGGTGATGTCTGGGAGGTGGTGTTCGGCTTTTGCAACATAGAGGTCCATCCTCCAGACTACCACCACCTTGCCTTTGTCAGCAAAGTGCATCAACGTCCCACAAACAGCAATGTGTTATTGACCAGATATTACTGACAGGGTGGGATAACCAGCAGGCAGGAGACTTAGAGTAATTCTCCTGCTGTTTTTAGAATGAATGCCAAGGGATCATCTTCCACCTTAGAAGGCAAACTAGGGCTCAGTTTAATGGAAAGCAAAAACAGAAATTACCAGGAACTTTCAATAGGCCTGGCAGCGTCTGTGGAGAAAGGTCAAAGTTAATGTTTCGGGTCCAGTGATTTTCCAGCAACTTCTGTTTTTGTTTCAGATTTCCAACATCCGCAGTTCTTTCCATTTTTACTCAGTTTAATGTCACATCTTAACGGAGCAGTATTCCCTCAGTACTCCACTGATACGTCAGCCCAAAGTGTACAAATAAAATTCCCCTCATCTTCTCTGGTTCTTTTACCAATTATTTTAAACCTGTGTTCTCTGGCTATTAACCCGCCATCTGCTTCACTCAGAAAAAAGCAATGATGGCACAGCACGGTCCTATTTTTGAAATAGCTGCGATTACCAGACAGCAAAATTCTGAGCAGGCTAAGAGGCTGCTACAAGCCATTTTAGAATCTCTGCTACAATGGTTGTTGCAGCCGTACAATACATTTTCACTTTGATTCAAAGTCATCGACAATGTGTTGTATCTTTCATGATTAAACGTACGACAAAAAGAAACTGCGTTCTACATATAAATAAAATACGATTCCATCAACGGCCCCTTCAACTGAATGAGTAGAAACCTACCCACTGGTTAATGCCAACCAGGGTACATTGATGTTCCACATTCTGTGGGCACTGAAGGCTGAAACAGAAGCACTCACTTTGCAAATGAATCCATCTACTGTTGGGGCATGAGAGATAAAAGGTACTGCAGATGCTGGAGAATCCGAGATAACAAGCATGGGGCTGGATGAACACAGCAGGTCAAGCAGCATCACAGGAGCAGGAAAACTTGACGTTTCGGGCCGAAACCCTTC
>JAHRHZ010000268.1:9275238-9305635 GCA_024137785.1 Ginglymostoma cirratum
GGCCCAAAACGTCAAGTTTTCCTGCTCCTATGATGCTGCTTGACCTGCTGTGTTCATCCAGCCCCATACTGTTGGGGCATCACTGGTACACCTTCGCAGCTTTACCTCGAGCATGAGCTGCTGCTGTCTCTGTAGTTTGAGTATCCTGTAAACAGGTCCAAGTTTTGTAAAAAAGTGTCTGGGCATAAATTGATGGAGCAGTAACACAAAATATATAATGAGGTATCAATTGCCCATTTAATACCACAGCCAATTATTATTTGTATTGAAATCAACAGAAAATAAAATTGGAGAGAGAACTAGTAAACTTGTCAATGACACATACAAGCCGAACTTGTGCATCTTAAAACAGAACTCAAGTATTTTCAGTAATGTATGCTTCTGGGTGGCAAAATACATTTTGCGTATTTTGCATCCTCCTAAAGTTGAACTTCTTCACCCCAGATGCTTACCCAACCTCACCAATCAATTCCCAACGCTCTATTTTTGGACTAGTGGCAAGCAAGCCTGTTTCCAATGGATCGTAGTCTCTAGTCTGACCCTGGCCAATAGAAGTACTGAAAAGGCATGATGCTACATCATGGCATCATCACTCACACACCTTTCCTTGACAGCGTATAAAAATCTTGCACTTTAAAATTAGATTATGGGTGCCCTGTATTGCATGGTCATGGTCAGGGAGACTGACAATGGAAATTACAAGTTATATTAGGGGTAGAGCATTTTCAAACCCCCTTTCCCAAAGTTGAGCTGTAATATAAAAGGCCTCAATACAGTAAAGAAGTGCCATAAGCCTAAATACCAAGGCAATTTAATACAGGGATCTAAGATGGTGGTGGAGTAGCAACGCAGCATGCAGTCTCTTGTCCGGAGCTCGTCTGCTCCGCCCACTTTTCTTTCCCCTTCTTTCACTTTGTTTTACTTAATCTACTTACCTTTTGTGAAATGTGAGTTTGTGCAATGCAGAGGAGATCGAGCCAGCATAGTGGTGGGAGGGGTCCCCCAACATCAAGAGCAAGCAGCCCGAGGTCTCCCAACAACTGGGGTGCCGTCGCATGCCGGGGGAGGGGGGGTGCGGGGATTGAACCCATTGCGGTACAGGAGCTCATGGTAGAGGAGACAGAGCCCTTGGGTTGTGAGGCCAGCAGAGCTGAGCACTTTTACCTTTGTTTCCTTTTTTCTCTACTTTGTACCTAAGATGGCACCAGGAAGTGACATTGTACACTTTTCACTGTACTTCTGCATCCCCGTACTTGAGTACACTTGACAATAAACCTAATTCTAATTAAGTTTGCACTTTCTTCAGCAGTGACAGTGCTCAGTCCACTCATCATGGAACAGTCGAGTGCAAAAACGACTGGCTTCCTGACCATGGCTCGTGAGCTCATCAGATCCTCATGTAAGCTGGAAGTACAGTGCTTCAGAAGCAAATTTTTTCCATTCTCTCATGGGACATGGGTGTCACTGGCTGGCCAGCATTTATTGCCCGTCCCCAGTTGCCCTTGAGAAGGTGGTGGTGAGGTGTCTTCTTGAACCACTGCAGTCCACCTGCTGTGGGTTGACCCACAATCCACTTAGGTAGGGAATTCCAGGATTTTGACACAGTGACAGTGAAAGAACGGCGAGATAGTTCCAAGGCAGGATGGTAAGTCGCTTGGAAGGGAAGTTTCAGGTAGTGGTGTTCCGTGTATCTGCTGCCCATCTCCATCTAGTTGGAAGTGGTCAGGTTTTTGGAAGGTGCCGTCTGAGGATCTTTGGTGAATTTCTGCAGTGCATCTTGTAGATAGTACACACTGCAGCTACTGAGTGTCCGTGATAGAGGGAGTAGATGTGTTGCTAGTCGAATGGACTGCTTTGTCCTGGATGCTATCAAGCTCCTTCAGTGTTGTTGGAGCTGCACTCATCCAGGCAAGTGGGCAGTATTCCATCACACTCCTGACTTCTGGACAGGTTCTAGAAATTCAGAAGGCGAGTTACTTGCTGCAATATTTCTAGCCTCTGTCTCACCCCTGTAGCTATTGTATTTATATATATGTTGAGTCCAATTGAATTTCTGACCAATGGTAATCCTTAGAATGTTGGTCTCCCAGTAATCCCATCATGGTCGATGTTGAACCTGAGGTTTCTCTGACACTCCAGTGAAAGAAACCATCATCCACCACCCCAATTCCCAATTTCCTCATTGATTAGAAGACAGTCCATCTTCTCTGTGGAAATTCCCAAGGCAGCTTAATTTACAAAGTGTAATACTGAGAGTATTAAACATCCAAGTCTAATGCAATGTGACACACTTGATGATCACCAGCTGCTTAACCAAGGTCTCTTGTAGGGGGCTTTGGCTAAGAGGTACATTTGGTGTGGGTCTTCACTGACCTTGCCCCAGCCTCAGCTTTCACTTGTACCTTGTGGCCAATAGTCTGTGTTGCCTGCGGTTCTTCCTCTCTCCAGTTACTTGCCCTTTTTGCCACAATAGGACTGGACGATCTTGCTCAAGTGGGGTAGAATGCTGACTCTTCACAATTGCAGGAGTTCTCATCGAAGTTGGAGAACTTTTTTTTTCATTTAGTTATTTAGACTTTAGTTGTTTGCCTGTGTGCATTTTGAGAGTTGGGCAGATGAGAACATATAGCCCTCAGGAGAAATATGTGTTGCAGCTAGTGCTCACTGAAATAATTCATACTCATCATTTGCTTTCAGCATGTGGTCACGAAGCACAAAGCGTCATGTCAGCTGTGGAGTAAGGTATGCCCTCGTTATTTGCTGGGAAATCTGACAGCCCGTAAGAAAACTCCCACCCATGCCCTCCTGCCTTTAAAAATGCCAGCCTGGCATTTGGCACTGTATGTTGTGAATTAAAACTACCCATCAATTGTGACAGCTGTTCCCATTTTAATTCTGTTTGGATAGTTGAAAACTGGCAATGTAAATTTTTAACTAAGCGCTGTATTTGACTTAATCATTGAGCCATGATTAGGAAGGAAAGCTTCTTTAGTTGCAAATAAGCATACTAATGTAAATGCTGCAAAATTTTCCGTGTTCTTTCATCAAGAGCTAACTGTAAACACTATTACCGTGACATAGGTAGGTACAGATTTATCACAGTTACTAAGCTGGGAGAGACAAAAGTAGTTTTCAGTCCTTCCACTTTTTCAATCTAATCACGGCTATTTATGTTTGATGTGAAAGAGGCATCTGATGCTACATGTAATGCCCACCCGGTCCTAAAACCGAAAACAAGAATGAGACATATTCCTTTAAAGCAAGGGGCCAGAAGAATTTTAATTCAGTTTTCTCACTTGGAAACTAGCATGTGGACAGCTGATCTCTGCAAATCAAGATGTTTTCAGCTCTTGACAGTAAAAGGTCTATTTATCATTCCTGCAGGCAGACACAGCCACTCGAAATGGAGTACAAAGGTGAGAACAGCATACAATTTTCAGCCAGAAGGTCAAGACTAGTAGGATATGATTTCATTCAGATAGACTCACAAATAGTATGACATAGGACCACACCAATTACTGAACCCACAAAGGAACATCAGGACATTAAGATTTCAAAAGAGATTCTTAGCAAAAAAAAAAAATCACCCCTACTGGTCCTCTTACACTGAATCTAATTCTTTATAAATGATGGTGATGATGACAGAATGATTTTCCTGCCATATCTTTCCAAACACGTATCGTGTGTTTTGATTAAAACGCTAAAATGCTTAAGTGGAATGTTCAGTCAAAACATGATAACACCAAGGACAGTAGATAAAGTCTCAATATAAAAATCTGACAATATTAGTCTCATATTATTCAAGGTGAAGGCTGCATTTTCTCATTACTTTTGCCATTCAGTAGGTTATAAACTGCTGTAATTGAATGGCTGGAGACATAAAACTGTCAGAAAAATTGTAATTTATTTTGTTGCTGTCCAAGTCTCACATCAAGAGCGCCAATATGAGCTCAAGTTGTTTCGGGGTATGTTATTGATGGAATCATTGAATCTCCTAGCGCTAGAGGAGACCACTGATCTATTATGCCTATTATGCAGCTATTTGAAGGAATTAACCAATTAGTTTTGCTTTCTGCTTTTTCTCCATGGCCCTCTGAAATCTCTCCATTCCAAATATATATCCAGTTCTCTTTAGAAGTTCTTAAAGAACCTGCTTTCAGACAGTGCATTCCCTGGAAATCATAACTCGCTGCATAAAAACAACTCTCATCTCGCTTTTCATCCTTTTACCAATTTTCTTAAATATGTGCTCTCTATAATTTGGCTGTTCTGCCAATGAAAGCAGTTTCTCACTATTTCGAATATTTCTATTAAATCTCTGTTCAACGCTCTCTAAAAATTAATGCATATGTCAACTCACCGGTGTGTAAAGATCAAACATTGTTACAACAACAACTGACATTAATATTACACCTAAAAGGGAGAGAAAACTCCAGCTGTTGTTTGGTCCATTGCAGTGACATGGGTTCTGCTCTGAAGAATAGAAAGAGTAGGTCACCTGATCTGTCATAGTGGTGAGCAACCTGAAACACACGAGTGACTCCTTAAGCACAAATAAAACTGTTTCTTATATAAATCAAAGCATATCCATCAGTCAACACAATGCCTTATTCCGGGTGAGTTGCACAGTCATGAAGTCCAATGTTCAACTTAGGAACATGCTTAATTTTCAATAGATCTTGAGACAGCCCATCATGTAGAATAACTGACAACAATACACTAGACCCTTTTACATTTCTCATGATTTCTATTCCTGCTGGAGCCATTTTCATTTCATATTTGTCCATTTTAACTTTGAAGCCACATTTAGAACCACTGTCTGTCACTTCCAACAGCAGGTACAATTCTCACCAGTGGACTCAGTTCAAAAAGTGATCCAGAACCTGGGAAACAAACAAAGCCTGTTTCTGTGCAGCACTGTAGGATACACACCTCTCCAACATGTTGCAAAGGTTTTACATACTTCAAATTCTAATGACCTATGATTACTGCTGTCACACCATTGATAGCCGTTTGGTAGGCATAATTATCATGCAGAGAAAAATAACTCCTGCACTCAGTCTTCTTTCAGTAGTACTAGTGAGGAAACTATGTTGATCAAGAAAATGCATTGCTCTTCTGCAAAGGATTCTCGATGCGTGGATCTCAAGCAGGATATATATCTGACAATATAAAAACTAAGATAGCTGCGAGCCACATTGAAAATGTTTAGCACTGCCACCCAACTCTATTTATGGTTTTATGGCTAGAATGTCTGAGAGATTGAGGACCAAAACTGACAATTCACAACAAAACATGTAAATGAAAGCAGTGCAGAATGTTATAAAACATAAATTCCAACAATCCCACCCCCAATCCACACCACCTTAACTGCTGGCTGACTATCTGACTGGGATTGATCTGCTGCTGGTGGAACTTCCCTGTTCATGGTCTCGTTCCCGTGAGTGCCACGCTGTTTAGATCTTGATTTATACTTTGGCTGGTGGCACCAACTGAGCCACTCGATTGGCAGTTTTTAGATCGGTTTCTGGAGCTCATGGTAATAAGTTCCGAGAATCGAGAGCTCACTTCTGCAACAAATTTAAACAAATCCTTAAACATTTTTCTCAAATATCTTTCAGCCCTGATTGTACACCCTAGCTACCAGACAACACGTGAAGAGGACATATGATTATCATCACTTACAAAACAGTAGTTCACAGATGGTTTTACAGAATGAAGCATGCCAATCACACAGTTCAAATGCAAAGTCAGCCCTCACCATGAGGTTTTTACATTTAAATTGTTAACCGTCCATACAATATACTATGATTAAAGCTGAATGTTCTTGTGGTGCAATCATCATGTCCTGCTACAGAGGTGTATAATAACATCCCTGAACTGTGTGATTTGGAAAATACCTAAAATATAATTCAGCTCTCATAATAACGGTTAGGCTAACAGTTTACACCGCTATTGTACACATAAATGATATGGCCACTTCAAGCAAGGGGCAAGTGCATAGTTAAAAGTCAATATCCGAGGTTTCTGTCCAGAATACACTGCATCTTCCATTAGCTTCATGTAAAAGACATGTATTTGGCTTTGTTCACCATTTAAAAATAGATGAAATGCCATGAGGCTGCAGCATTTTGGTGGTCAGTATAACCATACATCGGCACAAGAGGTTAAGCCTCATTATTTCAAGAGTAAGTATCATTTTAACAAGATGCTAAGTGGTATTTTTTGCCATCTGCTCTCTCATCAAAAATTAATTATTATATGATTGGATTCTCAAACTGTTAGGTTTTGAAGTTGTTGGAGATTTTGAAACAGCCAATTAAAAAAAAATACATCTCCTATGCACCTCTTTCATAATCCCCAACATTCATGTAAACTCCAATGAATGTCATCATACCCAATCCAACCTCTCATCATACATCAGTCTTGCCATCCCAGGAATTAGTCTTGAAAACCTTTGATGTACTTCCTCCTTAGCCTCTTTCCTCAGATAAGAAGACCAATACTCTAGGTATAGTCTCACCAAGGTCTTTTACAATTACAGCAAGACATTCCTGCTCCTATACTCGAATCTTTTCACTATGAAAGCCAACATACCAGTTCCATTTGTCACCACCTGGTATATTTGCATGCCTAATTTTAGCGACTAGTTTACAAAGATTCCCAGGTCTATTTGCACCTCTCTCTTTCCCAATTTATTGCCATTCAGATAATAACCTGCCTTCATGCTTTTTGTGTGATAACCTCACATTTATCCACATTATATTTCATCTGTCATGCATGTGTCCATTCACTCAACTTGTCCAAATCACAATGAAGCATCCTCCTCTCAGCTCACCCTCCCGCCCAGCTTTGCGTCACATGCAAAGTTGAAGATATCAAACTTTGTTCCCTCATCTAAATTATTAACATGCATTGCGATTAGCTGGGGTCCAAGCATTGATCCCTGCAGTTTGGGAAAAGAAACATTCATTCCAAATTTTCATTTCCAGTCTGCCAATCATGTCAGTATACTATTCCCAATCTCATGTGCTTTAGTTCTACATGCTAACTTTTTATGTGGGATCTTGTCGAATGCCTTCTGAAAATCAAGTTTTCCATGGCTACTGCCTCCCCTTATCAACTGTATTGATCACCTCCTCAAAAAATACCAGGCAACATAGCAAACATGATTTCCCTTTCACTAATCCATGGTGACTTTGTCCAATCCTGGCACTGTTTTCCAAGTTTTCTGCTGTTAAATCTTTTATAATAGAATTTTCCCACTTTTCTGATGTTACACTAACTGGTCTATAATTCTCTGTATTCCCTCCCCCTTCTTTTTAAAATAGTGGGGTTACATTACCTACCTTCAAATCCATAGGAACTGTTCCTGAGTCTATGGCATCTTGAAAGTTGACAACCACTGCCACTACTATTTCTGGAGCCACTTCCTTAAATACTCTGGGATGTAGATTATCAGGAACTGGAGATTTCTTGGTCTTTAATCCAATCAATTTCGCCAACACTATTTCCCTGCAAATATCCAAATCCCTTTCGTTCATTGTGGGGGGTAGAGAGAGAACAGTAAGTGAATGAGTGTGAGGGAAAGGGAGGGTGTGAGAGTGAGTAGAGTAGAGACAGAGAGATGGAGGGACGGAATGTGTGTATGAGAGAGAGAAAGAGAGAGAGAGAGAGAGAGTGTGTGTGTGTGAGTGTCTGTGTGTATGTGTGAGAGAGAGCGAGTGTGAGTGCGCACATGTGCAAGACAGAGATGGGCGAAGGGAGGGAATTAGAGAGAGAGAGAGTAAGTGTGTATGTGTGAGTGAGTGAGTGAGTGAGTGAGTGAGTATGAGAGAGAGAGAGAAAAGACAGTAAGGGAGAGAGAGAGAAAGATAGTGTGAGTGTGAAAGAAAAAGATTGAGGCAGAGAGAGAAACTCAAGGCTGCTACTCCCTTAGAGCAGATAGAAACTGGTGTTTGAATTGAAAAAACTAATTCATCCTTTCTGCTGCTAATTAGAAGTTAAAATTAATTTTGCAAGTAATCTGTCTCTATGGGAAATGCAACTGTATGATTTATGTTTCATAGAATCCCTGCAGTGTGGATGCAGGCCTTTCAGCCCATCATGTCCACACCAGCCCTCCAAAGAACATAGGGATACCCCACCCTATCCCTGTCACTCTGCATTTCCCATGGTGAATCCACCTATCCTGCTTATCCCTGGACGCTACAGGCAATTTAGAATGGCTAAGTCACCTAGCCTGCACATCTCTGGACTGTTGGAGGAAACTGGAGCACCTGGAGGAAACACACACAGACATGGGGAGAATGTGCAAACTCCACACAGACAGTCACCTGAGGATAGAATTGAATCTGGGTCCCTGGCGCTGTGAGGTAGCAGTGCTAACCACTGAGCCATCGTGTTGCCCTTTACAAAAGCCCTTTCTAAATAAATTGCACATGGCTTCCAAATAGTACTGCAGGGAACTTGAATCATTTGACATTCTGTGATCTCTCACTAAACGAATCTCATTACAGAATGTAATTATGATCTAGTTGGTCACCCCATCATCCAAAATACAATGCAAGATCGCACTTGGCTCAAAACCACTCATTTGAAATCTGCCTGAGGCTTCTGCAGTCACACTGCTCTTTTTTTGACATTTTTGTTGAGGTATTTCGCTCAGACATCAAAAGCTTGACAAAGAGATTTTCATCCCTCCCACCTTGCGGGATGCACTTGTTGTCTGCCTGGCACATTTCCCAGTATGTCAGAGATTTGAAAGTGTGAACAATATCAGTGGCCATATTCCACGATGTACCTCTCAGTACAGAATGATTTGACTTACAAATCCCAGACAGCCCCATAAGTGGCCACTTCCACACACCTTCAGAGCAGCTGACTACAACACGGGGAGCTCAAAGAAGGCTTGCTGTTTGCCCTCTCACTTGCAGAAGTTAAGTAGAAGGCAGAGAAACAAATTCATACTCACCATATGGCAAAACAAGTAAATAATAAATGTCCTGCAGTGCGCACACAGGCATGGTAACACCATTTGAACTGATCCATTTTCAGTACCAGCACCAGCTGGTGCAATGCATAGTTGTTTCAAAGCCAACTCTAGTTAAGTCTGAACAGCCCAATAAATTAAGGTAAATAATTAAAAGCAGTCAAATCTTAATCCCACACATTCTCAATTCCTGCACTTGTTTCACTCCGAGATATTGCTTTCAATTAAAGCTATCTAGTGATCCAAATCGACCAAACTTTTGCCTAAGTAGTTTGCAGTCATGTTTCTCATCGAATTTGCTGACTTTCTGGTCTCCTTGTACTTCCAAACACACACCCCTGTATGCCCTAGACGTGTCCATGCTGATCATTGACTTTCAGTAAATCATAATAGGCAGAGGAGAGTTTGACTTCATCAGGGACAGCGTGCACATTTCCATTTTGTGGATGGAATTGCAGCTCGCCTGCAACTTTGAAGGCAAAAGCGTTTTTTTCTGGTGACCTTTGTATTATGATACTTTCGGAGGAAAGCACAAACCCTCAGAATCTCAAAATCAACTGACATAGATCTTATTAATCCAGGCTGCTCTCCAATTTCAGATCTTAACCAAAGTGCTTACAGCAGCCATTCTTTATCTCTTCAAAGTGAAAGAAAGCTCTCCCCACAGGCAGCCTTCTATCTGTATATTTACCACAGCTGTGCATTACGCATTTGCTTCAGTTCCATTAGAACCTTGCAAGCAACCATGCCTGTTCTAAAAAGATACCCCTAGTTTAAACATTGGCAGGAGCATTATATGTTTGTTGACCTTTGTTGTTAAAAAGACTCTTCAGTGAAAGTTCACTGTTATAGGGCTAGCAAATGACTACATAGGCAGTAACCTCATTGATGAGGTTCAGATATTGGCTTAAATAATAGTGCAAATATAGTTCTAAACTGCAAGGCAAAAATCATAACCTTTAAGTCATTGCAGTTTGGATTTTCTATTTTACCTTTATTTCTTTTGTTAATAAACTTCTGCTTTATCATTAAAGCCAAATCTGCAGCACTGCATGTTCAAGTTTCAGCAAGAGGTCACTTTGTTAAACCCAAAACAAATCAAAATATGATCTATCAAGCCAGGCCTAGGAGGTGAGTTGTCCAATGATAACATCAGTTGGATTATAACAATGAAGTGCTAACATTCCAAGATAACAAGGTGTGGGGCTAGATGAACACAGCAGCATCACAGGAGCAGGAAAGCTTGACGTTTCGGGCCTAGACCCTTCATCAGAAATGGGGGAGGGGAAGGGGGCTCTGAAATAAATAGGGAGAGAGGGGGAGGCAGATAGAAGATGGATTGAGGAGAAGATAGGTCAAGGGGGTGGGATGAGGTTAGTAGGCGGGTTCGCAATAAACAACTGCACCTCCCAGTCGCGAACCATTTCAACTCCCCCTCCCATTCCTCAGACAACATGTCCATCCTGGGCCTCCTGCAGTGCCACAGTGATGCCACGCAAAGGCTGCAGGAACAGCAACTCATATTCGGCTTGGGAACCCTGCAAGCCCAATGGTATCAATATGGATTTCACAAGCTTCAAAATCTCCCCTCCCCTTACCGCATCCCAAAACCAGCCCAGCTCATCCCTGCCTCCCTAACCTGTTCTTCCTCTCACCTATCCCCTCCTCCCACCTCAAGCCACGCCCCCATTTCCTACCTACTAACCTCATCCCGCCCCCTTGACCTGTCTGTCCTCCCTGGACTGACCTATCTCCTCCCTACCTCCCCACCTACACTCGCCTTTACTGGCTCCATCCCCGCCTCTTTGACTTGTCTGTCTCATCTCCACCTATCCTCTCCCCTATCCATCTTCTATCCGCCTCCCCCTCTCTCCCTATTTATTTCAGAACCCTCTACCCCTCCCCCATTTCTGATGAAAGGTCTAGCCCCGAAACGTCAGCCTTCCTGCTCCTATGCTGCTGCTTGGCCTGCTGTGTTCATCTAGCTCTACACCTTGTTATCTCGGATTCTCCAGCATCTGCAGTTCCTATTATCTCTGTTAACATTCCAAGTCCTCTGCTCCAAATTTGTTGCTAAGAATCACTCTTCCAAGAGCACCTCACCAAGCCTAACTCTCAGAAGTCCTATGCAACTATTTACTGCAGTAGTGAATCACTGCAAAAAGACTGATTGATTGATTTTATTGTCATGTGTACCGAAATACAGTGAAAAGCTTCGTTTATGAGTGGTACAGGCAGATCATAGCAAGCAAAGGATGTACAGATCAAAAAGACCTAAGGGCATACAGGTCACATTGCAGGTAACATTATTTGAGGCTAGAGTCCACTCAACAGTCTCACAACGGCGGGAAAGAAGCTGTTCCTGAACCTGCTCATGCGTAGTTTCAGGCTTCTGCAACTTCTGCCTGATGGAAGAGGTTTTAAGAGGTCATTACCAGGGTGTGATGGGTCTTTGTTGATGTGGCCACCTTTCTGTGGCAGTGAATCATGTAAATAGAGTCCATGGATGCAAGGTTGGCTTCCGTGATGGTCTGGGTTGTGCACTGCACCTTCTGTAGTTTCTTACAGTCCTGGGCAGAGCAGTTGTCATACCAGGCTGTTATGCACCTGGACAGTATCCTTTCAATGGTGCATCTGTAGAAGTTGGTGAGGGCCCTTATGGACATGCCAAATTTTCTGAGCTGCCTGAGGAAGAAGAGGCGTTGTTGTGCCCTCTTGATAGTCTCATCCACGAGGGAAGTCCAGGACAGGTCATCGGTTATCGTCACTCCAAGGAACTTGATGCTCTTCACTCTCTCAGCCTCAGTCCCGTTGATGTAGATGGAGGCATGTTCTCCTCCTTTCTTTCTGAAGTGGACGATTAGTCCTTTAGTTTTGCCGACATTGAGAGACAGATTGTTTTCAATGCACCACATCATCAAGCCCTCTGTCTCCCTTCTGTATTTTGACTCATCATTGTTAGATATGTCATTGCAGTGTGTGTCACTTACATCACCTGAGAAACCTAAGTAGGCTTACACAGTAGTGAAAAATTTCTTTGGTCTACTTTGTTTAAGCCGTTGGTCAAACTACTTTGGTTTTCTGGGTTGAAATGACTTAAGAAATTATATAAGAAGGGAAAAAAAAACTAAAAAAAAATTGGCAAATGAGACTCACTGATCCAACTTATCTTCAAAATGGTGTCCAGGTATGATCAGTACGTTCATTTCCAACAATTACTTTTAAAAAAAAACTCCATTTTGCCCCCTGTGATATAAAAACAGGCAAGTGCCATGAATATCCTTTGGAAATGTCTATTTAGCACATACAGAGAATTAGCCATACTAACTTAACTATATCCAAAGGCAATATCATAAGATTCTGTTGTTGATGAGCACTAATTTGAGAAAAGTAATTAGTCATTACTAAACAATTTCACAAGATTGACAGAGGATTCCCTGATTCTTTTGATAGCTCTATTTAGTCTTGTACAAATTGCAATGTATTGCATGTGATGAAGAAATCTCTACGTGCATTAACTAACGCAATAACAGAGGGGATCTAACACTGAGCAGGATGCTAGATTTAGATCATCATCTCAACTCTACTATTTTGGGGATGATCTAGTTCAGACCCTATTAGAATTTTAAAGGGAAATTGCATTTGCAATGCTCAGTGCCAATGTAGCCAAGCAAAGTGATGATAGTCAGCATTCATAAGAGATTTACGTTTCCTGAAGGTTTTCTTGTGGACGAAAAGCAATGGCTGTTCCTGGACCTTAAGCCTCCTTTGGTCCAGGCTTCCAGCTCTCTCTACCCTCATTTACAGCCTTCCACACATTTATTTTCGGGCTCAGATCCTATCTACCTTATCCCCAGTGGGGTTTCTTCTGTTCCCACATCTGAAATCATTGTCAGGGATTTATCTGGGAGTCAGTATGGTCACATTTAAATTAGCCTAGGAGTTAGAGTGAGATGTTAATGGGTTAACATCCCATGAATTTTTATGCTCCTTATCTCCTTATACAGGGGTATGTGAACACTGTCTCAACTTCCTGCCTGAATAGGATTAGGTGTGAAACATCTGTAGGGGTGTGAAACATCTGTAAACACAAAAAGCATTAAGCTCTGTAATCTTTATGGCTCTACCCACACTGCCGCCTAACCCTGTTTCTGCTGAAATGGCCAGGTCAGTGACCTTTGATCAAGCCAGGCAGTTGTCACCACTTGAAATCGCATCCTGTCGTTATCATACACTTTGTGACGATCAAAGCTGTATCCTGTTCTCGTTATAGCCATGTGACCACATACTCGTGATGTTTCAGATGTAGTAATTGTTTTATGTATCCGCCAATTCCAAAGGTATAAAAGCAGCGACTGTCCCCCGTTCGGGGAGAATTGCTCATGATACTCAGCACCCAGTGTCGGGTTGCATACAGCAATCCTCCGCAGCTTGTATTTGCTTAATAACAAAGGATTGTGTTTTTGTAACTAGGTCAGTGCGTTGCTCTTGCATCAAGTCCGTGAGGGTCTCTGAAAAACAAACCTAACATGAGGATCCTAGACTAACATTGGCGTTACTGTGTGTGTTTTTCTCCCCATTGCCTTCCGTTCACAACCTCCCCCCATCTCAACGGTCTCAAACCTGGCACACCACACCTTCACCTCGGGTTATAAATGGAGCTAGAGACTCTGATCACGGTACTGAATGTGAAGAAACAAACATCGAACTCCTAGGTTGTCCAGTTGAACACAGATGAGAATTAAACTTGTAGGGCTAGCCTTTCAGCTTGGCTTGGATTTCAGACTGAGGTTCAATGTCAGAATAACTGCTGTTTAAATTCTGCAAGCTTTGCAGAATGCAAAAAGCATTTTCAAGAGAAGTGGAGATTCAGATCCTGATACACTGCACTCACTTTCACTTGAAAATCAGGAAATAAGTAATGTGAAATAAACAAGACAGAGGGAGAGAGAGAGAGGGACAAAAAGATTAAAGATACTTAATGCATCATGTCAAAACTGATTTCTTAATAGCATCGTAGTCCAAATAGTGCCTGTGGTCATGGTAAATAATCCACTGTTCTAAGTAAGACAATAATGTTGATGACATTGGTGAGTTATGTGGAAGAATTAACTGCTGACATCAAAAATATAAAACTCCTCTGATAATTGTTAAGGTCACATGACAGATATTTAAATCCAACCTCTTTTTGTTAGATGAATGAAACATGCCCAGGTAATATCCATTCTCTGCTGCAAGATTGTTGAGCAACCATATTTCTTCCATGTTCACTACCATTAACATCATCTATACAGGTTTTAAACGATAAAATGTTCCTGGCAAAATTCCATCGTACCATAGAACGGTCAACTGTCTGAATGTGTTATGTTATCATGGCCTAAGTTTCACTTAAGAACCAGAAATATATAAATCGAGTGCATTAAATGCTTCAGTTTAGTCTTGACAAGGAGAGATTGAAGTGGTGTTCAGAAGATATTCAGAAGTTTCTCTGCTGGCTTAAAATGTTCTTGACTGACATACAATGCTGAAGCAGAAGAAGATGAAGTGCTTTGGGAAGTCAACAAATTAGTGCGAATGGCTTTATATTGCTCTAGCAAGTGTCCTCCATCTGTACTGAGAGTCTCAATGGCTCTGTCTCACAACCCATCACATTAACTGTTCAACATACAAGGACAGAGGATTTCACTCAGGGAAATCAGGAATGTGTCATACTATTGCAGTGTACACAGGAGGAGAAAAAACAACAATGGATAAAATAAATGTTTTCAACTTGTACGAAAAGGCTAGGATGAGTGAAGTATAGCAATTTCAGATAAAAGGGCATATCTTCAGTTCGGACTGACATCTCTCACTTATCTGGTTAAATGTTCCCTTCAGCGTCCAAACTGATAAGAAACAAACCATAATGAACCAAACTGGTTAAAAAAATGCAGACAATTTTGGAATCACTGCTGCAGTCTCCAATATCAGTCTGATAATAGCCTTTCACCACTGTTGTTTATTAACATTGCATTCTCATTCACAACTGTGAAATTATTCATTATGAAAACCACATGCCCACAGCTGGGAATCCATCGAGGGCACCTGCTGGAACAACAAGATGCGAATCATATTTATTAACAGCGCCATTAGCATAGAAACCAATATTATGGGGACTGAATACCATGTTTCTCACATAAACATCTTAACTCCTTCAAAGCCAAATCAACCTTCTACTCACAAGTAATTTCAGTTGGAGTTTTAATTATTACTACATTATACAAACACAAACAACAATGAAAAACAGCTAAATAACATCCAACATATGGTATATCACCGTAAAGGCAGCTTTGGGATCATTGCATTCTTTTTCCACGTTAGTTAGCAATCTTTGTTTTGCTTAAATGCACAAGGCAGGATCAAACTAATTGTAAATTAGATATCAAACAGTATGAAACACAAAGTCCAATTTCCATAACTTTCCATGTCTGAGTATATTCTGTACTGGAACAATTTACTATGCTTTCAAAATTGTTTTTGGTGATCAAAATGAAAGTGAAGGAAGCTCTAGTTTTGTTCCCATTTCAAAACAAATCCATGCAACATTACTGGATTGTTTTTAAAATAAATGTCACAAAGGTTGTTTCTGAAGAAAAGACATATTGGATTCACAATATTAACTATGTTTCTCTCTCCATGGATGCTGCAAGACTGAGGTTTTGCAGCATGTTGTTTTTGCAACAAGTGGTTGGCTGCTTAAAGGATCATCTTTAACCATTCACGCAAACAAAATATGATCCCTTTAAATCCTTTTTTTGTGTGTGGTCATAACTTCGGAATGCAATATCTTCATGGCATCAGGGTCTTCCATTCAAGATGGGAATGGACAATTATTTGGATAAAAATAATGTGCAAACACACAGGGAAGAAAGGAGGAGATTGGTATGAGGAAACAATGCTCAGTTGAACAGCCAGTGCAGACAGGATGGGCTGAATGGCCTCTTTCTGAGTCATAACACTTCTGTGATTCTGTGACTGGCATTCCAGTTTCAAGAACAAGCCACTGCCCTTAGCTGGACTGCTAACCTGTTGCCATGCCAGTTGAAAAAGTCTCCTCCATCTATTTGCTAATGCCTGGATGTTCCCTTCGTCATGGAATTGGTCTGGGACTTGGATCCAGTCCCAACTTCTGTTTCCCTCTGAACAGAAAAACATTATCCCAATCACTTACACAAAAGGTCTGAGTTGTTATGGTGCATAAGAGGCCATTCAGTCCACCTTGTTTGTACTGGTAATAAGTCAATGCTTTTGACAAAACCATCAATGATTTTCACCTGACTCAGCTTTTACAGCTGAACAAGAAACTTTTCCTCCTGTAACCTCCTTTCAGCAAGGCACTGACTTCTGCTGGTTGTGGTTGTGCATGTCAACTGTGCACACACTTTTCCCCGATAACCTGGTGATGTGTGATGTCTAACATAGAAGAAGCTACAGAGTGAAAGTTGGCAGATTGTCAGAGGCCACTACAGTACAATAGGGTTCAGCTGATGTCATGAAACGGGGATTAGGGATGGGAAATGTAGACTGTCAGCCCTTGCTGTCTGTCAAAGTGCTGAAGCTAATTGGACCACACAACCAGTGTGCAAGTTCAGGCAGACCAACGCACATCAAGAACTGAAATTACTGTTTCGCAAGTACGTGGGTAAATATTACATCACACAGCACTTAGCCACATAGTTATTTGTATTAACCTCATTGGCTGGTGAAACTAATAGCATCACCAATGGGGAGGGGCAAATGGAAGTATTACACTCAGCATAAACATCACTGAGTAGTCTGTAACTGTATAAAGTGCATGGGTTTTCTTGGTGCAGACTTTGTGTGGTGCATGTAATGCTTGCTCAAGCCTTTTTTTTGTCATAAAGAATATCCAAACATATCTGCTTCAACTCAACTATGGCAGCATTCCTGTGAGTCAGATGATGTGCTATTAACCTGAGGCATGACCTTAATTTGGATTAATAATTTCAGCGTCCAGATGAGCCACAATTATTGGCGAACCAACATTTCAGAAAAAAATCCCAAGGCAGGTTTGGAGCCCCCATGTGGCAAAATAAACTTATGGGCAGCATGGTGGCTCAGTGGTTAGCAGTGCTGCCTCACAGCACCAGGGACCTGGGTTCGATTCCAGCCTTAGACGACTGTCTGAGTGGAGTTTGCACATTCTACCTGTGTCTGTGTGGGTTTCCTCTGGGTGCTCCCGTTTCCTCCCACAGTCCAAAGATGCGCAGGGTAGGTAGATTGGCCATGCTACAGTGCCCAGGGTGGGTCAGACATGGGGAAATCAGGTGTAGGGGAATGAGTCTGGGTGGGATGCTCTTCATAGGGTGGTGTGGACTTGTTGGGCTGAATGGCCTGTTTCCACAGTGTAGGGATTCTGTGATAAATGTACAAAGCCCAATGATGCCTTAAGGTTATGTCCCCCTGTACTACAAACCACCTAATGTGAAGAAACCTCCAATAAACATTGTTTACAGCTGGCTCGAGGGAAAAAAATGATCACAAAAGTGCTTTCTATGTGCTGAAACAAGTAAGTAACAGAAATAATACAACCAAGGCCCAGCTCTCATGAGCAGCAGGACCGGTAATATTATGCTTCTCCCATTTTGATCTGTTCTTCAAACCACTTGGATCACGTGCGGCTGATTGGCTATCACATTGCCAATTACACCAGCAAGTGACATGCTTGTAATCAATCAGATTTGTCAAGTGCTTTCTTCATGAAGACAGAACCTTTTCAGTGGATATTCAAGACTATATCAGTCAATGACTTAGAAGTGAGGTAGAACTTGTCATTGTCATTTAGAGACGCGAGATAAAATGTTTCAATTACAAAAATAGACTGCAGAAGTTGGGACTGTTTTCTCTGGAGTGGAGAAACGAAGAGGAAATTTGACAGAAGTTTCCAATCATGAGGGGTCTAGGCAGAGCAGATAGAGGGAAAAACATCACCACCTATAAAAGAATCAAGAATGAAAGGAATACGTTTAAAGTGGCTTGCAAAATAAATGAATGTGATGTGAGAATTTGTTTTTCAAACAAATGCAGTAGGTCTGGAATGCATAACCTGGGAGTGTAGTAGAGACAGATTCAATTGAAGCATTTAAGAGGGTATGAGATGATTATTTAAAGAGGGAATATTTGCAGAGTTATGGGGTTGGGGCCCGGGCGGAGATGGCTCTTGGCCATGATGCTTGTACTTTAACAATTCGGTCATACTGTGAATGTGTATACCGTGTTAATGTATATAGGAGTTCAAAGTTGGAACTCTGCTCCACAGTAGTGAGGCTCCATTGTCGACAGTCATACAAGGTGAGGCAGGATATATACTGCCATCATGGCAGGAGGTTAGATTTCATTACTACTTGTTCCATATCCCACCTGGTGAAGACGATGTCCCTGTTCCAACTCCTGTCAATCACAACCACATACCTCAACTTTTCAGTTGCAACTCTTCCACGTGTCTACTCTATTGCCATGGAAATAGGAACTTGAGTCTGCAAAACAAAAGCACTGGCTATCTAGATCTACCACCACAAGGACAGATTTCTAAATCAGCACATGCTATCAAACAGACTTAGGCCAATAGAAAATGGTTTCTTATCAGCTGTGACAAGAGAAGATGGAAAAAAGTTATCAGATAGCAGTGCCATTCAACTGTTCACACAAGATGGAAAACTGTGTCATCCATGCACTGCCCTAAAGAAACCAAGTAAAAGACGTGGCAAATAGGATATCGCTCAGTAACTTCCAAATGAAATCCAGGAATGAGCTGTGTTCAATGCCACTCCTGCAGCGTTGGAATAGGGACCAGTCTTAGGAACTCACCCTGCCCAGGCTGGCAGAACAGAGTGAGAAGGGTGGATGGCTCGTGTCGACAGAGCTACTGGTGGGGGCATGAAGACCTTAAGGGGCCCTCTCGGCTCACCAGAGGCTGCCCTCAAGTTAGCACCTCTCTTCTTGCCCTCCATCAGCAAAAGACTATGGACTGAATGTTTCACCTGGGGTCTCTCCTACAACTGGTTTTATCCAAACCAAGACACAATGTGTCCCTTAAATCACCATGAATTGACCTCTTAGGTGTCTGAATTGGCCCACGGGTGGAGGGGCTGCCCAACTGCTCCCATGCTGTTGGTAAATTGGGAGTAGGGCCAACCAGTGGGCATGGTACTCATTGCATCTTATGTCTGGAGTCAACTAAATGATTAAAATAAAATCTGTACATTTGATTTCTATTCTCTGCCATGGATTGTAAGATCCAGCCTACAGTTTTCAAATAGAATTACTAAGTCAACGATGTTGTATTTGATTTGCTTTAGAATATGCCTTGCTGATATACCCTTCATAAATGACCAGAACAAAGCTGAAGTGACTCATCAAGTATTCTGAATTGGAAGCTTATATTCTTGCTGTGTGCATCCTAGCACCGTGTAACTGAAGCATCTAAAGTTATAATCAAATACCTTCGATCAATTTCAAATTCCTGTGGAACCAGAAGGTTAGATTTTTCTTAAGCAAGATGCTAGTTGACTCCCAAAATAAATACTTTGCGCAATATTTATTTTGTATGGCTAATATCTTCATTCACATGATATTACACAATATTAACAGACATCAACACTGAAGTTGTCTAATAATTAAAAACTGGAACTTCTGATTTCAATTCACCTTGTGTATTATAAAAACTGTATGTAGCCATTGTGAAATAAACAGGATGCTATAAAATGAATTATATAAATGGCTGATGAGAGGTCCCTGGAACCCCACTAACTGGTCACTCAATGTGTATGGCCCAGACACTGAATGGCTGTAGATCAGTCAGTCATGTAGAAATCAGGGCTCAGGTTGATTTTGTTCTAGACAGATGTCTACACACAAATAATGTTCAGCAAGCACCACTAAACAGCCATCAGAATTCAAAGCCCTGCTTGGCCTTTTCCTCACCTCTCTGGCCAAAGAGGGGCTAACATTTCTTGTGACGACAAATTTTGATCTTAATTCTGATTTGGAAATAAATGAACGTCACATAGCTGCAGTCCTCTGTGTCAAATTGATTGTAAGGCTTTTCCGCTTGTCGACATAGAGAGACTGAATTATTGAAAGGCTAACTGCAGTGTCAGGTCAAACTTGTGTCTTTGTCGTTCTCCTTCAGATAGATTGGTGCAAAAATCCATTTCTTGAAGAACGGGCACTTATATTAAAATAATATCAGCCGAGCATTGTGCATAGTGGGCATTATTTAGATTATTTTGTTTCCACAGTTGTACCAGATTGGGAGAAACCGGTTGTCGCTAAATCTAGGCAGCATTATGTAAAATTGATTCATCACCTTTGCTCCTCGACAAGGATGTGTAGATCATCAGTGAAGAAAGGGGAAGCCATGACCTTCCAAATCAATGAGCTCTGAACTACAGTCACTTAATGTCATGTCTTCTGAAGCCCTTTTAGTTGGTGTTAGAGAGATAATTTTACATGAACAATGCTGACTGCATTTTCTGATGCGACTTTAAGATGTGAAACAACAAAACAAATTGGGGCTGTACCTAGAGTTAGTAATAATGACTTTGCTAAAAAAGACATTACTTGGAATGTTGTGATTAAATTTTAATAAAACTGTACAAAACTACATCACCTGCCCCTACACCCAGTCCCCAGATGTATCATTTTGTAAAGGTCTTCTGTTATTCACCAGATCAATGCAGTGCAGTAATTGCACTTCTAGCTCCAAATTATTGAAGAGGTTAGGAGGTGCCCCCATCCTGACACTTGATATAGTCACAAATAATGGCAGAAGGTGCCTGACTGTCCAAGGCTAGAAAGACTAATTGTTGCAATTTAATCCAGAGCCTTGCTATCAGTCATCGCTCACTCCCCGAAAGAGGAGAAACCAACCAGTAACACATTACAATTGATTCTATTGATTTCACATGGTGACATGAAAATGTTCAGGCAAATAGAAATGTTGGCGGCTAATACTAGCATCGAGAAACCTGTAAAATCACAGCCCACTGGGACACTGGGAAAGGGAGACAAAAACATCAATGTCCACTCGCTATTCTTTGTATTGAAGCTGATGGAATATCATCAATGTTGATGTTGACGGCCACTTGGAACCATGCATGTTGTAGGATGGCACACACAATCTGTTGCCTTCACTTTTCCTGCCTGAGGGTGTTAATCAAATACACTATAATCACAATATTTCACAACTTATGACATTTGACGTTCTTTGCTGAAGAGGGAAGTTTCTGTTTTCCTGCTCTATGGTAGGCTTTAAGGTTCAACAGACTTGTTTTGGACATTAAAGGATTGCAAGAGATGTGAGAACAGAGTGAGAAGTTGGAACAGAGGTGGAACATCACTGAATGCTAGAACAAGCACAAGGGCTCACATGCTTCTGTATTTTATATCATGTTTCTCAATACTGGTTGTCTTTTGGAACTTGGGTCAAGTAGAATTTACTTCAAGTAAACCTGGACATTGAATTATTCAACCATGGGGCAGTGAATAACTGGACCAGACCCCATCATCATCTCACATCCAGGATGCTAATTGTGGATCAGAATTGGGAATTCATTTCCCACCTCTAACCCAGGATACTGAAGCTAACTGCAGTGTCTCTGTCTGTCAACATTCGGTTTGATCATGCAGTTGTCACAAACTGTCCTTCCCTGACAATCATGTCTGCAGTCCAGCTGTGGCCATGAAAGACAAATCAGGAGGTTTGACTGACCTTGTGTCTCAAAAGGTCCCAGAACAAGACTACATCTGCCTCCACCCCCACTGCCCCAAATCATAGCGTAGCCCAGAACTGGGATCAAACTTGGGTGTTGCCTTGAGTACATAGCCACTACGCCACCATTGTATATTAATGACTGAAACTCAGTGACATTTTTTATACATGTGATTTTTGGCAGGCTACATTTATCCAGTCAGTATTTCATTGTATTGTCTAATCTGGAAGAGGCACCAGGATGAAACAGTAGAGTGGTGAGACACAGAATCAGAGGAAAGAATATTCCTAAAGTGTCATAATCTTTCACCTCAGTTCCACCTGCTCCCACATCCCTTCATTCCTTTAGTGTCCCAAAGAAAAGTCTGAACAACCACAAAGTCCAACACAGACTTTAGGAAAGACTGGGACCCGAAGCTACTGTAAGGCTATTTAGAGTGAGTTTAGAGTGTACATGCATCAACATGCATATTGTAGAGCTGAACACAGAAGTCTTTACAATGGGATAGTGAGAAGGGGTGGAAATTTCCATGCCCGCCTGGGACCGTAAGAAAGCTGATGGGGGAACTCAATTGGATAAGGGGCAAAAATTCAATTTCCTCACAGCGCAGTAAAGTTTTGGTTTTAAAATCTTGGAGCTTTTCATGCAAACAATTATGTTGACCCTTATGGTCAGGAACCTGTTTTGCATTCATTAACATTTCATGAATACTCATCAGCTCCCTGTCCCATTGGAATTCCATCCAATGGTGCAATCTTGATAGTAGGTGATGGAGGAAAAAACAGGCATCCGCAAGCACGCCTACGTAGATACATAAATAGATGAGGTACATTCCTGTTGGGGCAGACTTCACTTTCCAAGCTCTCGAATACAAACATCTTCAACTTAGCTCTTTCAGGCCATTTCTTTGTGTGAACATGTGCAATTTCAGGGCTGAAGCCTCTTTATGTTGATCAGCACATGAAATGTCTTAGTCATATGCCGTCAAGCCTGTTGTTCTTAAACAACATAGAGAGTTAGGGGTGAAGGCTGACTGGGCCAATAAACCTGCCCAAAGTGAGGCAATCCTACTGGCTGATGCAAGCAAACCTGAACAGCTCAAGCAACTGAGGATGAAGATGCTCTTTTGTGCTTGTGGCCTTATCAAATGCAAACCTTTAGAGCAAAGCTCTCAGAAACGGACATGGTCCAAGGTGTAATGAAAGGTCAGTGACCTAATGGTGCGTGAGCTACTCAGTGTTGTTGCTCCTTTAAGAGTGAAAACTGACAGCCGTGAGAGCAGCAGTACCCCTGTAGTGCCCATTATGCTCCATTCATAGCTACAATGAAGTGACAGACATTGATTGACCATGACACAACTGATGAAGATTTCTAGCAGTCAACTGTCTATGTGACAGTTTCCTGTAGTGCTAACCTTACAACATTAACTCAACCCATAGGAGCATGAAGCATTGAGTACAGAGTGGTACTTAGCCTGGCAGAGAACAACAGATCATACATTTATCCTCTCATAGCAGTGGAGCAAAGTTCTCTCGAGCTGCTGACCTCTGCAGGTACATCTGTCCAGGCTGCCTTCATCAATCTTGTTTCAGGTAATGATTTGCTCGTGAAACTAAAGTCCATGAGTTTGAAGGGACAGTGAGATGTTTAAGAGATTGGCCAGTGCATGGAAAACGGAGAGCTGTGGTGACTACTTGTTTCTCAGACTGGAGGGAAGTATATGGTGGTGTCGGAAAGGTCAGGATTATGACCACTGCTCCTTTTCATATATATTAATGGCCTGCATATTAGTATACAGGACTGAATTCAAAACTCTCAAAGGCATCGAACTCAAATGCAGGCCAAAATCTTCTGGCCTCCACAAAGTGCACATCATGGCTACACAGATGTTTGGACATGTGGTCCTACATAGGAATTATCTGGGAATCTTAAACTTTTAATGATCAATTCCCCTGCTCCTCAGAACTCTGCATGTAGTTCTCTGAATCTTAGCCGGTGACTAGATCTGTGATATTTACCTGGATATTACCCAGAAAGCATTCGACAGGTTAAAACCTGATCTAACACCTGGGTAATTCACAACTGACCCAGCCTGCTACCTCCCTTCTCCCCCCAATTACCTCCCTCCCAACTCTGAATAAGGCCCTAACCTGAGCCAACCATATTACCCTCATCACTCCATTATCCCCGAGACCCAGATACCCCACTGAGTAGGGTAACCCATTCACCCACCTACCCACTCACTAATATTCGGTTAAAGACTTGACTAAAGACAGTCATACTGGACTGCACGTTCCCGTGATAGTCCAGATGAGAAGATCCAAAAGAAATGGGGTGGCACAGTGGCTCAATGGTTAGCACTACTGCCTCACAGCGCCAGAGACCCGGGTGCGATCCCACCCCGGGCGACTGCGTGGAGTTTGCACACTCTCCCCATGTCTGCGTGGGTTTCCTCCAGGGGCTCCAGTTTCCTCCCACATTCCAAAGATGTGCAGGGTAGGTGGACTGGTCATGCTAAATTGTCCACAGTGTTCAGGGATGTGTAGATTAGGTGGGTTATAGAGGGATTGGTCTGGTTGGGATGCTGTGAGGGTCAGTGTAGACTTGTTGGGCTGAAGGGCCTGTTCCCACACTGTAGGGATTCTATCAAATACTCACCTGTATCATGGTAGGAGAGTCTTTGCAGCACTGGTGCTGTTTAAAAGATTCAGCCCATAGTAAATAATGTGGGGCGTGGTAAAAGGCTTCAAGGGGGCAAAGACAGACAGTTCATGTGTGAAGTGACACATTTTACTTGGAAAGCTAAGGGAAGGCAGTGTAAACTAAATGGTACCATTTTAAAGAGCGACTGAACTTGTGGTGGAGTAGCATTCCTGCCTCTGAACCAGAAGCCCTGGGTTTATGTTCCCTTGTGAGATCCAGTGGTTAAGGAAGGCGCATTCATAACATGGCCATAAAAGGGGAGTATCAACCTGCAACCCCTTCCAATACATCGCAATGCAGTAAGAATGGGAGAGATTGCAGGTCATCAATGTGATGTATCCTTGTCAACAATAGCTCCAGGCTACAACGTGCAGGTAAAAACATATGCTGCTGCAGGAACTTGGGTTCCTTAGGCGCTGGTGAGGTCACTTAGCTGGATGGCTGGTGCGTATCAAATTAGTACTGGTGGCTTACAGTTCAATCCTCATTTCCATAGGGTGAATCTTTACTATACTACTGGCGGATGTCATATGTTTTATGGGTCAGACCTGCCTTCAAGCAGAGAATGCAGGAAGGAGGAAACGAGAAACTGGTGGTGTTTGTAAACAGACCTTTAAAGATTGAAGGGACTAGTCAACAAAGCTGCTACTGAAACATATTAATCAGTAGCTTTATTAATAAACAGAACAAAACCAAGATGCAAGGATGAGGAAACCTTGTTATCTTGAGAAGCAAGGCTTGTTCTCTTAGAGCTGAGAGAATGTTAAGAAGAAATGTGAAGAAAACCTTTGAGAAAGTAAATAAGGAGAAATTGTTTCCAATGGTAGGAGGCTTGGTAATTGAAGAACACTGACTTAAGACAGTCAGTAAAACAACCAGAGGCAACATGTAATTTTTTTTAAACACAGTGAATTGTTGCAATCTAGAACATTCTGCAGGGGCAGTGAAAGCAGATTTTGATTTAGACACTGATCTGCAGGACTATGGGAAAATAACAGGATCTGTGGGACTAATCGGGTAGCTCAAAAGCTAGCACAGGTATGTTGGGCCAAAGGACCTCCTTCTGTCCTGTATCATACTGTGAAGCTGTAATTTGAGAATTAACGTATTCTATCATGACACTTTTCATTATAATCTGCAATATTCAGTAAATGCTGGATCGTTATTTGTGATACCATCACTCTGAAGCCCTCTATGATAACGGAAATCGTGTCCCCCAAACTTGCGACCCTTATAAGGTACCTAAAGACCAATTTACATAATTTATTCATCATCGTGGCTTTACAATTCCAGATATACTTACATTTGAATTTTTTTTTTAAAGAAATCCAACTGTTCTTGTCAATTTCAGCCTTGACTTTAAAGGTGAAATCCTCTTTTATATGCCACCTATAGGTTAGAGCTGAAATTAAATGTCTCCACAGATTTCAGAGGAGAAATTACACTTCACTGTTCAGGATATGAAGCTGGTTTGTTGCTAACATTAACACTAAATAACGTGCTCTACTGTCACAAATTCTTACACTTTAGCCCAACTTCTGACTTTGAAATTAGTCAGAATCACAAGTCAAATAATCATAGAAAATCACTTTTCCCCAGTGTGACAGGGTATTTCACACCTCCCAGCTTCTTTTCCTGAAATCATAATTTAACACCTCCACTGTAGTAAAAAGACTTGACTCCATGGTGTTTGCTCACTTGCATTTCTGACGTATGAGAGAACTGGGGAGAATGCTATGAATTTGGTACCATTGTAAAGACATTTCAGCTACTGTAATATTGTTTACTCATTTAAAACCCAAGGCTAAACTTTCCCATATTTTGTCAAAATAGTACATTGAGTAAAGTTCATGCTACCTGGTCCATTAAGGCCCATTGCGATTTTCCTAATGCGATTTTCCACTCTTGAATAATTATGCCTGTTCAGCCCCCATCTCCTGGAATCATGCAGTGGAAGTACTTGTTGGGACTTTCAATGTTCACATTGTTTGGTGCCATATTTGAGCATTATTGTGAAAACTGGTTCACTAATGCCCTTTGGGAAGGAAATCTGCCATTCTTACCTGGTCTGGCCTACATGTTACTTCAGACCCATAGCAATGTGGTTGACTTGTAAATGCACTCTGAAATGGACTGAGAGCCAATCAATTTCAGGGCAACTTTGAATGGGCTCCAAGCTTTGTTTTGCTTTTGCCTCATTCTCAAGAGACAGGGAGAAAACAAAGACGCTACCACCAGTGAAAAGAGGAATAGAAGTTAGAAACAGAGGGGCAAAGGGAAGTTGTTGTTAAAGGTGAAGAGTAACACCTCTTTCAATAGCAGGACCACTCTGTTTTGCAAACCTTTATATGATTGATGCAAACTGATCTCTCCGATACATGAATACCTCAACTCAAAATTATCTAGGATTTTGCCTCCAACAGATTTGATATAAACTTGTGACTGGTATTAATCTTGACGGCCAAAAAAAAAAGATGAATTAGATATCTTCCCAGTCAAGGAAGTAAAATAAAATCTCTTCAGAGCTGTGTGTGCGTGTTGCGTGTCTGTGCGTGAGCTAGAGTGAGAGAAAGACAGAGATTATGGGCAACTATGAAGCATTGCTTTCTTAATTGACTGGTATCCGACAGAAATGCATGCTGGGAATAAAACGCCCCTCTCCTTTTTCTACGAACACCCTCGGCAAGCAATCTCTACAATCAGACACAAATATTTCTTGACTGGCTGCTTTAATAATTGAAAAGTGCTGAGAATGAAGAGCAGAAAGCATCTCAAGTGACGCACAACCCTTCCCACCTTTCGTTTCCAGCGTTGGGAAAAGCAGAACTGGAGCACTTGCACCACAGCAGTCTGAGCTGCTCAGTGGATGTCACATGCTGCTGGAAGAGCTTGCATTAATACTCAAGCATGTTTCGAAAATGTACTCAAAAAGCTCCATGTACGCTTGAGGTGAACTCTCTCTCCTCTTCCAGTCTTAATTTGATTCAGCCGAATGCATCAATATTTATGAAGTAGAATCAATTCTAATATGCACTGGAGCCCCCAGAAAATGTTCCATCACATTTTTCTCATGTGGAATTAAGATCCAATGCAGCTAAGTCCTTGGGAATGCCAGAGTGTAACACCACATCCAATCTAAAGCAAGGTGAAACGCACACCTTTGAGGTATTTAGTGACTTTATCTAAAACTGATTTCAACAGAATTAGAAATAGTTCAACAGGTATGAAAGAACAATACATCGTGTGGTGTTGAATTCTCTGCTGTTTGAGAGGACCAAATGCAGTAAGAAACAAATTAATAAAACATTTCAAATTGAAATTTTGACTCCATTTTGCAAGGAGGTCCTGTGAGGTAGCGCTGTAAAAATCAAGTTGCTGTATATGTGTGGGTGTTTCTTTTTCTTAAAATGGCAAATGTGAAAATACACTCTTGGATTGCGATTGTTTGGCGAGTGATAAACAGCTAGAGACAGCTGGGAGAAAGGTAGATTGCTCATAGTTGTCTCTGGCGATTATTTGAAGGAATTATACTGGGGTACTAGTGGGTGTGTCAGATAGATCCAGCAAGCTACTGCATACATGAGGAACCCTGGTTCAACAAGAAATGGATAAATCTACATTTAAACCTCTACATTCCGGAAATGAAGTGCCAGATGACACACCAGGGATATGATTTAAACATAACATCACAAACTGACTATGCCTTTGACCACAGTATAAAACTGGATTGATGACAAAAAGTCTGTATTATGCCATTTAAATTTCACAAACCTCTTCATGGAAGCACTGGGCTCTAGATAAAGGTCACCAGATGCTTACAGGCTTCATTTTTTTTTAAAAAAAGGACAGCTGATTAGATGCACTTGTTTCTAATTTTTAATGAGATTTCAAAATTATGCAATGCAGAGAAATTTGGGTACCCTGGTACATGGATCACAAAATGTCACTATCACTATACAGGTGATCAGGAATACAAATGCAAGTATGTTGTTTATTGCAACAGAATGGAATATAGGAGGAGGAAAGTTTTACTATAGATGCATTGGTAAGATCACATATGGAAGGATTGTATACCATTTTGATCTCTTAAGTAAGGACATAATCGAATGAGAAACAGCGTCAAGAAGGCTCATTCTACTAATTCCTCAGATGAAGGGGTTGTCCCTTGAGAAAGGCTGGACAGGTATTAGAGTTTTGAAGAATGAGATGGGTTTACTGAAACATATATTACACCGACGGCCTTGACAGGATGGCCTGCTAGAAGGACCTTTCTCCTTTTACCAGAGAGACCAGAACAGAAGGACAGAGTTTCAGAGGTAAGAAGTCTACCATTTAAGACAGTGATGAGAACTTCTGCTTTTCTCCAAGGGTCTTCAGTCTATGGAATTCTCTTCCCAAGACTGGCACAGCCATTGAATATATTTATTGCTGAGTTCGACTGATTCCCTTGTTGGTCAAGAATCAAAGAACATAGGGGGTACACTGCAAAATAGAAGACTGAACCAGATTATTGTATTATAGACTCCCTGCACAGCAGAAGTAAGCCATTCAGCCCACCAAGTCCATAATGACTCTCCAAAGTGTATCCCACCCTGACCCACCACACACTACCCCATTCCTGTAACGCTGCATTTCCCATGGCTAACCCACCTAGCCTACACATCCCTGGATTCAATGGCCAATTTTGCATGGCCAATTCACCTAGTCTGCACATCTTTGGACTGTGGGAGGAAACCGGAGCACCCGGAGGAAACCCACGCAGACACAGGGAGAATGTGCAAACTCCACACAGACCATCCCTGAGGGTGGAATTGAACCGAAGTCCCTGGCGCTGTGAGGCAGCATGCTTACCACTGAGCCACTGGGCCACCCCAAAGATCAGCCATCACCTTATCCAATGGCTGAATAGGTTCCAGGGAATGACCAACCTACTCCTGCTCCTAATTCATTCATTTGTATGTACGTTTAAACTTGTCCCACCATTTACACCATAAAACCATTAAAATTAAAACATTTCAATTAGAACAACCCTTAATCTTCTTTTTTCAACAGAACTGAAGCCCAATCTATCCGACAACCCTTTAACCCAGTGTAACTCAAATAAACTACACTCTTTCCAAGGTGAGTTTACCCTTCCTGAGGTGTGCTGCCTAGAAGTGCCTCACTCTTATTTTTTTAATTACACCTTGATCCAGTCAAAGTTCCCTTTTAAAGTACACAGGAACCCTCGATACAGCGCCACCCTTCCTAAGGCCAGCCCTTTTAATGTACTGTCCATGTAGGACCACGCAGAAAAATTAAAGAGGCCATGCTGTTAAAGAACAAATACTCAAAAAGTTTAGAGGGAATATTGATCCATCAGCAACTGCATTCATATTTATGGGATAAACTTAATGATGTTTGGTGTCCTTCCTTTTCCTACACACCAACTTTATTTTAAGATGTTAAGAACACAGAGCAGGAGCAACCAATTCAGCTCCTTGAGCTAGCACCATTTAACACAGTCATGGCTGATCTCATCTTGGCCTCAACTTTCCCTTCCTGCCCATAACCCTTTAACCCATAACTAATTAAAAATCAGTTTCCTCCTTAAACTTATTCAATGTCCCAGCCTCCTCCACACTGAGGTAATGAATTCCACAGATTCGTGAACTTTGAGAGAAGTAATTTCTTCTTATCTCTGTTTTAAATCTGTGATCCCTCAGCCCAAGACTATGACCTCTCGTTCTAGATTTCCTAACATGGCAATAGTACACTCGATATCTACTTTGTCAATCCCCTTTAGCATCTTAGATACCTCAATCAGATTTCCTCTCAGTCTTCTAAATATGACCAAGCATAGGCCTACACCAAAAACCGATAGAACTGTAGATGCTGTTTATCAGGAACAAAAACAGAAGTTGCTGGAAAAGCTCAGCAGGTCTGGCAG
>JAHRHZ010000268.1:9319292-9392442 GCA_024137785.1 Ginglymostoma cirratum
GAGAGAGAGAGATTGCGTGCGAGTGAGAGCGCGCAACAGTGAGCACGAGAGTACGCAAGAGAGAGTGCGATAGACAGCGCGACAGAGAGCATTAGCGAGAGCACGACAGAGTGGACAGAGAGAGAGAGGGGCACACGCAGAAACACACAGAGAAAGACAGAGAGAGAGAGAGAGAGAAAAAACTGTGTTTTCTAGTGTCAAACATCACTGCAAAGTTTGATATTGTTTGACTGCTTCTCTATATATTGGCCCAAGTAATACCTACCGTAAAGTCTGGATTCTTGCAGAGACAGTCTTTTGAAAACAAACTATTTCCACTGTTATATGATTTCAGACTCACATGTAGTCTGTGTTCTATCCTTACTGATACGACGGCTCATTACATGACCATTGTCCTACATGTGGCTGACTGCAATGACTAGCCACTGCAATGCGTCCATTACACTGTGACTGCTGAAGGTGAGCAAGGACCTTTATACTGGAACGTTAAATGTTGTGATGTCATCTACCTGTGTCAAGGTGCTTTTTTTTCTGGAATCTGTTGCATTAACACAAGTGAGAAAGCCGGAAGTCACATGACACCAGGTTATATGCCAAAAGGTGTATTTTGAAATTACAAGCTTTCGGAATGTAACCTCTTCATCAGGTGAAGTGAGAGAGAAGTACCCAGAAACAGAATTTACGGGCAGAGAGAGATCAAGGGCACCTAGATCAAAAGGTCATACAAATGGTGTGAGTGAAGTGCCGAATAATATGTCCCTGATCTGAAGTGTTAGACGGTGAGGGGAAGGTGTCAACAGCTGAATAAACAAGTGAAGGAATGACCTATAATCTGATTAAACGAGGCACAGAGATAATTACAAAAAATTAAAAATAAGGTGGTGCTGGAGACAAACCAAATGGCTGGAATGACATGAGAGGTATAAGTTGTATGCTGAGGATCTAACCAAAGTCATAAGTAATTCAAAACTGAACAAACTAAGTAAGGTAGAGAAATCATAACAATTTATCCAGGTGATGGTGACAAAACAGGATGGTAAAGATGATTTTACATGCACAGGACAGTGTGGGTGGGGTCACATGTAGCACGACATGAACCCAGGATCATGGTTGAGGCTGTCTTCATGGGTACGGAGCTCGGCTATCATTGGGCATTTTCACCAGCCCATGTGTGTGTTGTTGTTTAACATGTTTTGTGCTGGAGTCAGGCTGTTTTGGTACTTTTCTGAGGATGGAGCTTCACTTCCCTGAAGCAGGCCTTTACGGTTGGAGGTATGGATGGCCAGTGAGTCAAGTTACGATCATTGAGATTTTATTATTTTATAGCCTGCATTTCACAAACTCAAACTTACACATAAAAATTTCAGTTTAAAGGTACATGGTGCTGTTCTTAAATGCACCAGATCTTTTTCATGTAGGTGGACACCAAAGACAGACCAGAGAAGTAATTTCTTTTTAAAGACGACTTATCCTTTTTTCGTGCGTTCCTTCAATATTAAATTCTGAACTTAGTAATACTGAGACATATAGTTGGTTAATTGTAACAACATTTGCAACCAGTGGATAAATGTCACATAAGAACGTCAAGCGTCACATGACTGAATCAAATATCACATGATCAAGTCTCCAGCAATGTGTCAAACCAGTGTTCATAGTTCAGTCCTCCTGCATATGGATGGGTCTGTCTGAAAGGATTAATATTGAGGAATGCCAATAAGCACCACTACCATATTAATCTACCCTGTAATTAGTTGTAACTTACAATAATTTATCTCTTGTTCACTGCAAGAGACTCTGCTAGTCAGACCAACATTATTTTTAATCTCTGCTGTACAAGACTAAGCAAGTCCTGTAGTTTCCGACACTTCAAGAGGATAGTAGCAGCAATTTTCATCATGAACAGCAGCTCAGACAGTGCTGGCATGCTCAGAACAAGGTAGGCAAAGGTGCAGACTTGATTGGACCATTTAAACTAGATGGTGAGCGGTGATGTGAAATGTTAGTCTCCACTTGCTGGCATCTGCTCGTACAGCACAAGTCAGCAGCAGAAAAGAGCTAAGATTTAAGGCAGGAGTCACTTATTGAAACAATGGGGATTGGGAATCTTTCTGTAAAATTATGATTAAAATTGGAATCAGTAATCGAAGATGTGAACAGTGGGAATTGAGAGGGCAAAGTGAAAAGACAGGAATCCTTCACTTTACCCATGTAGACCGGGAATCCTCTATTTTAAATGTAAGAAGCTGGAAATCCTCCATTGTAATCATAAGTCACAGGAAAACTCTCAAGTATAGCAGCAGGACCGTAATTATTGCAAAATTAAAAAGTCTGTTAAGCAAGCAAATTATGTCACCACTTTAGAATCAAATGACATTAGAAATGATACTGGAAGGAAAACTTAATTTCCAAGATGGGCCAAATATATACAAAAAGAAAACAAAGTCACAGTATTGTACATCTTAGAGAAAATAATTTTCTGACATATAGACTAGCTCCAGATTAGATACTAAATCGGAAACTGAATAATCAAATACAATTCTTTATACAAACTAGAGTATAGTTGCTGATGCAATAGCTCACCAAGTAATAGAAGAAGCAACTAGTTTCAGACACATTGATATAATAGACATTGTTAGACAGACTTTGAAGACGAGTGCTAAGTTTCATTCCTTCAATATCTTAAGTTCTTCTGCCCACAAGTCCGCATGATATTATCATATAAGAGGGTGCTTATGGCACTCCTCTGTTTTAATCCTTTCAGACCCATATACAACATCTCCTTCAATCCTGCACACTTGATTTTGTAAGCAACTCCTTTTACAAATTGTTGTTGATTCTGCTTCTCTCTCTGAAAATTTAAGAGAAACTAACAGTCTTCAACTAGCTCATGTCAAAAAAAGTTGCGATTGAATTCAATGCTGAATTTTTTTCTCCGACAGAGGGAACGACCTAAAACACATAGACTAGTATCACAGTTAAAACATTACAATTTGGCTTCTGAGTAAACTGTGTTCATGGACCCAGGATACATCTGCAACACCAGAAGAAAATCAGCTCATCTTCCACAAATTTATAGAGAGAGTCAGTGAGTCTGTCAATGTAAGAGAATCAATATGCATGTGGTCGCTGAGGCACAATGATTTAATGACTGTGTGTCTACATTGATCTCTCATACATTGTCAGACCTGGTAACTTGTCTAAACTATTGTCTTGTGTTAGTCACAACAACATCCGTGGTATGGATAAATATATTTTCTCTCTATTTGGCTGATGTCTGTGCAAAGAAAGGTGCAGTTTTATTGCAGTGGTTTGACTTTTAATGAGAAGCACCCAAGGAAAAATTCACTCATTAAATTCTACTCTAATTACTCGTTGGGGACAAGAACCTTGATTGAACTTTATGACATATACGGCACTGTCTTCCCACTAAATAAATAGCAAAAAGTGTTTTAGTATAAAATTACCAGCTTCCTTCTGTGCCACCTTTATAATGTGTCAGTGAACCGAGACTACTTAATGCAAAATAAATCAATTTGGGAATTTAGTCTTCAGAATATAACTGCCTCATATATACACTGCAAGCACATGTAAAGAAAGGCTGTCCAAAGAAAATGGGCTCTTATTGAAATAAAACGCTACACTGCTGACAGAGTTGAATTGTATCTTCAAAGGAATTATGCAGGTTTTCCTTCAGGTAAGCTTTCAGCATTATGACAGTCGAAAGCTCAGTGTCTAATTGTACTGTCATTTTTTTAGATAGGCTAACAGTCTGCTGTCAGAGCCCATGCTGGAGAGAAATCTTACAGTTGCATGAGCTGTAATTTCTTATTAAACATCATGGGTATATTAAAGGCTTGTTGGACTTGAGGTTTTAAAATATCTAACTGTTACATCCCAGATTTTTTGAAATGCTTGGTTTCAAAGGGAATTCATTGAGAGAAAGGAAATTCCCTCAATCCTCTTAAAACCTTGCTGCCTTTCAAACAAATCCCCTTTGGCTCCCCATATTTTCTTGCCTTCTATTCCTTCCATTACTTTATTTGTGTTCATTTCTCTAGCTCCCCCACCTTCTGGCCTTGTATCACATCATCGCTGGCTTTCGGGCCTCATTTACAGTTTTGACATTGTCGATGCAGCTCATTTTCACTAATTCTGGAATCCGACTCTTTACCCACAAATACTAGTAACTTTCTCTCCATCTATTTTGTTAATTTTATATCTTGGTCATCACTTCCATTCTGCAGTTGTGACAGGGAGCTAGTTACAGGACTTCTACTTGCTGCCAGGAAGTGCGAAAGGCAACTAGAGAATTTTCATCTTCCCTCACTCTATTGAGAATGTGTAGACCCTACTAATGTAATCCTCTTCCTTTTCCCACCCTCCTTCAACACCATCCTAGCCCAAGAGATGGGTGAAACCAGGAGCATGAGGTATACAGAATACTCAGAATCAGCTCAGGGAAAAGAGCTCTTTTGTGACAGAGATAGATGTCATGACCTCCTGTGACAATCAAAGGTCTTTTGTTGGAAGCAAATTATGACAGCTTTCAGGAACCAGCAGGTCTCTTCAGTGAAGAAACGGAGCTGTTACAAATAGAACCTGATTAAATAGAGTATAAGTGTTCAATTATTATGGCTAAATTCATTACATGTCATTTAGGAAATCAGAATTGTTGGAAATCTGTGTCATTGAACTGAAATCCTCACTAGACATTGTTTAAAAAGACATTTCTTTAATGCAGTGTTGCTTCTGCCCTCTCTGCAGTGTAACTGGAGACAATTTTTCTGAAATGTCAGCATTCGCTTGCATTCAGACATTTTGATGAATTCCCTGCTTGCTACAGGTTTCCAAATCTTTAAATCATGCCCTTTTATTCAATGCGCGAAGAAATTAGTGTAGAAATCCAGCTATTTATTTAAATTTGTATCATGCAGATGGAAGCATTTTCTTTGGGATGTACAAATTAAAGAATACATTATAGGTCTCATTATGCATAGCATTGGAATGGATCTCAAACAGGTTGCCACAAATGAAAATTCGACCCCATGATTTAATCTGGCCAGCCCTAAGCTTTGGACTGTACTCTGTACACATCTCCAGCTCTCAAAATTACTTTCCTCCTTTAAGGTACTTAGTAAATCCCACCTCTTTCCCCAAGCTTTTGCTCATTTAACCTAATATCTCAATAGTTCCATGTCATGTTGTGATTTTTGCTCCTGCAAAGTGCTTTGATGTTAGTGCTTGGAAAATTTCATAGCATTTAAAGTGCGATATAAATACAAGTTTTTGCTATCTTTGTTGTCCTTCCTTTCTGCAACACTGCACTTATTTCTCCTTCTCCTAACAGCAGTGTCTGCTTATCTTGGCAAAGTTCTTCATGAGGCAGTCACTCTGTCTTCCTTCATCAAAATGACAATTACTCATGTGTGATCCTTGTGAGTTTATATCAGTAGGGCATTTGACAGCAAGGAGGAGGCATCACAGTCAGATCTGATCTGACCTAACTGAATCTTTGCAGATGTATTTCTAGAAGGGGAGCACTGAATATGAAGGAAGGCAATATAGCATGATGATCCCTTTTAATGCCAGAATGCTGAACTCAATTGAAGTGTGCCTATTGCCACTGTCGTTAACTTCTGAGAAATCAAACCCAAACTGGGTTGAATCTAGATTGGGTTACCGGTCAGTATGTTTCGGCTACTCCGTGCACAAACTTGCATCCTTTTTGAACTCAGCTGTACTGGAAGTATTCAAATAGAAGCCCATTTCAACTTTATTTTAAAATAATGATTTGGAGGCATCAGTTGCCGAATTTAACAAGGTTCGATGATTTTTCATCAATTGCCCTGTCGCGATTTTTATACGCTAAGGGCCAGCACCTGGCCTAACCATGTGTTGAATGCAATTATCGCAACAGTTAACTTCCAAAATTAAAATATATATGAGAGCTGTGTGCCAATGACTGACATACATTATATAGAAAAGTGGGTGGACAGGCTGTTAAATGTAGGTTAACATCAAATGAGAGGATTTTTCACTCTCATTAGTGACCTCCTTGGCAGTGGTTTTGGAGAGAGAGGGAGGACCATTGCTGGTCATGTTGTCATGTTCAGTTTTTAGCTGGATGAGCAGTTTTCATAGGAAAGCTCATCACCTGTCCCATTTTCAAAAAGACCAGTACTCACCATTTCATCTTCTCACTGACTGGTACACAAGTGTTCAACTGTCCGCAGTTAAAAGGTAGCTGCACTGCGAGGTGCTAGGCAGATCAACGGGAGTCACTTCCTCTCTCTCTGTGTGTGTGTGTGTGTGTGTGTGTGTGTGTGTGTGTGCGTGTGTGTGTGTGTCTCTCTCTCTCTCTCTCGGGGGAGTCACTGTCAACTGGAAAGATTGCAGTGCTAGGAGGCAAAGGGAGGGGAAGCACTTGACGAGTGTGATGTTACCCAAGATTGGCACTTTATGATTCTTTTTAATCTATGATTCTTGATAATATTATGTAAATCCAGTTTAACATATGGGTGACTGAATAAATATTCAACCAACTGGAACTGGCGGAATCAAGTCATTGTGTACAAAAGCTCATGAAAGAAAGCACTTTTAGCTGTACAATACGCACAAATGTTAATACCATTTATGAATAAAGCTTTCTCTTCTCGCTTTGACAAACTGACGACGGGTCAGCTTCGAAGGTCAAACACTGCCCTTTTGAAATTCACAGAGAAACAAAATCAGGAAGCTTTATGCAGAGCATGCTTTGGCTTTGACAACGCTTTCACATATTTCTCAGTGACTTAGACCACATTTTGCAAAACTTCTAAAAGAACACGTAGGTACTTTTACACCTAGATCATTATATGTTCTTAATCACATAAAGAATTATTATATCAATAATCAGCAAATCCAAGAAAACATAATAATCTTCAGTATACTACCTGAGCCATCAGCTAACTGGCACAGGGTCAACATAATTAAAGATGTAAATGCATAGCTCAAAGATTGGTGTGGCAGAAACAGGTTTGAATTCATGGGACATTGGTACCAGTACCCGGGCAGGAGGCAGCTGTTCTGATGGGACGGGTTCCACCTGAATCCTATTGAGATCAGAGCTGCGATGATTTGCATAATAAGGGCTGTAGATAGGGCTTTAAACAAAGTAGTGGTGGAGTTGGGAAAATCAAAGTCAAAAGAGAAGGCAGTGCTACAGGTTAATGATGAAGCTGATTAATACCAGAAAACAAAAGAAGGCACAGAATCTGTGAATATCATTCACACCAGGGAATCATAAAAGTGTAGGGAAATTTGATAATAACTTAAAAGGTTTGTATCTGAATGTATAAAGCATTTGGAATAAAATTAATAAGTTAATACCACAAATAAAGACAAACGTATGATTATATAGCGATTACGGAGATGTGGTTGCAGGGATACCAGGTTTAAGAACTGAATATCCAAGGGTACTCAATGTTTTGGAAGGAAAGTCAGGAAGGAAAAGGAGATGTTATAGCTTTGCTAGTAAAGGATAAGATCAATGCTGTAGTGAGAAACGATAGAGGCACTGGAGATCAAGACATATTTCTATCCAGACTGGTTGATTCTAAGAAATGGTAAAGAAATATGCTCCTGGTGGGACTTATCCACAGATGCTGAAACAATTGTCCTGCAGTGGGGTACAGCACAAACAAAGAAATATTGAGGACTAGTAAGAAAGGCACATCAATAATCATGGGTGAGTTTAATTAATCAAATTGGCAAGGGAAAACTTGAAGGAGAATGCATGGAACTTCTGTTCTGGAGTTAAACAGAGGTAATTACATAGACACAAGGACAGATTTTGTCCTGGTGCACTGGGCAGGAAGACTAAAATTTAATGAGCATTGGCAGAGTACAGGGCTAATGGTAAGATTCTTGGTAGTATGGACGAGCAGAGAGATCTCGGTGTCCATGTGCATAGATCTCTGAAAGTTGCCACCCAGGTTGATAGGGTTGTTAAGAAGGCGTACAGTGTGTTAGGTTTTATTGGTAGAGGGATTGAGTTTCGGAGCCGTGAGGTCATGTTGCAGCTGTGCAAAACTCTGGTGCGGCCGCACTTGGAGTATTGCGTACAGTTCTGGTCACCGCATTATAGGAAGGATGCGGAAGCATTGGAAAGGGTGCAGAGGAGATTTACCAGGATGTTGCCTGGTATGGAAGGAAGGTCTTATGAGGAAAGGCTGAGGGACGTGAGGCTGTTTTCGTTAGAGAGAAGAAGGTTAAGAGGTGACTTAATAGAGACATACAAGATGATCAGAGGATTAGATAGGGTGAACTGTGAGAGCCTTTTTCCTCGGATGGTGACGGCTAGTACGAGGGGACATAGCTTTAAATTGAGGGGTGATAGATATAGGACAGACGTCAGAGGTAGATTCCTTACTCAGAGAGTAGTAAGGGCATGGAATGCTTTGCCTGCAGCAGTTGTAGACTCACCAACTTTAAGGGCATTTAAATGGTCGTTGGATAAACATATGGATGATAATGGAATAGTGTAGGTTAGATGGGCTTCAGATTGGTTTCACTGGTTGGCGCAACATCGAGGGCCGAAGGGCCTGTACTGCGCTGTAATGTTCTATGTTCTATCTGTGAGGAGGTATTCAATTCCTCCCAACTAAAATACATTCTAGAATGGAAGAAACATTGTAAAAGGGGAAAAAAAAGTTCATGCCTCAGCAAGGAAGTTAAAAATAAACATAAATTCAAAAAGTAAGATATACCATATTTTAAAGGTCAGTGGTAAACTGGAAGATTAATAGTTTCCCAAAGGTCAACAGACTTACAATAACAGTAATAAAGAGAGCAAAGGTAAATTATGAAAGAATTACTAGTACAGAGAGCAAAAGCTCACTCAAGTATATAATGAGGGAACACAGTAGCTAAAGAGTGGAGCTGGAGGAACACAACAGGTCAGGCAGCATCAGAGCACAGGAAAGTTGACATTTCTGGTCGGGAGCCCTGCTGTGTTCCTCCAGCTCCATACTGTGTTGTCTCTGACTCCAGCATCTGCAGTTCTTACTATCTCACAGCAGCTAAAGTGAATGTTGGACCATTGGAAAATAAGACTAGGGAATTAACAGTCGGGAACACAGAAAGGGCAGAGTCACTAAATCAATATCTTGCCTCAGTTTTCAGGGAGGACACTAGTACCATCCCAATAGTAACAAGTCATTCAGGGGTTATAGAAAGGGAGGAAATTCAATCAATCACCACTACTAGAGAAAAAAGCACTGAGCAAACTATTGGAGTTGAGGCAGACAATTACCCCAGCTTGATGACCTAATATTCTCGAGTCTTAAAGGAAGTGGCATCATTGACAAGGAATCCACTGGTTACAATATTCCAAAATGCTCCGGATGTGGGAAAGGTTCCAGTGGACTGGAAAATTGCTAATGTGACACCCCCTATTCAAGAAATGAGTGAGGTACAAAGTAGGAATCTATAGTTATTTTAATATCTATCATTGGGAAACGGTTAGAATCCATTACCAAGAAAGTAATTAAAGGAGATTTGCAAAGTCAAAACCAGTCCATCAGAGTCAATATGGTTTTGGGAAGGATAAGTTGTATTTGATTAATTTGCAAGAGTTATTTGAAGATGTAACAAGCAAAATGGATGATGGAGGATCCTGCAGACCCTAAGCTTACCGCAATTCTGGACTTCAGAGGGTATTTGGTAAGGTGTAACACAAAAGGTTAATATACATGGGGTTGGGAGTAAATTATTAGCTTGGACAGGAGATTGGCTGGCCAAAGAAAACAGGATAAATGGGTCAGGTTGGCATGATGTAACTAGTTAGGTGCCACAGTATTCAGTCTTTGGCCCCAACTATTTACAGTCTAGATTATGTGTTTACATTGACTTTGTCAAATGCTTTAGTAAAGTCCCTGGTCTAGAAGATTAAGTCATATGGCATCCATGGTATGTAGGTAAGTTGGTTATAAAATTGGTTGTTCATAGAAGTTAGCGAGTAGTTACGAGTTGTGTTTTTTTCCTGACTGGAGGTCTGTGACCAGTGGTGTTCCACAAGGATCAGTGCTGGGGCCTCTGTTGATTGTAAAATATGAAAATGATTTGGATGAAAATGTGGGCAGTCCAATTAGTAAGTTCGCAGACAACCAAATATTACTGAAGTTGTGAATAGTGAGGAAATTTATCAAAGGATATAGCAAGATATAGAAAGTTGGAAAGTTGGGTGGAGAAATGGCAAATTAAGTTTAACTCAGACATATATGAAACAGGTCCAGCTGGATTCTGAAAAAGAGACTCATACTGAATTCTGAACATTAACCCTCCTTTTCTCTCCTCAGATGTTTCCAGACCTGCTGAGTTTCTCCAGTATATGGTTTGTTTCAGATTTCCAGTATCTCCTTATTCTACTTTTGGTTGAGTGCTGTCCCATGGTTATAAAAGGAGTCTTATTACTAACAGCAAGGAATCGAGAAGAAAGAAATATTTTGTTTTCATACTCAGCCCAAACAGAAGTAGAATACTAACTACCCATTTAAACGGAGCTCAATTCTTTGGTACAATCTCATCAGTTTCTAGAATTAGTGGGCAATTGACTCATGCTATCCGAGTCAGAAGATTCAAAAACTCTGGCACTCCTTAAATAGTCAGGGTAAGGGAAGGGGAGTGCACAATCTTTTGAAACTATGATATAGCAAATGACCTTCCTCAACAACAGTCGTCTTGGGCTTCCCAAAGAGTGGGGGCTGGGACACCAAGTGGGCTTGAGAGCTGCAATGTTATCCTGAACAGTATGGAGTTCTGACTCAGTTAGAACAGTTATGCTCTCAAAAGCCCTCTCTCACCCTCTTAATCCTCATTGAAGGACCGTGAGGATTTCAAGCCTCAAAATGGGTCACAGTGGAACAATGTTTTAGGAGCATGTACTGCATCCATGTATGTTATGTATCCAATCTCACGTATTCAAGCACTCTTTCTGACTCTCTCTTTCCTTTGATCCCTTGCCATTGTGTAATGTAACAAATGTGCAGGGTCTAACGTGTAGCCTCTGTTGCAAAAGCATTGATTAGAAGAGTCCAAAATTTATCTTAAATGTCATCTCCATTCCTTTACAGTCTGTCAAGCTCTGTTCATTCTGTTATTTACAGTGCAATTTGTTCAAACCCATGAAAGGAAATCAATATGCCAAACTGACATCAGAAAGCAAACTTTATTCTCTCCTCCCACCCAAGTGCAGTTGAATTCTAATAAACAGATGACTGATTTGCCACAACTTTTATGCTTGAATCTGTGTGCTGCTTAGAAAGGTTTTCCATGCAGGAAAAGCAGAATGATATGGTGTACTAGGACCCCTTGCTTCCATGACGAATGCACAGATCCCAAGACCACTAGTGTAGGAATATGTGCCACAGAAGGAAATATAATTCTTTGCTAGTGACAGCACCAGTCAGTCCTGTGTTGAAGGGTATCAGAGCTTTTGCCAATGCATTGCCATGGCAACAGGTCTGCTCACACACCTCAGTGAAGAATAGTCCCTCCTCCTTCCCTGATCACCTGCGTCCCAGTAACATTTTCGTTTTCATCATTATGCATTCATTCTTGAGCAGTACTAATAAATGCCAGATCCGAGGGGACCAACGTCTCTTAAAAAGGCAGTGCAGGATCCCAAGTGAAACTAGACTGTATAATCCCAGCCGAGTTTCCAATGGGCATCTGCAGATTCAGAATGCTAATCCAGCATACATCCTGTAATATGGATGCCTGGGTCTGTTGCTGGGCAATGGGAATGCTATGCAATGGCAAACCACCAAATTAACTACGGGTTACTTTATACATTTTTATTCCGGAAGACCTATATTGATCAATGATGATTTTCATTTCTCAATTTGAAAATTCATTCAGGAAATCTGCAAATTTGTGCTTATTTTATTGTTTAACGACTAATTGCCATTTTTAGGGAATGGAAACTGGATGACTTGATTAGGTCAATATTAATGTTCATATCTCAGGGAGGTTGGATGAAATAGCTGACTAGTTGTTGCCATTTTTTTCACTAATATTTTAGTTAACTAGTTAATCGTATTAGTTTTCATCTTGAGCTCCTCATGTGGCCCACGATCACAAATGCATTCTCTCTTCCCAAAACCAAATTCTTAAGTCGTGACAAGTATTTTTTGTGTTGATTCAAGAGAGGGCTAAGAGTATTGAAAAAGTAACCAATATTGTATATTTACCACTTGGCATGGACTCAAACATAAATCAGGTACAGTATAGCCAAATCTCTCATTTGCAGAATTAGTGACATTTATGTTTCTTATGTTAAATTAAACCGTTTAATTTGCCAATTTTCAACCAATTTATGCTGACTTATCAATCATTTACATTAATGTTAATTGAGAATTGGTTTGAGATTACCAAATTCATTTCACAAAGGAGCCCCGCAAAATCACATTAATTTGTTTTATCACATTCAAGACCAAAGCATAAGTAAAGCTTGGCAAAATGTTTGATTGATATTGCTCTTATAATTGTGATTATGATCAGCACGTTTTAACTATGCATTAAAATTTTAGAAGAAGGGCAATGTGAGATAGAAAATAATGGGTTAATGATTTACTAACATATAGCATATAAAGAAATCTTAAAAATGCTTTTCTTGACAGTGAAACACATGCACACACCTAAGTTCATGTTCTTTCTTGCAACACAATCTTCCCTAAACCTTGGATTAATTTTGCCAGTCACTGACTAACATGTTACAAACTAGCATTTGACGTCCCTCTGAATTGCTTAGTGATTAATAAGTAGCAAACTTCCACACAGGCAGGTGAATGGATGAATTGAGCCAGCTGCCTCATTCAATAATTGCGTCACTGTGTTTTGCAATGATGATTGTGAGGCTATTAATTGATACTGAATGTAAGTGTCCAAAGCCTTCAGCTTTCAATGCTTTCAACACAGCCATTTTTAAAGAAATGGCTACGCCAAATGATTTGTGTAAGTTTTTGCCACAATAAATCCCCATAGAAAATCAACTTAATTAGTAAATTTTTTTTAAAAGGGTCATTAGGATTTTTGGTGACTTCGTCACATAGCTCAAGAAATAGATCGCTGATGCTGTTATCCCTTGGTCTCCACCTCCCAATTCCATGGCCCCACCTTGTCATGAGATATCTCAACTATATTTATAAAATGTAACAACATTAATCTTTCAGATGTTGAGAACTTTTTTGAAACCACTCACTGCAAAGCACTTTCCAGCGTAACTGCAGGCAGCACTGTGGAGGCATGCATGTGAGGGCCCATTAGTAAGCCATCAGATTAAAGTTGCCTGCTCTACTTCAATAAGTAAAGCTGGAGACACAATTCTGTCTGTTTCGAGTCTGGGCTCTTTTATATTGTAACAAAAGCAAAATACTGTAGATGCTGTCAATCTGAAATGAAACTGGAAGTGCTGAAGAAACAAAGCAGCTCTGGCAGCCTTTATGCAGAAGTACAGAGTCAACCTTTCAAATCCAATGGGTCTCTTCTTCAGAACTGAAGAGAAGGGGAATGATGATGGCTTGTGCTGCTGTTAAAGGGTGGGAAGAGGCAAGTGGAACAGAAGGCAAAAGGAGCGGTTGTCATCAAAAAATTGGTCCAGAGCAGATGTGAAGAAAGAATAAAAGTCAGCTCTGAATGAATTTAAAAAATAAATTTAATACTTACAGACATTGCAAGGAAGAAAATTCCAAAATGGAGAACAGACTTCATGGTCTGAATTTGTTGAAGTCAATGCTTTAATGTTTTGCAATGCTCGAAGACAACTGGCATTACATGTAAATGGACAAAACAACACATCACAGATTGGCAACAGCTTAGAAAGACGCCATCAGCCTGCTATGTCAGTGCTGGCTCTCCAATGGAGCAATTCATCTCCTGCCATTCTCCTGTCTTCTCTCCATTGACCTGCAGATTCTTCTTTTTCAGGCAATAATCCAATTCCTTCTTGAATGGCTCAACTGAACCTCCGCCACATACTCAAGTAATAGACATTAGCTAATTACTGTACAAAAGTGTTTTTCTTTTCCAAATTACTCTGAATCTATGCTCTCTTATTTCTCCAGCTTCCAGCAATGAGAACAATTTCTCCCTACCTACTCCCTAATGATTTTGAATATCCATCAAATCTGCTCTCAATCATTTCTTTCCCAAGACAATCCCAAATTCTCCAATGTGTCTAGATAACAGACCTTACCCTGAGATCCATTCTTGTGAATCATTTCCAGTCTTACTGAAGCCAAAGCAACATTCCATACAATTCTAAAGCAAAGTCTTTGCTGTTGTATGGTGTCCCTATTAGTAAAGCTTAGAATACAGCATGCTTTTAGCTTATATTGTCTCTCCCATGTTCTTCCTGTCAAAATGAATCATGTTACATTTCTCCGCATTAAATTTCACCTGTCCAAAATGTCCATGTCCTTCTGATGGTCTACACTATCCTTCTCAGCAAACAGTACTTCCAAGACATATGTCGTTCACAAATGTTGACATTTTGTCTGTTCACCAAAGCATATATAGTAGGATGAACAGGAATCATAACACTGACCTCCAGGAAACTCCATTAAAGACTTCAGCTAGCCCAAAGCAAATCCACTGATTATTAGCAACAAAAAAAACCCCAGAAATTGCTGGAAAGGCTATACTTAATTATCTGTTTTTGTTCCTGATTTCCATCATTCGCAGTTCTTTCAGTTTCCACTGAGTGCTACTTTCTGGTTCCTCTCATTCAGCGAATTTCATATCCTTGTTGCTACTGTCCCTTTTATTCCATGAGTCCTAACTTTGCTCACAAAGTTTTCCCACAAACACTAACAAAGAAAACCCATTGAATATGAATGCAGCACAAACATTGTGTTTTTCAACTGAGTATTCTGTTTGATTGAACAATTGCCTGCATAAGCACTACTTTTATTGTAATATTTATTATATACAGATGGTGCGGTTTACAAGTTGTGTTTCGTTAGTCTTCAGTGCCACTTGTGTTTTTATCTTGTAATGCTGCTGAATGTGGCGGAATTCAAAGCTGGAGATGACAATGTAAGACAATCTGAAAAAAATCCAAATCAGGAGAAATCTCTCCACCCAGAAAGAAACCTTGCAACCATGCAACATTTAAAGGAAGCATAGACAAATACATGAAAATAAAGGAAATTTTGATCAAGTGAGATAAAATGGAGAGGAGGCTCCTATAAACCATAAACACTAGCCCAGACAAGTTGAGTCGGTAGGCTTGTTATGTGTTAAAAATGCAACATAATTCTACGTCTATTCCTCCTCCTGAATGTTCTTGCTTGTTTTCTATCCAAGATATCTTATTCAAGAATTCTTCCTTACCAGTTGGCATTGTCCTTTCTTCTGCATACTCCCAACCCCAATGTTCTCCTTTACATTGTCCAAAGGTACTGAAATCTAGCTGGGGAGCAGCTCCCCAGCAACCAGTCTTATTGGCTTATCTCACCTTCATGAAATAATCTCACCATGTAAGAGTCAAAAGGCTTTTTGATTGATGGGCACACAGCCAATCCAATCATGGCACATTCACTGCAGATAACAGTAATGAGCAAGAAGTCCTAACAACAAATAACTTACTCTTTAACTGCAACCCAACTATAAATTGCTAACACAGTACAGATTGACAAGTCTGGAATCTTGCTGGTCCCCATGATTAAGCTGCTAACATCTTTAATGAGTTGAAAGAGCGAAGCTTTCTGTAAGTCTGATTCATTACCACCTCATTCCTTTATTTCATCCATCTGCCGTGACAGTGCAAACTCTCAATGAATGAGAAAATATGAGTTCACACTACCCATGTATTTCATGTACATTGTACTCTACAAAATCAGCATAGGTGGATCCAAACATCTTCAAAAGCATCTGTTTAGCTGGAAGCAAGCCAAGTTGAAGGATGGCTACTCATTTACGTTTTAAGAGGTAAGAATGCGTTACTTCACCACTCTGAATGGTAACAAAGTGACAGAAGTATTTAATTGGGTCATTTAGCCATGGTAACAGAATCACTGGGAGGGACTGTGATGAGCTTGTTTACTACTTGGCTCCATGTAATCTGAAGACTAACTTTGTGTATTGTAATTTTGTTTAATACATGCACAGAACACAGAAGTCAAAGGTTGAATCAGTCGAAGTTTTGTGAGCCAATGTTTGCTACAGGCAAGCTGGAATTGCAAAGTGCGGTTCCTCAATTCTTACAATGAATCATAAACTCAATAATAATGAATCTTATAATCATACAGTGTTGTATATTGTGTTTACAAGCTGTGATCTGCACTACATACAGTTTTAAAGTATGTATTTTTTCAGATATTTCCCAACTGAAAATTATATCTCCAGATTTCTGGAAGGGAGCAGTGGTTAATTGGACTTCCTGGCAATGACATCAGACATCTGAGAAATCATCTTACGGTTCGGTTTCCAGGGAAATGGAAGCTAATTGGGAAGAATAAACAGGCTGGGAGATTGAATTTCAGACTGTGGTCAGAAAAAGCACAGCTCTAGAAAGTCCAGTTTCTATCCAATAGGATTAATTCATGTATAGGGGCTTTTGGCGAAGCTATCAGAGCGAGTTAGCTGAAAGGACAAATATCTGAATAGCTGTGAGAGACATCCAGGCAAACAAAGGCAATTTTTCATTACTACACCTGACTATACTGTGAACTAAGGTGTTATTGAGTGGTTGGACGAAGAGGATTCTGGGAAAGCTATGCCATCAGTACCGACATGACCTGAACAAAACAGGCTCTATCAAAGTGTACCTTTTTAGTGATAATCATAACCGTGAATCTCAAATGCAGTCAAATAATATTCAGAAACTAGTTCAGATCCTGCATAACTAAGAATGACTGAGCTTCATTACATCATGTTATAGCTGGAATGGATGCTGGCACATGTTGTTAACTATGTGCTAGGAGGATTATTTAACAAACTGGTCAAATTTACTTTGGATGTATCAGTGATTTAAAGTGTAGTTTATAGTTTGTACAGAATACAATTTGCCAGTTAGTTCATTTTTTTTTTGTTGCTTTTGGTTTAACTGATACAGTAGAAGTTTTAAAAAGTGGAATTTTCCTCATCAGTTTCTTCTGTTGGACTGGTTTGGGAAGTTCAGTTTTATAATTGTATCCAAAAGAATGTCCCCAATGATTTGACTGGGTACTCATGTTGAATTGAAGGATTGATTGATTGTCATGTATATTTGTTATATGTAATTGTTAGAAATACAATGAAAAGTGTTGCATAACATTACCACTCTCTGACGCCATCTTAAAGTGAGCTAGTTAATAACAAATGATCTGATTCTGCAATTGTTACAACTGTTAGCACTGTTTAAAATAACGAAGCAGAAAGAGTAAATAGCCGAATACTGAGAACTGGCTGTGCATTTGAATCTTGTCTGAGCGTGCTATTTTATTGTGGGAAAAATCACAGCCGGATCTAGTGTCATTTCTTCCACACACCCAAGCACATGCACGGGATATTAGCAGGGATTTCTGTTATCTTTTCCTTTCTGTGCCTAGGAATGCACTGAACAGAAATGGATTGAAATATATTACTGGTCTCAATGATGTGGTTTTGCTTGGCCAGTGTATTCATTGGCTGGGACTTCAAGGGATCCCAAACATCTCTTCCCAGCATATCTCTACTTGTACTATTCATTCTCCAGAATCCCGCATTTAGATTCCCCGGACATTGTGAATGACGTGAATGGTACTGAGTGATAACTGGCCTGTTATTATCAGCCATAACGCTAACAGTAACAGGACAGTGCAGTGACTCAGTGGTTAGCACTGTTGCGTCACAGCGCCAGGGGACCCACAGTCCAAAGAAGTGCGGGTTAGGTGGTCAGGCAGCATCTACAGAGAGAAAGCAAACTAATGACTCTTCATCTCGGCTCGAAACATTATCTTGCTTTCTCTACGTGGATGCTGCCTCATCCACTGTGAGCTCCAGCATTTGTTGTCTTCAGTACAGATTCCAGCATCTGCAGTAATTTGTTCCTACGCAGGTAAAGTGGATTAGCCATGGTAAATGAGGGGTTAAAGGGAATTGCATGGGTTGGGGGGGGGGTGGAAGTGCTGTGTCTGAGTGGGACAGTCATTGGCGACTTGATGGGCCAAACGACCTTTCTGTACTGTAGGGATTCTACGATTCTATGAGTAACAGCCGGTCAATCATTTGCCTTCCTAACAACGCTGGACATTAAAAATAATTCAAAAGATCACCGAAAGCAACCGATATCATTTAGAAATACAAAGACACCAAGATGTGCGACATAATATTCAGGACAGCACCAGCATCACAGGGAAGAGCTTCCTCACAGCAAGGTCGTGATGAATTGTATTTTATATGGTGTCTTTCATGATCACAGCTTGTCTTAAAACACTTTGCAGTCAATGGAAGTGTACTCACTGTTATGATATAGAAAGCCATGATGATAGTGCACATGGGGGCTGCAGCGGGATGGGGGCTGAGGGGTGGAGTCATCCATATGGGCATTGTTCAGTAGAGAGAGGGAGAGATAAGGCGGTGTGTTAAACCACTGTCCTGCCTTTATATTGAGCAAGTTCAGCCATCAAGCAAGATTGCACAGTACATTTTTCAGCAGTCAATTATTAGGCTCAGGCATACGATACATACAGAACTGGAATAGTGTTGCTTAAGCTAAACACTACAGTTATAACCAGACTAATGCTGTCTTTTGGAATTGGAAATGCACTCTATTTTTAGTAAACAGGCCCCTGCTGCTTAACAACTTCACACCTTATCGCATTCAAACGGAGGTGTCAATCAAACACAAAGCTTGCTTTAATAGCTCTAAGAAGCTCTTTAGCCCTTGTTATTGAACAGGCCTTTTATATTAAAGCTGCTGCCATGCATCAGAGTCTGAACAAAAAAAAAATGGGAATCACAGATACTTTAATCACAAAGTCTGCGACCTTTTGTTTACAGCCTAGGGTTTAAAAGCATCGTACTTTTAAACATAAAAGCTTGCATCTCCTGGGAGATGTGGGAGAGTTTAAATGCCTGCCTACAGTAAAAACAAAAATGATAGACAGTTATAATGGACATGTAATTAACAGCTCGATTTAATGTGGTTGTCAGCGGTTCTCCATACTAAATCATTATAAGATATATGGCCCAAAATAAGACAATAATGCAAGTCATTGACAAAGGTTTGTCATCACAATTACTATTCTGCAGAACACAGGCACTTTTGATGGAAAGTAAGCTGGCATTAAGCTTGGCAGTGGACTACAGGACCCTGTGATCTTTACAAGAATGCTATGTTTGCAGCATTTAAACAGTAAGATGTTGAATCTTTTGTCACACAGTTCCATCTTTCAGGATAACATTGCCTCAAGGATTTGCTCATGAAGATCATCACATTACATATTGTATAAATTCCAGTGAATGCTACCATTATTGCTCATCCTATCCAGACCATTTATAAGACAGTAAGACCCCTTAATGCTTTACTGAATAGTAGCAGAAGATGACAATGGAGTTTAAGTCCTATAACTGAGCCAAAGACAACCTCAGGCATTTCTGCTCGACACTGAAACCCATACAGTATGTTGAACAGAATTCACAAGCAGGGAAGCCGCTCTACTTTGCTATCACAATTGAATTAAAATTTCAGCAAGTTCAAAATATCTAAACCCTCACACTTAGGTTATTTTGCATTATAATGCAGTACTGATAGGAAGCCACATCAGATGATCTGCCACCTCCATCCACATCCCCTTTATAAGGAGAGGGTTGGGGCATAACAGGAGTGTAGTTTGGTTACAATTTTTAAAGCATTGAGGAGGCCCCATCCAGTGTAATACATACTGTATTAGTCTCCTTGTTTAAAGAAGAATATACTTGCATTTGGAGGCAGTTCAGAGAAGGTGTGGTCTCAAGAAGAAAGGTTGAACTGCATGAGCCTAAACTCGTTGGCATTTTGAGGAATTAAGGGGAATCTTTATGAAACACACAAGATTCTGAGGAGGCCTTACAGTATTGATGCTGAGGGAAGGGGGGAATCTAGAACTAGGGGAAACAGTGCAAAAACAAAGTGTCTCCCAAGAGATGAGGAGAACGTTCTTCTCTCGGAGAATCATTAATTTTTCAATTTTGCATCTACCGGGGAGTTAAGGTTGTTATGAAGTAAGGGAGAAGAACAAGCAGCAAATGGTGTAAAGCCACATTAGATCTTCCATGATCCTGATGAAATTCAAGTAGCTACTTCCACTATTTCTCATGATCTGTTGAAATTCACTCATGCCGTCAGCCAACTGATCTCATGCAGCGCCACGGAGGCTCAGTGGTTAGCACTGCTGCCTCACAGCACCAGGGACCTGGGTTCTATTCCCAACCTTGGGTAACTGTCCGTGTGGAGTTTGCACATTCTCCCCATGTCTGCGTGGGTTTCCTCCTACAGTCCAAAGATGTGCAGGTTAGGTGGATTGGCCATGCTTAAAGTCCCATAGTGTTGAGGTATGTGCTGATTGGGTGGGTTACAGGGAATAGGGGGAATGGGTCTAGGTGGGATGCTCTTTGGAGGGTCAGTGTGGACTTTTTGGGCCAAAGGCCCTGTCCCCATACTGTAGGGATTCTACGAACCTCCACCGTTTCCAAATCAACTGCAAAATGAACAGACTCTTCATTTCCTGGTGAGTTTCTTGTCCTGAGTACAAAAAGCAAAATGTTCCTCTTGAACCACTACAGTCCATGCAGCACCTGCAATGCTGTTAGGAGGGGAATTCCAGAATTTTAACAGGGATAGAGAGAGAGAGAGAGAGAGAGAGAGAGAAGGAGCATTGAAACATCTCCAAGTCAGAATGGGGAGTGGCTTGGAAGGGCGCATGAAGGTGGTGGTGTTCCCGACATATCTGCTGTCCTTGTCTGTCTAAATTGTACAGGTCTCAAACTGGAAGGTTCTGCGGGACCCTAGGTGAGCTCTTACCTTCAAACACACTCCATATAGGAATTCCTTTTAAAATCAGTGAAACCTTAATCAAATCACACCACTATCTTCAATATTCTAGAGAATATAAACTATATTATCTTATCTTGTAATCTAACCCTTTAGAGTCTTTCTAGTAAGTATGGCCTTCCAAGGCTGAAACCTGCACAAGGTTGGGCACCTGTGTAAAAACAGGCAGGTAGAAACAGCAAAAAGCAAAACCTAGGGCATGTGCTCCCAGTCTGACACATGGTACGGCAAAGGAGTAACTAGTCAGCAAACAAATTCAGAACAGAGATGTGGAGAACAGTACCACAACCAAGCCTGGTGAACGAGCAAATTTCTTCTAATTCAGAAAATCCAGACGTTCCTTCAAGTGATAATTCATTCTATAAATATTCACTATTCAGCGAGTCATTCTAATGGAAAATTTCAAATAGGGCTCACCAGGATAAGATGCTCGAATAAATAGGGCTGGTCTTTCCACAATTTTCTCAGTTAAAGTTCCAATATAGTGGTCAGCAAAGGCAGCAGAATTACGCAAGAATTTTGTTTGAACAAGACTGAATTTGTTTTTCATCTTTGAATTAAAAAGATGGACAGTTGCCAAGCAAACAGACTGATACCATCACTGCAGGTATCTCTGTCTCCATATTTTGGAAAGTGGAGTATGAAAAAAAGGCCTATTTGATAAGGGCGAACTATTTGGAATGACTTTCTGATTGGCCTAGAGGGGAACTTACAGGTTGTGACATTCCCAAGCATCTGCTGCCCTTGTCCTTCTAGATGGAAGTGGATGAAGGTTTGGAAGGTCCTGTCTAAGGATCTTTGGCGAGTTTCTGCAGTGCATCTTGTTCACACTGCTGCTACTGAGCATTGGTGGTGGATGGAGTGGGTATTTGTAGATGTGGTGCCAATCAATTAGGCTGCTTTGTCCTGGATGCTGTCAAGCTTCTTGAGCATTGTTGGAGCAGCACCCATCCAGGCAAGTGGGGAGTATTCCATCACACTCCTGAGTTGTGCCTTGTAGATGGTGGACATGCTTCGGTGAGTCAGAAGGTTGTGATGGTGAAAGTAGATGGCCTGTGCAATCTAGCGCATGGATATGGGGCACAAACTTCAGCTCAGCTTGAATGAAACACTTCAGCTGAAGGCAATTCAACCTGAATAGACTGCTCGGAAAGTAGCGTTAAATTTGTGGCAAGCGTTGGGAGGCTGGGGCGATGGCCAAAAATGATGTTGCTTATCCTCCAAAAGTTTAAATGCAGGAAGTTGCCGCTTATCCAAGACATCATTTGACAGACATTTTACTTTGTTCAGTTCAAGTAGATTCCCTAGTTAATAAACTCAAACTGGAACAGTTAGTTTCTCTATTAGAAGCATTTCAACATTCTCTATAATTAGATGCAAATAATTAGTTAGAACAAAGCCTGCAACATAAATTAGAATATGTCACTGTACATAAAAGCGAGAGCAACACAATTAAATTCTAGTTTTCATGTGACCAACAGACAGCTTCGGTTTTTTTAGTGCATTGCTCTACGTGCACATTGCGCTTTGAATTCAGTTTATTGGCAGCTAAACCTTGGATCCTTTTAAAGTTGAAAACGGTCTAAATGTTTGCGGTATTATTGAGTGTGGCTATTAAATCAGAAAGGTATATCAGTATTGGAAAGCTACTTCATTTCTTCAGTTTCAAAAACAGTATAGGGATCAGACATCATTAGTATTACTATTATTACTTTTTCCTTCTTTGAAGGCATTAAATTGTATTGGGGTTTTGGCTGCAGATTGTACACCTACCTGATTATTTATCATGTGCAAGTCTGCACTGTGGTACTATGTGCAGCATTTCAAGTGACCTTGCCCCCATTAGACACATTGGTGCATTTGCCAGTTGTGCTCAGTGGATGATGGAAGAGGACAGCAAAATTTGCAGCTCCCTATCCCAAAATGCTGGAAGGAATCCCTAGACTTTGTCTCAGCCACCCATCAACATTACCATCTTATGCAGGAAAGTCCACAGTTTGATCACAGGCCTGTGCTGAGTTTTAGCTAATCCTAGCTCAAGACAGACTTAAGGGGAAGTTGGATTTCAGGGGTAGAGGAATAGAAAGTTATATCAATGACATCAGATGAAGGTGGAAGGAGGACTGTGCGGGTCATAAACTCAACTGCTAACCAAATGGGTTGAATGATGTGTTCTGTGTTCTGTAAATTTCAACGTAATTCAATGGTAGGGCTGTTAAAAATCATCACAGTGAACCCATTGTGGCAAAAAAGCCACACAATGCCCAAAATCCTATGTTCCACACCTACAACCCAACATTTTCTCATTTCCACCCAGCCTGCCTCAGAAATTAGCAGTCTCCTCACATCTTCCCAATCTGGTCCACATCCCACAGACCCCCCGAAAATGGGGTGTGAAGACAGACTATTTTAAAGGTTGGATCCGCAGAGTTCTCCCACCTCTGCACACATGGCCCAGGAATGAAAATTGGTCCCACTGTGTAGGGACAGCTCAGTGGTTGAAGTCAACTGTACATTCAGTGACAATACACGAGTTGTCCATAAGGGGAATAAAGATGGTGATATATTTTGACTAACTGAATACACGGCCCAGAGGAAGAAATTGCCAGTTCTCTTCCATACAGGCATTTCAAATGTGACGAAATAATTGACTGTGCAAATCATTCCACTCACACATATTTCTTGATCAACACTCTACAGTGCTGCTCATCACAAAAGTAATTGACTTATCTTTAGTTCACACTAACATGCAACCTGATCTCATTCACCAGAGGTCTTGTCTCTTATCCGCGTGTATAACCCACTCATTGGAATTCAGAGCTTTAAACAACAGCTGTTCCAAAGGTTTTCTCAATTTTATTGTTAGAGAACCAATTGTAAGGTACAACACTGATTCCTATTCTCTTTTTTTGTTGTGTCCTATGAATTGTTGATTGAATTTTTGACCACCCCAAGTTCTCTTTAGTTTAAGAAGAAAGCTATCTCCATTCATGCCTTCAGTGAATCCAATATGATACATCATGAATATGTTGCTAATGCATAAATCACTCCACAACCACCAATGACATAGTGGCAGGGATTGATCCATTATAACTGCGTAACCTACAGGATCACAATCACCTCATTCATCCAACCTTCAGCGACCTTAAGTTACTCGTAGTAACGTCCCCAGCACGTGTTTGAAAGACAACATCAACTTGCACTTGGAAGGTCCGCTCTTCTCAGAATCTCTCTCTAAAACCTAAAAAGTAATTACTCATCTAAGAAGCTCTCTCTAAAATCTAAAAAAAATCTCATTCTTCGTAAAAAGACTAACACATTCAAACTAGGTACCTGATGGAATCTAACACTTAAGATGCAATCTTGTTGGACCCTTGAAGACCAATTTTGAGGCAGGAGCAGTAGGAAAACTGGAAAGATCAACCTCAGGTTCAGACTGACACCTTCCCAACTCCAGGCATCTTGCTGGAAGTGGGCAAGCAAAACAAAGCTGCCTCCATCCTGGCAACAGTTAGTCAATAATGACCAACTCTGTGGATAATTAGGGATGAAAAGGGCAGGGAGAAACACCACGGGGATATTCCTGCAGGGGACAGGGGGCCTCTTGCTAGGCATCAAGCCTGCTGAGATGCTGGTTGAGATGGTCTTCAGATGGCAGACTGGGCAGCGAATTCAAAGTTGAATTTCTAACTGTTTAATTTTTCCTCAACTGAGGTGTCTGTGATTCCTGGCTGAAGAGGTTTAGTTAATCCTTTAAAGGAATTTTTTTAAAAATCAGATAGATATGTCCTATGCCTTATCAGTGATGACTTAAGCACAATGAAACTCGAGACTAGTTGTTAGTGCTGCTAAATCAGATCATTAGCAAGAATCAAGAACTAGCTGCAAGCCCTCCCTGGTACAATTCTTAATTAATTCAAAATAATTATTTCTACTTACTCTAATTGAATTCTGTTGTATTTCCATCTGGACAATTCGTGTTTGCATTGGCTGGTGACCCTATTATTGTTGTTTCTATAAACTCAATTTATTATATACATTATTTCCTTTGTTCCGTCACAAATAACTTTCATTTTCTCTGCCTCCTCTTTCTCCATTATCCTGCTTTTTTTTTTCTTTTTTGGATACGTGTTAAACACCTTTAGAAAGTCATTATTATTGCAAACCATAATTATAATAATTCCTACAAAAACATGACTATAATTCAAGTATCTTTTCCAGATGTTTCTCTCATTTTGCTATTACTGCTTAAATGTAGGATTTACTTTTAATTCCAGATTCAGAAATACACATAGTCTGTGAGCAAGTTGATTTATTACAATTTCAGTTGTACTTATTCCAACGGTTGTTCTTCATCTCATATCCAAGGAAGATTCAGAAAACTATAACAATGCTTTCACTCTTGTCATGTAACAGATTAAATCTATACTCTTGTTATCCGCCTTATTAAAGTCCTCCTTATAGTGGTAGGCAAGGAACCTCTATAGCAGGTTCATTTAAATGAACACAATTCATCTGTGATTCCTGCCTTTGTTTAAATGTCATCCTGAGGTCTATTGGCACACAGGAGAAAGTTGCTTGTGCTGCTAAATATCCAATTGGTTCTCTGAAGGATATCTGACTTTGCTTTGCTTTATACAACTGGTACAACCAAAGAAAACCCCTGAAGCTGTCTGAAGAAATTATCTGATAGGCTTCTTCAGTATCTCTTTTATTTACACTGATGCCCGCAATGTCAGATGAACCAAATAAAAAGACACAGATACCTTATTTCCTCTTCATGCATGGTATAAAATGATAAAATCAAAAATTGTAGCTAGTAATGCTAGATTGTTTGAATTCAATATTTTGAATTGATTTTGATCTGAAGTATGCACACTTGGTGGTGGAGGTTTCTCACATTCTTTTGTCCTGTTTTCCAAGATAATTCTTTCTCCCTCAGTTCCATTAATAATTACTCTTCAATTCTTTACTCCATGTTGTTTAATAATTGAGCTGTTTTGTGGTTAAGAATTGGAGAATAATTATTAAAGGAACAGAGAAAGAAAGATATATCGACAGAGATCAGCCAAGATTGAACTGAATGGTAGAAGAGTCTCAGGGGAGTAACTGGCCTGCTCTTGATCTCATGACGCCTCCCCCTCATTGTTAGACCAGATGACAATGGTTACATGAATGAATAATTGGTCTGTGAGTTAAGCTGTTGGTTGTGCAATATTCCGAGGGTGGAAAATTTCAAAGAATATTCTTCCTCTGGCACAAGTTGTAGACTAGGTGATTGTAATTTTTGTTAGAATGCATGGTGGGTAGCAGGGGTCTGGAGACATTACAATTTTGAGTGTCCCTAAGTCTCAGAATCTGTCTATTCATGCAGGCAATGGTTCAGTTTCACCCAGTTGTTAAGCAACAGGTAATAGGCCACTAAAACAATGACTCCTCACTTGACAAACTGTTCTAAGGCATAACAACAAATCTGCAAGAGCCAGTTGAAATCATATGTGTGCAGCAGGAGCTGGGGATTAGATATACACACACAGTTTACACTTCAGGAAGAGACATCATCTATGTGGGATTGAGACCATCAACCACTACTAATCCCTGCAGTTGTTCAATAGCTCTTACACAGCTGAGTTTCAAAATACAACTTCAAAGACTATCCCAGCTTCCCCCTTAGTAAATTTTTTTTGTTAAAATGGCTTGCTTTCTGGAAAGGCACCTGAACACCGGAAGTTACACTTTTTAAATTAAGATTGACTATATATCATTTGATATTTAAAACAAAACTTATGGTGGGGTGAAAATTAAAATCATAGAAAGCTGGATATGGCCAAGTGTCAACTCAAAAGTTGTCTTTTAACCATTGCAATACACTGGAGAACATGCTTAAAAGGAGCACCACATTTTAAAGGACTTCCTTAAACTTGATCAGGAAGCAGTAGCATCAGTATTAGTAAACTAGTAGGAAAAGTAATGCTCGTTTTGTTAGGAATTTCAAGGTGAATCTGCTCAAAACCAAAATTAAGGTTTGCAATGTTCGAGTTGTTCATCTTTGCAGCTGCATTGTAGGAAGAAAAGACATCCACTAATCTTCCGGCATGAAGTGATTCTGTGACTTTCTCATAAAAAATGAACATTTCAATGCATGTTTACCATCCAGTAAAGCACCAATTGTCAAAATTTTTACATTTCTGTTGCCATACTTAGCTTGCATTTATATAATGCCTCCATCACAGTTAAACTCCACAGGGCACAACAAACATTTGGCAGAAACAAGAATTCTGTCTGTCCAGGGTGGACCGTGCCTGTTGTATTCCATCAAGCACACCAACCAAATTAGAAGCAAAAGGTACTTACGTTGGCAGGTATCCTTCTTTTCCTCATATCCTGGTTTGCAGACACATCGTCCAATAGGCACCAGCCATCCTCCATCAGCACTGCAGTGCATCTTAGGCACATCGTACTCCTCAGAATTATTGACACAGGAGCCTCGGACTTCCACCAGGGAGGAGTCTCCCTCAGTCACCTTGTCGGGAAACTCTGCCAGGTTACGAATTGTTAAAGGGCATTTTTTGTAGTAGACCCGCACTGATACCAAAGCGATACAGGCACCCACATCTTGAAAGGCAAGGTAGAAGCCTTTCTTTGTCAGTGATCCAATGTCTCGCACCTCAGTGTTTAACTTCATCACTCTATCACCAACATCCACCTGGGTGAAGCTCTCATCAGCAGCAATTGTGTCAATCTTTATGTATTGAGTCTCCTTAATATACCACAAATTGTTATTATTAGACTCATAATAATACATGTTAAAGGTCTCCTTGCACGTTCCTGGAACGCCTGGCAGACTGTTGCAGTCTCTGAGCGTAAACTTGATCTCAATATAAATACGATGGGCTCCGTCCCGGGGAATCCAACTAGTCCGCAACCAATTATTCTGATAGGCTTCCATGACATTACAGACTTGGTATGTTCGCATCGGAGTGTTCCTTTCATCCATAACACTGATTTCTTCCCACTGCAATCAAGAATGCACAGCGGTAAGTAAGGTCTGAGAGTACGACAAATACCAAACAACTGTACAGAATCTCTTATCTTTTGCAACACGCCACAGTCTTCTTGTTAGAGAGATATTTCTGACAAAGCAAAATATTATTTGGTACATCATAGGAAGTCTGTGTGATGTATGTTCCTGCTTGATCCACATCAAATACATTAGATATTTTCATGTTTTACCTTAACCAATGAATCTTTATGTCGGTCAAGTCTAACAATGTAAACCAATTTTAGGCAAGGTTTGTTTTAGTCTTTGTTGGTAGGATTGTGCTGGTGGTGAATAAATTATCAGAATATTGCCTGAAGTCACTATATGTTGCACTGAAATAGAAACGATCTCCTGACTCTGATTTTTAAAATCCTCCATAACTTCTGTATATAGGATAATCCAATTGTTCATGCTTAAAGAGGGCAATTCCAACTGCTCATAGAAAAATGCCAAGAAAAATGACTAACAACGTAGTGGTGGCATAGGTTTTCTGCTGGACTTATGCACCACATGAAAATATCCAGTATAAGCGCACATATTTCAATTGTATGCACATGTTATTCAACATGTTTTCAATTATTTGCATCCTAGCAATGTAAATACCACCGTATCCCATTGCAACTAAAAAGCTTTCCACATCCAGAATGTTTCTGGCATAAATTTGGTGAAATGATCTTGGAAACAGTGCATTCTATAGAATCAGCCACCTAAGCGCACAGACAATTAAAACTGATTATTAAATCTATTTGCAAGTACAGTATCTGCAGATGAAAGTCTGGTGGACTATTCTAATGGGTTAGCTCTGAAAGCTCAAGCTATTTAAGGTTATCACTACCTCAATCTCAATCTTTCAACCAAGGTCAAGTGAACGTTCAAGCTGTGAGCTTTTCAGATGTTCGACTTCATTTTTGATGCTGGTTAAGGATTTAGCAGCTAACATGTAGTGACACTTGGAGTTTGCATACCAAGAGTTTAAAAAGAACTTAATGCAGCCACACAAAAATGGTGGCCATCAAATGAGTGTTATTTTGAGTATGTTATCATGGTATCCTTGCAGAATGATCTATTTTTCACCTTCAGATGAAGTAGAAGATAGCTTGGGGAATAGGTCAGATTTGCACCATGTACAGCAACACCAAGAGCATCTCATACCACTGTTGCAAAAGATGGGTGAATTGGCGCTGAATGCTCTAAGTGGTTGGACCACGCTCATCACATGACCCTCAAGGAAAGGTCTGTGCAAAAAAAATCTTTAAATTTCAAATCTGACAGGAAGTGGTCAGTACATAACATCCTTGAGGATTAATGGACAGTGAAAATAATTGATCTTGTTGGTTAGCTCACCAAACAAACCATCAAAGTCATTTGGAAGAATGCTTCATCACCAGAACTTATAAACAATAACCAAGACATAGCTTGACTGGTGGTGGTGAGAAGGGTCCTCCCCAACATATCGTTCCTATATGCCCAATGTCTCACAATGGCTGTAGTGGGAAAGAGATAGTTATATACTCCTTGTCAAAATAGCATTTGCAAGAAAGGTCTGGGGAAAAGTGCAGTGATTTCTGTCAAGGTTCATCTCAAGCAGTTGTACAACACAGGACTCTGAACCAAGGTCTGTTCTTAGAGATGTACACTGGGGCAGACATAAACTGTGCATGGAGGACCATCATCTTCGGGAAAGGCGGCCATTCTCAATTACCAGTAAACAAGCAGGTCTAATGCCTCAAGCTCAGTGAACTAACTAATATAGGTCATTTGTTAATGAAATACATTTTAAAAATGTTATTTACTACAACATTTTAGCTTTTCCTCAGTAATTTCAAGCGTTGCTAACATCTTTATCCAAACTGCATGACAAGAGTTATAAGGTTAGAGATTCTTCCAGGCACGGGAACACTCGTAAGCAGTCCAAAAGCTTTACATTTAAGAATGTTCCTGCACTGGCCAATATTCAGTAATATAATGCATACCCCAGGAATGTAAAAACCAATTTGAACTAGTTATCTATAGTTTTAGTGTGGGGCCTCTTCAAACCCTTTCAAGCTAAACGGAGGTAATAATTATGAAGCACTGGAAATGAATATAAAGAGCAGCAATTATGATCAAAGATTTTTATTTCTATAAGTTGAATCAAACATACTATGAAATACATGACAGGAAAGTTACTCAGACACAGAAAAACACTGAAACAACCCAGCAAAACTGCAGCATCTGTGGAGAGAGTAACAGTGTTAATGCTTCAAGTCTGGTACAACTCTTCTTCAGAACTAAGTATTCTCTCACCATCCTCCGCATATAGTTATGCTCAATAAAGTCTGTTGCTGTTCACTCACAAGAGGACAAACCTCTCACTACTACCATGTTGAGACATCATCAGAATTGTAAACTGAAAGAAAGGCTAGCCACCTACTAGGACTGTACAAATGGACGCAGTGGCTGGGGAAGAGAACATTTGGATGAGTTAGGTAATGCTAATTCCAGTCACAGAGAAGACTCATTGAGATAATTAACTGTAGGGTTCCTCACTTTATAATTTAAAGGTTTCTTTTTATGCCCAATTTCAAATGAAGGCTATCTGAAATGTTAATTTTTCTTTTACCCTTCATTTTTTATGGGCTTATTGTGCAGTTCTGTTTCCAAAACTCTTCCGTTTTCTTCCCTAACCAAGAACTAATTCACACATCTTGCAAACACACACTATAATCACTGCATGAGTCATGTACATTTTGAAAAAAAAGGGATGAGGTAAGACAAACCTCAAGATGTGCCTGTGTTATAAAACTTTGGAAAGTGTATATTCTCATTCTTGTGTTCAAATGCCTCCATGGTCATGGCCCATTTATCCCTGTAACCTCATTTAGCCCCAGCAATGTTCCAAAATTCTGTATCCTCCAATTTGGCCTCATCTTCCTTCCGTCTCTTACCTACTGCACACATCCCTCCACCAATGGCTGCCTTGTCTCCAGCTTTAAGCTCAAAACCCTACAATTTTCTTCCCAAACTTCTCCTCCTCACGTCTGCTTTAAGGTGGTCTTTGAAATTGACTTCATTCTTCAGGTTATTGGTCACCCGACCTGATGTCACCTCTAAAATCTCACAGGACATTTCTGCTAAGTGGTTTACAAGAGGTATTCTAGGATTTATCATTAGGCAGGTCAAATTCCCTGCAACCAGGTATCCTTTCACAACATTATTTATTTGCAATTTCTTGAAAAAACAAATCCTTCCCTTTGTTGAGATGCTCTTGACCTTATTTTGGTCTATGCTCAAAGTAGCTGGCCATCAGATTCCCTGGGTGTGGTGGAAATATTGAATTATTCCATTGAAACCTTTCAACTGAATAGTTGACAATTTCCAGTAAAGGATGTGGAGGGTACAAATTTTCTTTGGAGAAAAATCGTTTTTAAAATGATGTCAAGGCTGTCCACTCACAACAGTCATTTGTTTAGCATCAATAGTGCGACCTTGAAGCAGAACATTAGAATATCAATTTAGTATGGACTGCGCACTCTCACAGCTCAAAGCTGACAGCAATTTATTACCTTCTGAAATGTGGGCCGACTTGGTAGAAATTTCCCTTCACCTGTCAAATTGCTAGCAGCTATTTTAGGAAAATACATGATTAACACATTACTCTGGAGACTCAGGCTAGTGAGAATTGTGCTTGGTCAGTAAGTATTGAAGATTATGAGTGTTAATTAACTTTTTTTCCTTAAGAACAAGAATTCTTCTTGGAATTAAGAGATTTTTTTCCTTAAATTAAACAGCAATTAATAAGGGCTGGAGACAAACTTGGGAGTGTTGAGGTCTGGCCAATGAACCTTCCAGCGTTCCAGTGTATATGCAGAGGCAACTGGAACAGCTGATCAGCAAATTTAAAAAACAGTGTATGAGAGGTGAAGGCCAAATGGTATTTTCTGTAGATAAATCATGAGAGGCTTGGATAGGGTGAATATCTTTTTTCCTAGGCTGGGGTTTTTCCAAAACTAGAGGGCATAGGTTTAAGGTGAGAGGGGAAAGATTTAAAAGGGACGTAAGGGGTACTTTTTTCGCACAAAGGGTGGTGCTTGTATGGAATGAGATGCCAGAGGAAATGTTGGAGGCTGGTATAATTACAACATTTAAAAAGATATCTTGTTGGGTATATAAATAGGTTTGGAGAGATATAGGCCAAATGGGACGAGGTCAGACTGGGATATCTAGTTGGCTTGGGTGTGTTGGACTGAAGGGTCTGTTTCTGTGCTTTACAACTCTACTAACCCTGAGACCCAGATCCTGTAATGCTCCAGGGACTCCGTTTCAAATCCCGATGTTGAATTCAATAAAAATCTGGAATTATGAGTCCAGTGGTGAAACCACTGCCGACTGTCAGGAAATAGCCATCTGGTTCACTAATGTCCTTTAGGGAAAGAAACTTATTTACCTGGTCCAGCCCACAGGTGACTCCGGACCCACAGCAATGTGGTTGACTCTTAAATGCCCCATAATTAGGGTTAGGCAATAAATGCTGGCCTAGCCAGTGACACCCAAATCCCGTGAATAAGTATATCAAAGAGAAGCTGACAACACAAGTACTGCCCCCATTGTCTGTGGCATATGAAAGCAAACAGTTATGACATGAACATTGTCATAACTCACTGGAGGGGTGTGGGGGTTGCATGCTGGAAATCAACCCCTGCTCTTCTTGGAGCTGTCACGAAAGTTAAAAATCACAAAAAAGATTTTAAAATGTATACAAAATTTCTCAACTTACTCATCTTCTTGACCTAGGTTATAGAAAACATACCCAGATTCTATAAATTCATAAAAACTATTCATTACAAGTAAATAGTTTCTTGCTACACGCAAGAAGCTACAAGCCATCAGCATGTAACACTACTTAAAACTCTAATCCCCTTATACTCTCTCTGTTACACCCCCCCACACGCCACAGGGAAATCATAAGCATGAATGTTATACACAGAGGGAAAACTGAGAAAGCAGTGCTTGTTATTCACAAGTTTTTGTGCTGGTCAAAACACTGTTTCTCAGGCTTCCTTCTTCTGGATGCTGCCACTGGTTTACAAAAAGCACAGGGTGGCTGGTTCAATGATTAACCGTCGTTTAGACTTATTGACTAAAAGTTTCAGCTTATAGCAACTGCTGGGGGAGAAAAAAACACAGACTGGCTTCCTTTAGTTGCATTTACTGCAGAGAACAGAGGGGACTCTTGATGCTACCCACAGCGTCAAGCTCTTGAGCTTTTTGAGAACCAATCACATTATTGCTGGCAGGCAGAAGACCACTGTCATTGGTAACTGGTCACTAGTATGCACAACAATCTATTGCATGCTGCTGACCTAAGCTCCATTTGAACACAACCTTTGGATCCAGTTTGTCTGCAACCACTGCTTATAACTGACAGCTGTGCAAAGTGTTCACAATGAGTATTCAATCACTTGCTTTCAAAGTATGCAACAATCTTGATATTTCCTGGTTATATCAGTCCACAATTAAGAAAACTCAAAATTAAAACAACATGGTCTGGTGCATTTGTTGGGGAGGTGTATTTGTTCGCATGCCTCCTTCCAAAAAATATTGAATATTTTTAATTCAAACAACAAATCATGGTTAATTTTAAGTTTCTGTGTTTCACAACTAACTTTTGTTTAAAAAAAATTATCAACAAAATTACATTGAGCTGTTGATCATGCATTTTTTAAATTTAGGCAAGTCCAGCTATTTGCTTCTAAACTCTTGGTATAAACTGGGGAGATGTTATACTGCTAGTACATTTGAGGCTGCACGTTAATAACTAGATTGCTCTTTTATAGTTGTTCTACACCTTATGAGGATAGAGTAAAAGGATAGTCCACTGCTTAGACTAGAAACAGAAAAGACATTTGAAAAGCACAAATACATGGACGGACTGGATGGGCCAAATGGGCTAGTTCTGTGCTGTAAATTCAATATAAATGTATATCTTGTATGCCCATCACACACTACATTGGACTATATGTCTGGTAGAGATAAAATGCTAAAATTGTTTGTTTAAAAACCTCTGCATCAAGCATGAGGAGTGTTAATGATGCTTTGCAATCAAATCTTGTACACTTTTGCCCTATCAGAGCTTTTGTGATAGCAAAAGGGGGAACAAAAACACAAGAACTGTTTCAACAATAACAAAGAAGCAGCTTGTATTCTCTTTGTTGTGCAAAAAATAGCTGCAAGGAAACTCCCTGACAAACAAGCCACACACAGTAAAAGAGACATACTCATCCTTTCACTGCAGACCCTACAATTACGATTTTATTGAAGTCCATAACACCAGGCTGGCGCTATTGCAAAAGCGCATCATAGATTATCTTCAACAGTGACTTACTTTTTGAAGTTATTTTTTGTTTTAGTTTGAGCGATTCTCTGACGTTAATTGACCTTCCTGTCAGACCAATGCAATCCCAATCTTGGCAGAAAACTACCCCAAATGGTTGGTCCCCTGCTTTAGCAAAAATGTACTATTTCTTAGAGCAGCGTGTTGGTGGTTAAATTCAGAATCAAACATTGCACTAATCTTGAATATTTATCTCAGCAGGTCTGGCAGCATCCGTGAAGAAAAATCAGAGTTAATGTTTCGGGTCCAGTTACTGAATGTTAACTCTGATTTTTCTTCACAGAGGCTGCCAGACCTGCTGAGCTTTTCCAGCAACATTTACATTTTTTTCTGATTTACAGCATCCACAGTTCTTTTGGTTTTTATTAGTTATCCCTTCACGTGGGAGATATCTCCTAAGGCAGGAGCAAGGACACGAGTGGTCATCTCCTGAAACTAATCTATAATTTAGTTGCCACAAGCCCAGAACGATAACTAGTTGCCTCAGACGATCAACATATCACATAATGGTATCGATGAAGGCTCTGCAAATTATAAAGATAACATTTACGTTCAGATTTTCTTTGTAGAAGGTTGATAACATAATTCCCAGATTACACGAGACAGACTCCCAATCTTTAAATGATTTAAAGAAAATAGGCCACTTGCCCTTTGAATTAAACATTAATATGGAAGTGAAATACTGAAGCTACTGGGAATCTGAAACAAAATGCAGGTCAGGCAGTATTTGTGAAGGAAAGCAGAGTTAACACTTCAGGTCAATGATCTTTTGTCAGAACATTATTTATTAAATAGGGATGTCAATTTCTTGTGTTTGTAATATGATCTAAGTATTTTGTGTACGACGGGTGCAATACAACAATCAGTTTTCTGAACATACAATGCTCTAAGAGTTCAATTTAGTTTCATTTTGGAAAAGTCCAACCTTTTACTTCTTCCATCCAGTTTGCCATTAGAAGCAGCTGAAAAATGTGTTCACCCTGATCAGTTGAAACATCTGATGTAAATGATGCATTTCTTTTTCTTCAGTAAGACTGTATTCCACTGATTCTATGGTCACACTCAATGCCAAGGTCACACTCACTAGCTGAATGTTATATGCAGAAAGTTGGATGTAGAGCCACTACTTAAGATATGTCTTTAAAAACCAGAAAGTGAACATTGTCTCACCAGCAAATAAATACCAGGAATTAATGGATTCAGAAATTTTTAGGTCAATCTTAGATGTTATTAATTTAATCACTGGGATGAGAAAGAAATTCACATTGTGAAGTCTGGATTTAAAGCTAATACAATTAGACAGATTCACAAAGGTTGTTTTTGATATTAACAGCATCATCAGGATGATACTAATTACACAGAGATTGTAATTCAACATGTCACTTCAAACCATGACAGAGTTAAATTGATACTTAAAACCAGAACCGCAGTGAACTCCCAACTGCACTTTTTCAGGTCTACATTAATACAGGTAAACCAGTTTACCTGTTGCCGTGCTCAGTACCCTGTGACACAGGTATTCATCATGGATGGTGCTCTGCCAAATGAATGACATCTTTAAAAGGGCAATCAGTGCCAAAATCAGGCTATACATTGTCTGGTTTTAAATTTACATATTTCTTTTTCCAAAAAGCTCATCCTATTACACTACACAGGGTTAAAGTTACTCAGTGAAGGCCAGTTGGGCAGTAATGCTAAACAGGCAGTTTCGTATCAATGTCCTGTTACATGCCCAACTTGATATTTCATTCTAATGAAACCATTTGCACTGAATATTGGACAGGAGGTTCAACTGGCAGATATTATATGCTATTCATTTTTCACTATCATCCAAGGTACATTTATACATTTTCTTGTCAAGATAGGTAGTCGTAAAGATTCATTCATTCTTTATTCAGTCTAGTAAGTGGGAGTTGATTTATGGTCCTAGGCTTTTGAATCTTGACTACATTAGGAGGAAATGCTGCTTTTTTGAATCCTAACATGTCAAATGAGATATATTTACAGACACATGGTGGCACAATCATTATTTTAAAACAATGGTATTGCCCATGGCTTGTCTGCAGCAGGGAATGATCTACAGACCTATTAGGAGTCCTGCAGAGAAGCTATTGGTAACAGATTTTTTTAAAATTGCATTACAAGCGAAGCAGGACTAAATATTCTCTCAGGAATGCCGATGCATAGTTCAAGGACAGAATGGAGACATACTCCAGCACAGAGATGAAAGTGCTGAACATACACAGTAGTTGGTTATGACTAAACCGACAAGTAAAACACAAGTTCTCAAAAATGCCAGCTTTTTTTTTATACACGGTATGACAGGACATTGGGAACTGTCAGTAATAGCAGCTAAGTCCAATATATTGTTTAAAAATGTAGATGGTAACCAACAAGGGTCTACTTTCAATCTATGATCAGCCCCAAAGGATTTCTTTTAGTGGCTGAAGAATATTTGAGGAGACCTTAGTGCTCACTTGAGCATTTTCACAACCATGAAACTTATATCATGGATTCCTTGAGGCCAAGGAAAGGCAAGTGAGAAGCAACTAAAACCTCAAGACATTTAAGCAAAGTTTCACTCTAAATATCACTGAAATCTAAGGTCAGGCTGAATCCTAGGCTGCAATCTTGATATTGTTCCATTTTATAAACAGAAGAAGAATGAGTTAGTCAATGAACAGTGAGGAAAGAGAGGGGAGGTATAAAATTAAGCAATTACAAAGTGGGAGGCAACTGCATACTGGTATTATCGTTAGACTAGAAATCCAGAGACCCAGATAATATTCCAGGCAGCTGGATTTGAATCCAAGGAATTTGAATATAATAAAGAAAAACACTGGAATTAAAATATGACTGTTAAAGCGTTGTCAGAAAAAAAAAACAATATTCTTGTCCTTTAGGGGAAGGACCTGGTCTCATCTAAATGTGACTCCAGGTCCATATCAAAGGAAGCAGGAAAGAACTTAAACAAGGAATTAGGAGGGTAGAAAGGAGCATAGAATATCCCTGGCAAGTAGGATTAAGAAGAATCTCAAGGCATTTTTTGCACATCTATTAGGAGCAGAAGGGTAGCTTGGGAAAGGGTAGGTCCTCTCAAAGGCAAAGGAGGAAATTTATGCATGAAGCTAGAGGAAGTGGGTGGGGTCATTAATGACTACTTCACATTGGTATTCACTAAGGAAAGGACATTAATAATGTTTTGATCTATACATTGATTTTCTAGGGCATTTTGTGATTTAAAAGGTGATGTTGGGTGTTTTGAAAAACATTAGGGTAGATAAGTCCCCAGGGTCTGAGGGAGAACATTGTTGGGGCCTTGAAATATTGACAATACCTTAAGTCATATTATAGAGTCATACAGAACAGAAACAGACCCTTTGATCCAACTCTTCTGTGCCAACCAAACACCCCAAATGACCTGGTCCCATTGCCAGCATTTGGTCCATATCCCTCTAAACCCTTCCCTGTTCATATACCCATCCAGATGCCTTTTAAAAGTTGTAATTGTACAAGCCTACACCACTTCCTCTGGCAGCTTGCTCCATGCATACACCACCTTCTGCGTGAAAATGTTACCCCTCAGGTCCTTTTTAAATCTTTCCCCGCTCACTTTAAACCTATGCCCTCTATTTTTGAACTCCCCCCGCCCCTGGGAAAAAGACCTTAGCTATTCACCCCATCCATGCCCCTCATGACTTGATTAATTGCAAAAATGTCATACCTCAACCACTGACAATCCAGAGAAAATAGTCCCAGCCTATTCAGCCTCTCCCTATAACTCAAACCTTCCAGTCCCGACAACATCCTTGTAAATCTTTTCTGCACCCTCTCAAGATTAACAACATCTTTCCTATTGAAGGGCAACCAGAACTGTATGCAGTGTTCTAAAAGTAGGCTTACTAATGTCCTGTACAGCTGCAACATGACATGCCAACTCCAATACTCAATGCTCTGACTAATGAAGGCAAGCGTGCCAAGTGCTTTCTTCACCATCCTGTCTACCTGCAACTCCATTTTCAAGGAACTATGCAACTCATCCCTTGGTCTCTATGTTCAGCAACACTCCCTAGGGGCCTACCATTAACTGTACAAGTCCTGCCTTGATTTGCCTTACCAAAATGCAGCACCTCACATTTGTCTAAATTAAACTCTATCTGCCAGTCCTTGGCCACTTACCGACTACACCTCTTATATTCACATCTAAATGATTTATACCAATGATGAAAAGCAGTGGATCCAGCATGTAATCTAATCTTACTCAGCAGTCTACCATGCGGAACCTTGTCAAGTGCTTTCCTTAAGTTCTTATAGACAACACTTACTGCTCTGCCTTCATCAATCTTTTTTGTCACCTCTTCAAAAAACTCAATTTAGTTAGTTAGACATGATTTACCATCACAAAACCATGTTGACTATCCCTAATCAACCCTTGCCTTTCCAAGTGCATGTAAATCCTGTCCCTCAGAATTCCCTCCATCAACTTGCCCATCACTGACATAACATTCACAGGCCTATGGTTCCCTGGCTTTTTCTTATAGCCTTTCTTAAATAGTGGCTCTATGTTAGCCAACCTCCAGTCTTCCAGCAGCTCACCAGTGGCAGTCGATGATACAAATATCTCAATGAGGGGCCCATCAATCTCTTCCCTAGCTTCCCACAAAGTCCTGGGAAACACATATTGTGTGACATTATCACTGTGCTAAATGGGACAGACTTCAACAGATTGAACAACTCAAGAATGGACATCCCTGAGACATTGTGTACCATGAGCAGCCGCAGAATTGTACACTCTTTTATCGCTATCAAGTCAGGGGATTAACCTTGGTCAATGAAGAGTTCAGGAGAACATGCCAGGGACAGCACAAGGCATACCTATACAAGTCAGCAAGCTGAAGCTACACGAAGAATTATGTCTGTGCAAACAACAAGTGATAGTTGAGCAACTCCCCAAACAATGGCTTGCATCTAAACCCTGCAATCCTGCCATATCCTGACATGAATGTATGGTGGACAATTAAATAACTCACTGAATGAGAAGGCTCAACATATATCTCCATCCTCAAAAATAGTGGAACATAGTACAACAGTGGAAAAGGATAGGCTGAAGTATTTTTAACAACCTTCAGCCAAAATGCTGAGTGAATGTTCTACCTCTGCAATCTCCAGAAGTCCCAGAATCACAAAAGATTGTTTTCAGCCACTAAACTGGAAATTGCTGGAGAAACTCAACAGGTCTAGTAGCATCTGTGGAGAGAAAGCAGGGTTGATGTTTCAGGTCCAGTGACCCTGAAAAATTACAAGGGAATTTTACTGAGCTATCTAGCTTTTCCCACACCATTACACTATCCAATCTAAATGAACGCAGTTTCATTCTTTTGCTATGTTACAAACCAAATCAGCCCATGCTTAAACTTTTCTAAACTACAGCAATCAAACTTGAGTCTATTTGGGCAATTAAAGCATTTTAAATGGGGATTTATCCCTGTCATCATTCTCCACATCCTTCCAAACAGTGTTAATATCCCCCAAAATATTAAGAGGTCAAAAGTAGGAATAATATTCTAATTAAGACATTAGCCAAGGTCTTGTACATTGACAACATTTAGCACTTGTGTGATCTTTATCCATTTGTCTAACACAGCCATAAATGTGAAAGAACGGAATATAAATGTCTTGTGTTGCACTCACTATCTAACCAGCCACGTGCTATATAACTAGAAATGTGCCAAATTTGGAAAGAGCAGATCTATAGAGCACAACTGCAGCAATCATCTGAAAAATGAAGGCATTGCAAAAACGAAAATTACTTGCATTTATCTTGCACTTTTGAAGAGGAGCTGTTGTGTACAGTGGGATGCGCAGCAAATTACCACAAACTGCAATTTGAGCATTTGTTTTTATGATGTTAATTTGAGGGATAATCATTGGTCAGGGGACTGCTCTTCTTCAAAATGGTACCATGGGATACTTTTTCACATCCACCTGGAAGGAAGTATGGGGCCTTTAACATCCAAACACAGCACCTCTGAACGTAAAGCATTTCCACAACACTTTGTACTGAAGCATTAGCCTAGATTTGCTCCTGACCTTCCAACTCGAAAGGCAAGAGCACTAGCAATTGAGCCACAGCTGACAGTTTCAATAAACAATCCGTGCAGAAATTGGTTGATTGGTTCTTAATTTTGGATTACGGTGAACTCAGATCATTCTTATCAATGTACAGTACAGTATGGATGTTAACAGAGGTTGAGATACTTAGTAACTGGCTTTCAATATTTTGCAGACTAGCCAAAATGAGAAGCAGTAAAAAGAAAAGTTTATTCATTCGGCACACTCAAAAGTCAACATGCAGCTAGATTTTGTTTATAAGTAACACTGAACAATCTAAATCCCGACACTTCCTCCAACCTCCTGCTGCTTAATTGTCTTACTGCCAGACAGGCTCTGTTTCTGACTTATTGAAAATAGACAAAGCAAAAAAGGAACATTGTTAGAATTGCACTTTAGTTCTGGATGCTGAAGGGAGAAGCGGAGACTGAAAACTGCAGTGGCAGCTCAATACTATTGTGTAACTGGTGCTGCACTTGTCAACCTTTGATGCCTACTCAGTAAATGATTATTTATCATCACTATGTCTGTAGATACACTGCAACAATACCCTTCAGTTGAAGCAAGCCAAGCATGTTGCCTTTGAACTTGGAGGCTGATTACAGCAAAGCTTTTATATATATATATTGAACTAGTCTGCGTTTTTGAGACAGGAAGCAAAAGAGAAATGATTGATCCTGCCTTCACTATCTCTTGTAGATGCAGTGAAGGGCTTTTTATCTCAAGCAGGGTATTTGTACCTGATAAAGCAAAACTTGAATTAGCTCCTGTAATGTAAGAATTATACATGGCGAACATAGAACTGAAAGATTCAACAGACATTTATTACTGCTCCTGTTAGATACAAGTATTGCAACTAGTCAGTTACAAATGACTGTGAGATTCCCTCAGCATGTCATGCTGCAATTGGCCACAGTAAGATAAAGACTGAGACCTTTAGACCATCAGGTCACATGATGATGCTATGTGTGTCTTTCAAAGGTATACTGCATACTAGCGGTGAGACATAAAACAGTTTATACTAAGCTAACTACTTTCTCTCTGAAGTAAGCCGCACAAAAATTCTGACCTGATGATAGTTGGCACATGGTTGAAGATGAAGCATTGATGTCAGTAAAGGGCGTAGTCATCATTTAGGCCTGTGCAAGATGCCATTTCAATAACATCAAACGATACTTTGGATTAAACAGAAACTTTTCTTTTGAACTCTTTTTACACACAATTTCCAAAGTGTATTTTCTTTTTTTAAAAATGTTTATTCACAGGATGATGGCATCATTAACTATACTGAAGTTATAAGTAACACTAAACAATCCAAATCAAAACGCTTCCTTGAACCCTTATCCTAATTACCCAGAGGACAGCTAAGAGTCAATCACAATGCTATGGGTCTGATGTCACAAGTAGGCCAGACCAGATAAGAATGGAATTTTCCTTCTCTAAAGCACATGACTGAACCAGGCAGATTTTTCCCACAACACTTCATAATGGATTCATGGACAGCACTAGACTTTTAATTCTAGAAGTTTATTGAATTCAAATTCTACCATCTGCCATGGCTGGATTTGAACCTGTGTCCCCAGAACATTACTGTGGTCTCTGGATTAACAGACCAGTGATAATACCACTAGCTCATCATCTCCCTTCTATTCTGTGAGTAAAAATGGGAATGGTCTCAATGAATACATGCTAGGAATAAGTGTTATTTAATGAACCCAAGATAAAACAACGTGTTGTAAAAATCCCAGGAAGTGTGGACAAACACAATACCCTCTTCATTAGCAGTTTCGTACCGTTGTGTTGTAATACGACATGATCCGAAGATCATTATGTATAAAGGATAATGATGCAAAAGGGGATTAAGTTATATTCTTCTCTCACCCAAACCAAACAAGGTATTGTCCATTGGAAACTGCACCACCATAATTTCTGCATGTTGAGTTTCAACTTAACAGTCAATTGCTTTTGAGATTGATCCCATACTATATCAAAGCTGTCCTGCAGCCTGGACTGTTGTCACATTGTGCATGAGAATGTAAAGTCCCAAACCAGTGTACTGCAAAGACCTGCAGCCCAGAACATCAGCGTTTGCTTCCTTAACTGAGATTAATTGAGGTGATAATTGGACAGTAGGATAGTTTTCAGAACCCCTGCACTAGCAAAAGAACAAATGACTAGTGTGTATATTGTTACTTTCAGGATGTAAGGAAATTCCAAAGACAAATGGGTACATTTGAAGCGTGGATGGTGTGATATAGGCTTCCACCTGACTTCTAGGCAAAATATTGCATAATACCTCACCCACACGACTCTGCCTGCTGCAATGCAGCATTCCCTTGGTAGTATACTGCTGTGTCAGCCTGGAACGTTGTCTTGAGACTCAAATATCTGGAGTAGGACTTGAAAAAAATCTCCAACTCAAAAATGGCAAGAGTACACGTACTAAGCCAAAACGAATACGGGACAGATCTGTCACTCCACACATCTACAAAGTGACTGAACTTATGTGTCTAGATGTGCAGTGAGTCAAATTGGGCTCAGCTACAAGAGTCTCCCTAAATGAATAGCTTGCTAACATTCACTGCCCATCTCATACAACTGGAAAGATCACTTGGTCAATCTACCAAAAAGGAAAAACAAAATAATCACAACGTTTGCTTCAGCAGTCTCTTGAAACTTGCAGTAATGCAATGAAGCAATACAGGAGTGTCCTGTATAAACCTCCAGGTGAAAGGAAACAATGGAAGTTGAAATTTTGAGTCTATCAAAAGGTTACAATTGTGCAAAGTGGCTGAAGCTGATTGAGAACACAGCTCGTTTTGTCTGTGTATGTACCAGGCCCAGTAGACACAGGAGTTAACTAATTTCCAATTTTTAAAAGCTTCTTAGTGACCCAGAATAATCCACCTGTATTCTTTTGGGAATGGAAAGGGAGGGAAGCTAAAGAAGAGGGTTTTTTTTCCATGTATTTGCTGCTTCCTAGAAAGGACGGATCATTTCTCTATGTTCTGGAAGAAGGATTAATCCCACTGCATAAATACTGGGATGGAAGACTGGAATTAAAGTAAATTGTGAAAATTACAAATTACTTTTTACAACCTGTTATGACCAGGTGAAAGAAGGGTAATTTAGCTCCCTTGTTTTTAAACCCTATGTCAGTTGGTTGCAACAATGATTTTTATTTCTTTTAGCATGCAACTATCACATTTTGAGTAAAGTGGTGGAAAGTATGAGTCAGTGTTCAGTGGCCAACTCCAAGGTTCTTTCGAGTGAACAGAGGATGAATTTCAATAATAACTACTTAATCCGTGAGAAAAAAAAAATGACAAAACACTCAGATACACAGGTCAAAAGTTTTAATATAAAGCACGGTTTGGTTTAGACGGTGGTGGGGGGGGGGGGTGGGGAAGGAAAGAAGAAGAAAAGAAAAGGCTACAAAATCTAAAAGATCCTAGAGTCTGAGAGGCAAGAGATTTTGACCCGAGACCACAGCTGTTTACATTGGTGACTGGTATCTTCAGCAGGAGCTAACTTTGTAGAAATTCTTGAGTTCTCAGTAAATGGTTTGTTTCTTCAATGTGCTTTTTCACCAGGTATTTTTTTTCCCATGATGGAGAGGAGGAAACAGGAGATGGGACACAAAAACTTGTAGATCATGGTATTTGCTGACAGAACGGGAGGTTGGTATAGCCTCAGTTTACGAGCCTTCCTTCAACTTGGAAGCTGAGCGTCTAACTCAAACTTTGATTAAGCAGAGTCGCCATCAGCTGTGCAAGTGTCATTTTTGCTTCTTCTCTGATGACAAATTGAAATTGAACTTATAGCCCTTTTTGGTGTGTCAGATTCCTTTTAAGTATAATTCCCGAGTGGCCAGCAGAATAGAAAAAGGTCATATCTCTTTACATTAATTGTAATGTGGCTGTTTTGGTGTTGTCAGGGGTCTCATTTTCATCTTGGAGCGATGAAGTTGTGGGTGTCAAGAACAACTTCAGAGGCCTGCACTCAATCAAGGGTTGCCAAATCCTGTGAAGCACTGAAAGAACGTGGCACTGTCAGAGGCACCCTCTTTCCAGATCAATAACAGATGGTTAATCTGCAGTCCAAGTCCTGGACCCAAGCTTCAAATCATAAACAGATAATCTTGTCACTTATTTCAGTGCTACTTGTGGGAACGTGTTGTGTGCAACTGAATGGCCACGTTTGCTCATCTACAACAGAGGTTTTAACTCGAGAGATACTATTGTCATAAAGGAAAGTGCCACAATAAGGCTCACTGCAGTTGTTCCTAGGATGGCCTGATTATGCTATAAAGAGAGTTTGGGTAAACTGGGTCTGTACTCTCCCAAATTTCAAAGAATGGGAGGTGACCTCATCGAAACAAAATACCTGAAGGAGGTACGCAGGGGAGTGGCAAGAAAGGAGTTTTCCCCTCACAGGGGAGTCTAGTACCAGCTGTATAGTTGAAAAATTAAAAGGAGCTGCCCTTTAGGCTCAAGATGAGTAGAAATTTGTGAACTCAGAGTGGCAAATCTTTGGAATTGTCTGTCCCAGAGGGCTGCAGGAGCTCAGTCCTTCAGTGGATTTAAAGTACAGGTTCATAAATTTTTGATTATCAATGGCATAAAGGATTATGGGGATTGAGTGGCTAAAAGGCATTGAACTGATCAGTCAGCCATACTCACATTGAATGGCAGAGTAGCCTATGCCTGTTCCCATGCAAGGTATTTTGAGATATCCTCAGGCTATAAACATACAGTTTTTTTTTAAAAAATGTGCATTGCTCAATAAAAAAACTGGCTCACTCAAGTATACTCATCTTAGAAGCAGGAACTTGCAGAAAATTCTCCACAACACCAAATAGCCTAAGCTTATTGCAAACCATAGGCCTTAAATTATTCCCTAACACTCCAGGCAAATACAAGACTTGTGACCACAGAGACATCTTTCACCAAATCACATTAAATCTCTGCTGTTAAAATAACATTTTAGAGTTTCTTCACATACTTCGATAAAATATCAGCACAGATGATTCTTGCCTGTATTTTATTCTGCTTCTTTTCTGTTGCCAAAACAAATCACTGATATGCTGGTAAAATTTCTGACATGTGCACCTTTCCACAGATATTCATTACCAACGGATTCTTGAGATCCCAGCACTCACTTGTTGCTGAAAACTTCTCCTTAAAATCTGGGCAAACATCTTCAGCTTCTAAACAGCCAGACATATAATTGTAGCAATCTGAGCCACGGAAGCCTCATGATTGCAACATTTTCTGTTCAGCTATTCCAGGAAGCTTTCTTAAGCAGACGTATTCCAGGGAATATGGGCGGTTTCTGAGATCACATCTATTGCCCATCCCTAACAGCTTTGAACACAGTGATTGACTCCATCTATCTCCCTGGTGACTGTGGCTAAAACAGACCAGTGACAACTAAGTCATATTTGACCCTGTGGATGAGCTTTCATCCAAATACCTGCTCCAACAAGCAGCTCACTCTGACCATGTCCTTAACATCCGCTGGTTTGCACTAAACCGGAGCTCACGCAAAACTCTTCGGCCTGTATCCTGACCTGTACAAAGCCCCCTATTGACTCATTACCGTGTTCTCTTGGCAACGCTGGCTCTTGATGCCTCAAGTTAAAATTTTCATTCTTGCTTTCAAATCACCTCAAGGCTGTTCCCCTTTGTCTCTAATCTCTGCAAGTACCACACCCCTCCAAGATCTCTGTACCATCCCATCTCAGTCCTTCTGTACATCCTCGACTTTCATCACTCTGACACATCTCCATGCTTCCAGCCTCTTAAGTTTTTCTTTTCCTGTTACTATTTTCATCCCTAGAGCTCTCCTACTCCAACCCAATCCTCAACCATGCTTTTGCTCAAGAGTTTGCTCATCTTTTCCATCTCCTTACCTGGTTTAGTATCCAATTTTGTTTCTTAATGTTTCTGTATAGAACTTTGTGATGCTTTGTTAAAATTAGAGACACAATCAAAATTTGCTGTTACATCACATAAAGGCCATGGTGGACCAGACTCATGTGTTGACCAGATCAAGCAACATGTGCTGGTTTCCTTCTTTAAAAAAATTTATACTGTACCAGTCGGATTTTTTTTAAAACCACAGTCAAGTGGCAAAACCCTATGTTTCCCCACTGCAGGCTTGCAGGCTGAGGCCCCACAATTTGATTTTAATTCTTTCATGGAATCTGGGTGTCACTAGCAATTTGTTGTATATCCTGCAGTGCCATTGAACTGAATAGCTTTCAAGGCCATTGCAAAGAGCAGTTGAGACTCAACTGCATTGCTATGTGTTTGGAAATACATGCAGGCCAAACCAGGTAAGAACTGTAGAAATGCATACTATAAGAAATGGGAGCAGAATTAGACCATTTGGCCTCTCAACTCTGCTCCACCTTTGATAACAGCAGATCTATTTCTCAACTCCATCCTCCCACCTTCCCTCCACCCCCTGCCATCCCCCTAATCTTTGATCCCCTTACTAATCAAGAACCTCTCCGTCTCAAATACACACTCAATGGCTTGTTGTCCACAGCTTTCTGCAACAATGAGTTGAACAGATTCACCACCCTCTGGCTGAAGAAATTCCTCCTCATGCCTAAAAGGACATTTAATGTACCAGATGGGTTTTTAGTAGTAACCATAGTCAAAATTACGAGACTAACTCTCAAACCAGACATATGAATGGAATTTAAATTTCACTGGTTATCTAACCTCTGAATTATTAGAGTAGTGACATTATCACGATGGAACACTCTCTTCAGGTGACTTTCCCCATTACCCGCTCATCCAACCTGACATCCCAGCCATCTTGCCCAAGTAAGGCCCACAAATGGGCAACTAATGACAATTTAAAGGCTGTTTTCCCAACTGGTTGCAAGTTTGAAGCTGATGGAAGGGTTCGGAAGCAAGGGAAAGCCTGAACATGGATACCCTACTCGCCAAAATAAGGTCTGCCTCACAGGTATCCCCTACAACCACCATCTGCCCCAGCTTGTCACAATAGACTTCCTCTACACAGCCCCACCTCCCCTCCCTGTCTTAAGCCTGTAGGTAGAACCCATTCCCATTAACCTTGGAGTAAAATAAGTCTTCCCTGACTTTTCTTCTAATTCTCTTTCCAATTACATTAAATCTATGCCTCCTGGTTTTTCACCTCTCCAATCTACCTTGGTTTCTCCTAAGTATGACTGTTCCATTAACTCTTCCTTCAATCTACACTGTTCACAAAACAACTCCAGCCACATCTGTGCCAAGGAGCAGCTGGCAACTTGGGGTGCTGTTTTGAACATGGAAGAAATGGAATGTATTTGTATGTGTACACAAATTTTTATGTCTTCTGCCCAATGGAAGAAGGTAGAAGAGAGTAAAACCAGGCTGGGAGAGATCTTTGATTATGTTGGTCCCAAGGCAGTGGGAAGTACAGATGGAGTCAATGGATGGAAGGCTGGTTTACATAATGGACTGGGCTGTGTTCATAACTCTGTAGTTTCTTGTGGTCATGGGGACAGCAGTTGCTAAACCACGCTGTGACGCATCCACATTGGATGCTTTCTGTGGTGCATCTGTAAAAGTTGGTAAAAGTCCTTGTGGACATGCTGAATTCCCTTAGCCTCCTAAGGAAGTAGTGACACTGGTGTGCTTTCTTGACTTTTGCATCAATGTGGTTGGACCAGGACAGATTATTGGTGATCATCAATCTCAGGAACTTTATGCTCTTGACCATCTCCACCTCAGCACCATTGATACAGACAGGGACTTGGCCTCCACTCCACTTCCTGAAGTCAATGGCCAGCTCCTTCATTTTGCGGACTTTCAGGGAGAGATTTTTGTCTTTATAACATGCTGCTAAGCACACAATCCCTTTCCTGTATCCTGTCTCATCGTTGTTCAAAATTCACCCTACAACGGTGGTGTTGTTGGCAAACTTCTAAATGGAGTTGGGGCAGAATTTGGCCACAGTTGTGTGTGTGTATAAGGACTACAGTAGGGGGCTGAGTATGCAGCCATGTGGGGCACCAATATTGAGGATTATGGTGGTGGCCGTGTTGTCACCTATTCTTACTGATTGCACTCTATGGGTCAGGAAGTAGAGAATCCAGTTACGGGGTGGGAGGTGTGGGGAGAGCTGAGACAGAGATCTGAGTTTGTTTGGAATTATTGTGTTGAAGGTGGAATTCTAGTCAATAAGTAGGAACCTGACGTCTGTATCCTCATTATCCTGATGGTTCGGAGCGGGGGGAATGTACGGTCAGCAAGATGGCATCTGCTGTGGACCTTTTGCGCCAATAGGCAAATTGCAAAGGATCAAGGTTTGGTATTTTGGAATTTAACGTTGATCTTGCTCTCTGCAGCCATAATATTATATTCTTTGCTCTGTTCTAATAAGCTAGTGCAGTTTGCATGGTATGATCTGCCTGTACTGCAAGCAAAACAAAAACCATTTTACTGTACCTAGGAACAGGAGACAACAATAAATCAAATCAATATATTCAGATTGGTGCTTCCACTGACTTTGGAAAACTCTGGAGACCTTCCTGTCAATGTGGATAACGAGGTAATCAGATTTATCAACTTGAAGGCCCGTGCTCTCTTTCTCCCCTTAAACCAACTGCACCACCATTTCCTTAGCATTCCTTGGGTCACACCAACACATCCCAATTATGAAAGGCCAAAATATTCGCATTTACACAGCTCCTTATTACACCTATGTGGATTTTACATATAATTAATTACTTTAAAGAGGTTTTGATCTCTGAATGAGGTGGTTAATATTTTGTGCACATTAGGACTCCACGGTTAGAATAGTCTTAATGCTAGAAAGCACTTGACTAAAAACAGGATGCTCCTTGTTCTTCTCTGAATAGTGCCTTGTGGTCCTCAAAGTCCTGGTTGATCATGTGACACAGATTAACACCATCTCAGCTTAACACCTCTCTCAAAAACTGAGATGTACAGGTTTTTAATAATCCCAAACATCACTTGAACCTCCAACCTAACAACGAGAGTGCCACCAACTGAATCAAGTTGGCCCTCCATGAAGTCAACTAGCAAGTTTTCCCATTAAATAATTCTAGTTTACAATCTTGTGCATCAGAAATAGGAGCTCAAGAAAACAAATTCAAGGACGAGATATTATTTGACCCATATGCTTCAAGTTCAGCTGTTCAATCCAAAGTCTACCTTATACTTGCAAACAGATTTATATACATTTCATATCTGCAACTTTGCAACAGGAAGACAGACAAAATGTATTAAACAAATGGCAGGAAGATCTGTCCTGCAATGTTAATGTGCTTTACCATTATCATCATCTGTGGAGAGAAATCAGAGTTAATATTTCAGGTCCAGTGACTCTTCAAAACTGATGGTAGCTAGGAAAAGGTTGGCATTTGTGCAAGTGGCATGGAGGGAGGTGGGTGGTGGTGGGGTGGGGAAAGTAAATGGTAGGTGAAGCTATAGCCCAAACAGACACCAAAACACTTAGTCAGACAAAAGGAGTGGATAAAATGGTCAGCCTGGGAGAATGAATAGCTGCTAATGGGGACTGTTGGTAGTTTACAATACATTGTGTGTAATAGCAGACCATGTCATGACAAGGTTCGGTGTTTAGGTGTTGGGATATGGACATAGGAGAAGGCACCTCAAGCCCAAAAATTGTTGAACTTGATACGGAGTGCAGAAAGCTGCAGAGTTCTCAAGTGGAAAATGAGGTGCTGTTTTTCCAGCTTGAGCTGTGCTGCACTGGAACACTGCAGCAAGCCTGAGACAGAGATATTGGTCAGGGAACAAGGTGGTGTGTTGAAGTGGCAGGCAGCTGGATGTTCAGGGTCTTTTTACAGACAAAACGCAGGTGTTCTGCGAAGCAGTCACCCAGTCTATGCTTCATTTCCCCAGTGTGGGGGAAACAACACCGTGAACAGCAAATAAGTTGAGTGTGTTAAATGAAATGCAGATAAATTGCTGCTTTAACTGGAAGGTATGCTTGGGTCCTTGGATGGTGAGGAGGGAGGAAGTAAATGGTCAGGTGTTATATCTTCTGCAGTTGCAGGGGAAGGTGATTTGGGCTGTGGGATCTGAGCCTGACTTTGTAATTAAGCCAGCCAATAAGGGTGGTGCTGTTTTCTGGTGGACTGCCCTTATGTTGCAGGGGCTGAGAGCCAGCTCTCAGATACCCCCTCCTATCTCGCCCTGGACCATGACCCACCCATGCAATATCAGGCTATTGCATTCACAACAGTCACTAACCTCATTTCATCCATTGATCTGCCCCTCACTGCCTCCAAAGGTCAGTCTCCCAATCCTGAGCAGCCCACTGCTACTTCCTTCTGACTCCCACACTTACCTTGACTGTACATCCTCACACCTTGCTTCCTGTAAAGACTCTCTTCCATTCTCCCAGTTCCTCTGTCTCTGTCGCATCTGTTCTGATGATGTCAACTTCAACAAAGGGAGCCTCCAAAATGTCCACCTTCTTCCTCACCCAAGGATACCCCAGCACCATGGGGGAAATAGGGCCCTCAGCCTTATCCAATCGATCTCCTGCACTTCAGCCCTCACCTCTTCTCTTCCCTTCCACAATCATCCACGAGAGAGGGTCATTATCCCCTTTTCTGCCACCAGACACATTCCTCTTGCCTCCCTGGTTAGCCTTCTACAGGGGTCGTTCCCTCCAGGACACCTTGATCCACTCTTCCTCCAGTCTTAATGTCTCCCCATCTCCCCAGGACACTTCCACTGCAATCATAGAAGGGGTAATACCTGCTCGTTTACTTCCTCCTGCCTCGCAACGTCTAGACACACCTTCTAGATGAGGAAGCACTTTTCCTGCACTTCACTTAATTCTGCTTGGCCTGCTGTGTTCATCCAGCTCCAGACCTTGTTATCTCACTTAATCTAGTCTATTGTATTTACTGGTCACAATGTGGTGAGCTCTTACACTGGGGAGATGAAGCAGACTGGGTGACCACCTAACAGACCCCCTGCATTCTATACGCTAATAAGATCCAGAGCTTCCAGTTGCCTGCCAATTCGACACACCACTTTGTTCCCTGGCCAACAGCTGTCTCAGGCTTGCTGCAGTGCTCCAGCGAAGCTCAGTGCAAGCTGGAAGAACAGCGCCTCATTTTCCACTCGGGAACTCTGCAGCCTTCTGGATTCGATATCGAGTTCAACAGTTTGAGGGCTGGAGGCTCCTTTTCCCACGTCCTTATCCAAACTCCCAAAAACCAGGCCTTGTCATCACATGGTCTGCCACCACACACAACCCATTGTCAGCGACTAATAGTCTCCAGTAGCAGCTTTTCATTGTCCCAGGCTGACTTGTACCCACTCCTTTGTCTGTCCAACTGTTTTTCTCTTTGGCCTCTGGCTCCACCTATTGTTTGCTCTCTCCCATCCCTCCCCTACCTTCTGTATAAAGGTCATCATTTTCCTAGCGGTTAGTCACTGGACCCAAAATGTTAACCCTGCTTTCTGTTCACAGATGCTGCCATGCCTGTGGAGATTTTCTGGCTATTTTTGCTTTCTATTTTGTTTCTGATTTCCATCATCTGCAGTTCTTGCTTTTATCCTTATCATCATCATTGTCTTTGTGTAGGGTGCGGACAATAACCAACTACAGTACGCAAGGACAGGAGGGTAACACATACAAAGAAGTGGGATTGAGAGAAAGAAAAGCCTCTACCAAAACAATGAGATAATTTTCCCATTGGTGCAGTAGATTTTCTTCACTAACGTCAACATAAATAAAAATTGGGCAGTTTCTACAACAGGCTCGCCACCTAACACATTAGTTTAGCACCCAAGCCGGGAAGTTTACAATTACTTCCTACAAACTCAGGTAACACTTATCAACGAACATCTGCATAAGAATAGGTCACTGCTGGATAAGATCGAAAATTGAAATTAGCTCTGCTGTATTTAAATTCTTCCTACAAATTGCCATCTGTGAAGCTGTGCCCTATTTTGATCTTGCAGGAGCTCTCTTTGTGATTGCACAATGTCGCCAGACAAACAAAATTGAGACACTCACAATGTAACTGCAGATTGCCTTTTTCAAACAACATCACAATCTGTTGTCCCATAGTTTGGGCTGACTGTCACAGTAATTCTCCTTCCCACACACCCAACCTGATTTACATCTCCTCGGTCTCTCCTACTGTTCCACTGAAGCTAAGAGGGACAACATCTTATCTTTTGATTAGGCACATTTCAGCCTTCCACACTTAAACTGGGTCTCCTTTTGGTGGCTTCAGTCTGTGACTCTATGTGGCATTTTCTTTGGCATCGTGGTGGGTCTGGCCCGGGATTCTAACAGGGTTTGGTGGTGGGGGGTTGCTCCTCAATCCTGGAGCTGTGAAACGGACTAAATGGATTTTGTCTTAAAATTTTCTTTTTTTTTTGAAAGAAAAAAGTTTGTTTCTTTTCTTTATATTTATAAATGAAAGTATCATCATGAACTTTTTCCTTCTTTATTTTTCTCACTTATTACTGGGATTTTGTACTTCTGAAGGTTTGTAATGCTGGACTGTGAATTTCTATCTTCTTCCCCCCCCCAAGAATTTGTACTCCAGAATCTGTACACAGATACCTAAGATGGCACTGTATGTGGGCAACTTGTAAACTTTGCACTGTACTCACCGTGAGTACATGTGACAATAAAGCTAATTCAATTGACAGAGTTCAACAATTTCCAATCCTAACCTCCTCTGTCCTGTTTTTGGATGGCAGCTATGTGCGACAATGCCTGCCTTACACTCCCCATTTACGCCTCCTCTGTTCTTGTAACTCCACATCTTTCTCCTTTCTAGAGATAGTAGGAACTGCCAATGCTGGAGAATCTGAGATAACAAGGTGTAGAGGTGAATGAACACAGCAGGCCATGCAGCATCAGAGGAGCAGGAAAACTGACGTTTCAGGTCTGGACCCTTCTTTCTAACTTGCCTGGCTTAAACAAAATCTGGTAACAAAAGATCCTCTGAAAAGTGAAAAGAAATAGAGTTTCATCATTTCTTCTCCTCCCTTCCTACAACCAAATCCCACAACTTTAAAATCTCCAAGTCTCCTCTTTGATTGATCAACAGGCAAATATATTTCCCATTACTGTCACTTCAAGTGCCTTACAGTAAATGACGTAATGCTGACCAAACACATTAAGCTAGGCAATTCACAGAGAAAGCAAAGCAGTTCAAGTGGCTAGGTCATCACACTAATTTTCAAGCACTCAAGACTGGTTACACCTCAGCTGGAATATCATGTACAGCTCTGGATGCCACGCAAGAAGGATGTAAATACATTGGCAAGAGTGCAAGACTTGATCCAGGAATAAGAACCATGGAAAGACTGAAGAAATTGGGAGTGTTCTTGGACAGAAGGCGGCTAAGAGGAGATCTGGTACAGATTTTCAAAAATCAGGAACAGGCTGGATAGACTAGATAGGAAAAAGCTGTTCCTGCTTGTGGAAAAGTAACAAAAATGAAAGGGTATAAATTTAAAGTGATGTGCGAAAAAAAAAGCAAGGATGATGTGTGGGAAAAAAAACACCTCATGCACAGAGAGTAGTTAGGGATGGAAACGTGGTGGAGGCTGGTTCATTTGGATAGGAATAGTGTGTAAGGGTGTGGGGAGAAAAGCAAGAGATTGACACTAGGAAATAATGCTTGATTGAAGAGTCCCTAGTGCCATGACTATTCTGCGGTTCTGCGAACGTGCAATTTTGTTAGAAGTGTGTAAAAGGTAGTTATCAAGGCAACAGGATTCAAACCAAATATTACAAGGAAAACTTGGACAGCTTTGGTCCTTGTGAGGCAATTTACTTCAAAGAAAAGGAATACTGTATACTCACCCCTTCTGGAGGATATGCCACCCAGCCCAAGTCTCCAGGAGCTGACATGGAATCCAAGAGGGTAACTGCAAACAAAGAAAATCAAACCGTTCAGTTCTTTGTAACGAAAGACAGAATCTCTGAGAGCTGCACAAATCTCTCGGATAATTGGAATTTAACGTATGGTCAGACAAGGTCAAAAACAGAAACTTCATTTAAGTTCAAGCAATGAACTTAAAACTAGTGCTGAAAATAAAGTGGTTAGCACTGCTGCCTAACAGCTTCAGGGACTCTGATTCGATTCCGGCCTCAGGAGTTTGGAGTTTGCATGTTTTCCTGATGCCTGCATGGGTTTCCTTAGCATGCTCCAGTTTCCTCCCACAGTCCAAAGATGTGCATGTTAGGTGGACTGGCCATGCTAAATTGTGCATAGTGTCCAGGGATGTGCTGGCAGGTGGGTTAACCATGGGAAATGCAGGGTTACAGGGACAGAATAGGTCTAGGTGGGATGCTCTTTTGAGGGACAGTGTGGACGCGATGGGCTAAATGACCTGCCTCTTCACTTTAGGCATTCTAATTGGAGATGTTGCAACAAACAAACAAAAAACATTTTCTTAAAAACCCTACTACTTAACTTTGGGTTGAACAAAAATCAAGTTGGATTTGTTTACTACATTCTAATCATTGTTGTAGGTTAAACTGTTTGATGCACAGCATTAAAGCCTATTATTAGCAATACACTGTAATTGGCCAAATAATGGCTTGGCTCATAAGTTAAACGTTTTCAGGTCAATACTTCATTTAATGACAACAAGCAGTTCAGGCTTCAATAACATCCAAAGATTTCATTTTGGTGGGCAATACATGTTGACTGTTAGTAATGGTCGGCAACAAGACTTGTTTAGAGAATGAACATCCATAGCAATACCACCCAGTTGTCTTTACAGTGGATGTGTTTCTAGCATGTTTTCAAGGCCAATTTCAGATTGGCCTGAGTAACAGTAAACGGGCTTCACTGTCTGAATTCCAATTTGAAATGTTCTGCTTTTGGTTGCACACCTGACACTGAATGCATCCGTGGTAAAAGAAGACTACCAAGTGGAACATGTTTTCTCAGGACATGTTAATTTTTCTTACAAATCCTACAATATATAACTCAAATGTTTTTTTGACATGACTTTGTTCATAATTTTTTTTAAAGGCTTCAGAATTCTGTGCGTGCATTTGAACCAAACTGTATCCACAGCAATTTTCGAAATAAAAATATTTTCATGGGATGTATATGTTGCTGGCAAGACAGACATTTCTTGCCCATCCCTAATTGCTTGAATTGAATATCTTGCTTGCATCTCAGAGGGCAGTCAGAAGTCAACCAGATTGCTGTGGGCCTGGTATCATATGTGGGCCAGACAGGTTAAGATTTGCTTTTGTAAAGGGCAATACTGACCAGCTGGGTTGCAAAAGTCCATCAATGATGGTGGTTATGGTCAACATTAGAGATCAGCTTTATATCGCAGATTTATTATTCAATTTAAAATTCACCAGTGACATTACCATTACTTCACCTTCTCCCCAAAAGCATCCTCTCAGGTGGACTGCTCTCACCTGCAATTAATGAACTGCAAATATTCCAAGAGCCTAAAATTCATAACCTACAAACATAGGAATTGCTGGATGTAAAGAGAGATCAAAGTCTTACTTTCCAGAAAATCTGATGAAAGCACAGATCTCTTAATAAATGACTTGCTCAGTTCTAAATATTAGTTTCCCACATGCTGTTCCTGACCTGAGTAGCACATGCTCGAAGTGATGATCATTAGGTCAATAATAAACAAACAATGTTCTTAGAAGTTAGCACAGTACTGATTTAAAATTCACACATTTGAACAAGTGTTGTCTGTCAAATAATAGCAGCTAAATATTGTGTGATATAATATGCATACTATAGTTCAGTAGCAGAAAGTTGCTTTGGTTAGTAACATTTAAGCATCTCTGAATAACTATTACTTGACATCCTGCTCCTATGATGCTGCTTGACCTGCTGTGTTCATCCAGCCCCATGCTTGTTATCTCGGATTCTCCAGCATCTGCAGTACCTTTTATCTCTGATACAATGCTTTGGCTCCTCTGTGATAAATGTGTCTAAGCAGGGCAGCGTTACCTCATACAGTCACACCATTATAAGTTAGCACTCTGTACTCCTGCACTTCATGTCCACAGGGCTTTCATTACAAGCTAGGGCCGGAATGATTTTCTCCAACTAAGTTTAAACAAATCACCAATTAACCAATGGTCTAATTTTCAACAGAATACATCATTTGTCACCTGTGTTACAAATTTATTCCAATAACATCAAAATTATGAGGCAAGTGTTTTTCACTTGTTACCAAGGTGAAAGACAGCATGGAGCTGGAAAGGCTAAAGTGAATCAGAGATGGAGCTGGGGATGAATTGTGTAGTTTGATGAATTCTACGCTCAACCTTTGTTTATCCACTTTTGCAGAGGGAATGATTTATTTTCAGGAAGAAAATTAACTGCAGTCAACATACAAAAAAGGGAGATTGCTCACAAAGCCATGAACTACAACATTCAAATACAACTAGAAATGTCAATAATGCCCCACAAATTCCACTCTTGCACTATGACTCTTTCACCAGCCCCCGACACTTCAGAAGTAGTCAGGTCTTCCACAAACTCTAACTCTGACTTCTTACATATCTCCCATTCCTTCAGCGCTTCACTCGCAACCAGCCGCAGTAATGGCCATCTAGATCATAAGCTCTGGAACATTCTCCTTCAACCTCATTCTTTCTATTGTACCTACAAAAAGGCCCCTACAAAACCCTGTTTGATCAAGTTTCTCGTCGACCTTTTCAACTTTGACTTATTGTCAATTATTTTTGAGATTCCTGTGAGGTACGTTAGAATGTTTCTTCTTTCATGAATGGTTCGATGTTAATTTAAGCTGCTATAGTTTCAGTAAATTTTCTGGTAAGTATGTACAGTATTTATGACATTTATATGGATGACTCACTGTTGGTGTTAAATTGTGTAAGTAGCTTGCAGTTTAAAATAAAAACAGACCATGAACCATTGGTCATTTTGCCTACAAAAGAAGTACAAACCTAAAATTGTCATCCATGATTAAACATTTCAGATTGAGACTAATGAAGTATGAATCAACAACTGAATACATGCAGGAATACCAGAAAACAGACCATCAATAATACCAGTAAATGAAGCAGAGGAAATAGAAGTGTTTGGTTGTGCATTTACAAGGCTATGGGCCAAGTGCAGGAAAATGGGATTAATTAGGTGATTTTCTTTTGTCAGGCACAGATGCAACGGGCTGATTTCAGTGCTGTTGATTCTCTGAAGTGCAAGTCATAGAAAAAGGTTGAAACCTGCAGGTCAGAAGTTGCCAGAAGTTTGCAGGCTGAGACAAATATGGAAGAAATCTGGGAAGTACAAATATGAGAAGAGGAATGTATCAAAATAAGAAAAAAAAATACAGAAGCCAGGGCAGATTACACACCAAATAATGTCAGACTACAGTACTTTCAGCCACATTAACATCTTATTCTCATAGATGATCTCCTAGTCTTCAATGAGAAACAAGTAAAACTAGGAACATCAGGACTTGAAATTCTTGAGCAACCTATTTGGGAATTACACAGTATCATCTGATAATTCAACAGTCAGTGTAGTGATCACAAATTTCAGACTCCAGAGTGTGGTGAACAGCCAACGAAGAATGAACCACATTTACCATCAAGGCCACAGGGTCATTTAGGGATAGAATCATTTGAGTGCATAGCATAGAAAGAGGGTAAACAGAGAGAAATAATGAGCATAGTAAACAAGGCAACCTAGGTCATATCGGGTTGAAACAGATCAAGGGATAATCAGAAAAAGTCGTAACACATTGATAAAGAAACTGTAGAATTGATTCTCAGAGGAACAAAAAAAAAAAAAACCTCAACAAAACAGCCAGGAGAGAACAGCCAGCCTAAAGAGAGGAGGCAGAAGTTCTACCAAAGTATAAGAGAATGTGCGTAGCTCAAATGCTTTAAGTAAGGACTTTCAAGGAAAGCATCTTGGAGCTTTACTTTAGAGACTAAAGCTAGTTTGACTCCATACAGATGTTAAAACATGAAGCATTTTAATGCATCCCGATCATAACTCACTGTTTCAGTTCCTCCATCCTATCTTTACTTCTTAAAGCAAGCAAAATAGCCACAAAAGCAATGGAAGCATCCTCTATTAGTATAAGAGTGTTGCTTTATCCATCTTTGCAATTTCCACAATTTTAATAGGGCTTCTCCAGTGGTCTCCTCCTGGCCAGATGCATGACATTGCCTTCACAACGTTCCATATTTACTTTGGAATAAAACCAGAGCATCTCTTGCAATCACTTCTTTTGCTCCTTCCTCTGTTTCTGCTCTAAAGTTCCCAAGCATTCATCCTTGGTTCAATTTATTTCTGATATACATCTCTCCAATGGATTATCTTCCACCATATCATTGTTCCAAATCAATTCATACAATTTGCAACCTTGACATGTTACTGGAATCTAAACTGAGCTTCATTTTATAAACTTTTTTCATTAACAAAGTTCATATACATCTGCCTACTCAATGTTTTCAGTTTACTTTATACCACTTATTCTTTTTGCTTACAGAAGTCTGTATTGTAATCACGTCCTGTTTGAACATCTTGCATTTTCTGCGCACTAACTAATCTGATGATCTTTCTGTCTAATTTGTTTCAGCTAATTGCTTTTCATCTCTCATTTTATCTATCATTAATTGAAAATTAATAATTAACAAAATGCATTTGAAATTATTAGTCTGCTTAAGTTAGGATTAGACGTTTTAAAATTATTTTGTTTGGAATTCCAATGTTTTACTGATCCATTCCAAATCCAAAGGGAATATGGATCAAATTAATTCCTCCCAGCAAACCTTACATAATTTATGGAAGTCCAAGGTGGAAATCTAATACCACAATGTTCTTATTTGAACTTACTTCATCTTTCCTGAGGAGTCAAGTTTAAAAATTGTGGAAAAGTGGATCTATGACAAGTCCTATACAAAGTTATGGATTAGATTTTGTCTTTTAAAAAAAAATAAAGTTATTGAGAGAACCTTGGATTTTAAATTCAAATTTTAAAAACAAGGCTTATTGGAAATCAAGTAATTTCAGGCAATTACATGAACCCACTTTTCAAATGTCACCTACCTGACTTTTATGGCAATCGTTTTTGAACAGTGTGTGTCTAGGAGGTTTGGCTCTGTTTGGAATCAGTTGGGGGAAAAGCCACTTAAACAATATGTCCAGCTTTTGTCTTCTGTTTCTGAAGAATCTCTGTGGGTGCACTCAGCATGAAACAGGTGGCTCTTCTGGAAGAGTGCGTGAATTTCTGAGCAATGCATTTATTAAGCAAGCTGTGTCTGCCAAAATCCCAGACACAACTGTGCATGTTTGGTTATTTCAGCATTTATGCAAGGCCACTGGATCAACAAAAATTTAGAACATTCTACGCTTTATCAATATTACCTTAAGAATAACCATCCTTAGCAATAAAGTGTTTTTTTCCCTTTTATAGTGAATCTGTGCAGACAGAAATCCTTTTGTTCCCCCACTACTTGAGTATGTCTGTATGTATGCATTTGTGTGTATTTTAGATTATTTAAAAGAGAAAGCATTTCTTAATTCAAAGTGTGCATTAACCAATTCTGCATCTTCACTGAATGGGTTGTGTTTCATCATAAATTAATGGATAACCTCATACTTATTGGAAGAAATATGGTTAATAGATATCTTGTTCAAAGTATGATATACATAAAACTTGCAATGGAACATATTGGGATTGAGGCAAAATATTTCTAAACTTATGTTGTAACCTACGGCTTAGTGGGACTAGTGACATAGAACAGTATAATCCCTTCAGCCTATGATGTCTGTGCCAACCTCAACACCATTCTAAACTAATCCCATCTGCCTGCACAAGGTCCATACCTCTCTATTCCCTGTCTGCTCATGTGTCTGTCTAAATGCCCCTTAAACATTGCTACTGTATCTGCTGCTACTACTTCCGCTGGCAGTGCATTCCAGGCACCTACCACCCTGGGTGTTTAAAAAAAAAAAATACTTGGCTCACAAATCTCCTTTAAACTTCTCCTCTCTCATTAATCTTATGCCCCCAAGTATTTGATATTTTACCCCAGGAAAAAGACTAACTATCCACCCAATCCATACCTCTCAATTTTGTGCTTCTATCAGGTCACCCCCTGACCTCAGCCTTAAATGTCAAAGTTTGTCCAACCTCTCACCACAGCTAATACACCCCAATCCAGGCAAAATCCTGTTAAACCACTTTTGCACATCTCTAAAGCCTCCACATCCTTCCTATGGTGTGGTGACCAGAACCGTATACACTGCTCCAAATGTGGCCTCAAGTTTTATACAGCTGTACATGACTTGCCATCTTCACTCAATGCACTGACCAATGAAGGCAAGCCTGTCGTATGTCATCTTTACCAACTTATCCACTTGTGTTGCCTCTTTCTGGGAGCTTGCACACTGAGGTACTCTGTGCATCAACACTCCTAAGGGTCCTGTCATTTATTGTAGACTTTCTTCTTGCACTGGCCTCCCAAAATGCATAACCTCACACTTCTCTGGATTAAGTTACCTGCCATTTCTTTGCCCAACTTTCCAGCTGATTTATATCCTGCTGTATCCTTCAACAACCTTCCTCACTATCCACAATTCCACTAGTTTTTGTGTTGTCTCCAAACTTGCTAATCATACCACTTGCATTTTCACCCCTATGAATTATACATACCACCCCCAAAATCACCTTGGTCGTTTCCTTAAAGAACTCAGTCAAATTTGAGTCAAGATCTCCCCAGTAAAAAAACCATACTGACTATCCCTAATAAGTCCATTCTTTTCCAAATGAGTGTAAATCATTTTCCTAAGGATCTTCTACTCCGCCTGCTACTGATGTCAGTGCACTCCTCCTATCCCAGTTGAACATATGAAGGGGTCTAGGCCCGAAATGTCAAGCTTTCCTGCTCAGCCCTCTGTGTTCATCCAGCTCCACACCTTGTTATCTCGGATTCTCCAGCATCCGCAGTACCTATTATCTCTGAACATAAACCTGGGCCTCATCCAAGATACCTGATGCGGACAGTGTCTACATAGAATCAGCATAATAACAACAGTAATAATATTAAGATGATTTTAAAAAACATTCAAGTTTCTTGTGCACTATCACATCAAAATGCATTGCTGGTTGTTAAGGTGTTTCTGTAATTGGAAGAAAATTATCCTTGAATAATTTAAGAATTAACTAATTTAATTGTGTTAATTGAATTAGCAGAAACGTTAGAGGAAGGCGAAAATGGTGCAAATATTAAGCTTAAATCCCTATTCTGTCAATTTGAACATACCTCAAATCACCGATATTAAAAAGATTAGTGATGTTCAAACATGCTTAACAGTGCCTTTAACATCCCTATTACACTAGTTTTGTTAGCATTAGTACCATTTCTAAATCCAGACAGCTCTGGGCGTACAATGGATTTTTACACTTCTATTGATACACCTGTCCTTACGTCCAGGGGAGAAAAAAAATCCAATTACTAAAAGGGGCAACTGCATCATTGGAGATTACATTTGTTTATTAATATCTAGCAGAAATAGAATCAGTTTATAACATCAATAAATTCAGAAATTTGATAATAAAATTACCTTGGCTCCAGGTACCATTGCAATTTTCATTGTTCTGTTTGGTTGGGGGGGGGGGTGGAAAAAGGAAGGAAATGGTAGGGCAGCGGAGGGAGGTAGGGAAACAGGGACTCATCAGTTTGAAAACCGGTCAGTATGGTAGTAGAATTCATTTAGCAAACTACACCTATTATTCAGTCTCCAGCATAGACTTTCCATTCTCCACAGCAGGCTGCCCTTTGCAGACATGGAATTATCCAATTAAAGATAATTAGTGTTGGATTAAGGTTTTATACGGAGGTGCTCACTGGGAAATGAGTTGAAACTGCCCAAACTCATTTCACTAAGGGTCTGTGAAAACTGTTGCCAGACAGCTGAAAATGGAATTCAATCGATTTGGGTTGCATTCAAACTCAGTCCCAGAAGTAAAATGGTAATATCCTAAACCAGCATTTGCACGGCTGTAAATGCCAGGTTTGCACAGATGTGAGATTTTTGTATGGCATGAATGGAAGAATATAAAAAAATACTTAGGATAAGGTCCGTGATTATTTAATATGATTCCATGGCAGCATATTCATCCCTCGAGTCAAGTTATGGATGACGCTCCATCATAAAAGACTTGAGAAAATAAACAGCGCTGTGGTTGAGCGTAGTACTGAGGGAACGCTGCACTATTGAAGACACTGACTTTGGAGATACCATTGGACCAAGGTTCCATCTCAGGTAAGTGTAAAAGAACCCTTGACACAATCGAAGAAAAAGCAAATAGAGCTTTGCCTGAAAAGGAGAGCCTGCTGTGATAAATGTTATGCTGGAGCTTGTTCAATGTTTATCTCGACCAAACATCAATAAAATTAGTGATTTGCTGTTTGTACTGTTTTGCTGGACACAAGATATGGTGCTTTGTGACATGCTGAGAATATGAACAGGTCTTCACAACTATGTCTTACTTATTTATTTAATTAACACTCATTATTTCAAATCAAACTAGGTAAGATTCATTCCTGAAGAATGGACGGTTTGTCATTGGCATATGTATCTGCCTCTTTCCACCCGCTCCCCCCCCATCCACATTATTGTTACAGTTACAGAATCATAGAATTCCTACAGTGTGGATGCAGGCCATTTGTCCCATCAAGTCCACACCGACCCTCTAGACCCACTCCATCTCAGTAACCCTGCATTTCCCATGGCTAATTCACCCAACCTGTACACCCCTGGACACAATGGGTAATTTTGCATGGTCAATCCACCTGACTTGCACATCTCTGGACTGTGCGAGGAGACCTGAGCGCCCAGAGGAAACCCACACAGACACAGGGAGAATGTGCAAATTCCGCACAGACAGTCACCCTAGGCTGGAATTAACCACTGAGTCACCATGCCACCCCCGCATTAAAGTAGTAAAAAAGGTGACGCTAAAGTCACCATACTCCTGTTGGACCATACAGTTGTTCTCTCATTAGAGAGACAACTAATGGGGATTTAACACTGAGGGTCACCACATCTCAGGCAAGGGGGAAAAGTTGAGAAGGCAGGACATTTGTGGTGATCTCAGCTGGTACAAGAATGGAATTCACACTATTGGCAGCACTCTGACACAATGGGGCCATTTAGCTCAGTTGGCTGGATGGCTGGTTTGTGATACAATTTAAACCGGCTATTTCGCTTATTCAAAACAGATAGTATCTGCAAGATTTTGATGTTCCTACCTCTATTAATCTAATTGTTCTATATGCTCATTTCTTGTTTTGCCAAGTTGTTACAAACAGAATTGAAAAACAGGCAGCATTTTTAGTTCAAGCTGTGTGTGGTTTGGAGGAACCAAGTTATCTGTGATCTATGTTTAAATTATGTTCAAGGAGATTAGCACGGGGGGTGGGGGGGTGGGGGTGGAGGTGGCAGGTGGCGAATGGGTGAAGGGTTCTTGTGATGCAATGGTAATGCTCAACCTCTGAGCTGGGAAGCCTGAGTTCAAGTCCCACCTTCCTTACAGTTGCCATCATATAGCCTGATTAAAAGAAAACAGGGCTGGTAGCATTTAAGGCTTGTGCAAAGTCTGAGTGTATCCATTAGCATTGATGCAAGCATCTTGGCATCTCAATAAATAAATTTGACACCCTTAACATAATCTTTCGAAGATCTATAGACAGCACATTACAGTTACAAATTTTAAAGCGTTAAGTACAGTATTCCTATTCATAAGGGGCCATTTTAAAAGAAACACACGTATTAGAGTTCAGTTACATAATCAAACATATTGAGACACCACTGCACTTTCAGCAGAAATCACATCAGTTAAATGTGATGCGCTTCATATGTGGAGCTGCTCCTTATTTTCATTTTAGAATTGGTATGATGAGGAAATCATTTTTACAGAACAATGCATCCAATCAGAAACCTAAATTGTGCGATGTATCATGGGAAAGAAATGACCATGTGTGGTCCTAACCTTATGTTGGTAGGTCTTATCATCCTAGATTCTCATCTTCCCATCTTCCTTTAAGACCCTCCCTTAAAAAATACCACTTTCACCATTTGTTAAATTACTCGTACTAACTTCTCCTGTTTAGACTTGGTGCCCATATACAAGAGATCCATTATGTATCTTTGCTTTATAGATTGAAGTTATTGTCAAAATGCTGCAGTCAGCTATATGTCTGGCAAAGCATAAACATGATTAACCTATGCTGTGTTATTCAATGTTTCTATAAAGATCATTTTGTGAAGGGAATTAGAAATAGGGAGGGAAAAAAAACAAAGTTGCTGGAAAAGCTCAGCAGATCTGGCAGCAGCTGTGGACAGAAAAGAGTTAACATTTCAGGTCGAGTGGCCCTTCCTCCAAATAGTTCTTTCAGTTCTGAACGATTCAGGGACTCTGGACTCTGTGACTCTTCATAGTACTTGAGTGACGTCTTTACCCACAAAAGGCATTGGAAAAGGTCTCCTTATTTCTGAGCAGCTCCGAGGAAGGGTCACTGGACCCGAAACATTAACTCTGATTTTTTCTTCACAGATGCTGGCAGACCTGCTGAGCTTTTCCAGCAATTTCTGTTTTTGTGCCTGAATTGATTCTCTTGCTGTCTGTTGAGATAGCTGATCTCTGCAGCAGGACATTACGCCTGACCAGCAGATCCCCAGGATGAGCAAGAGGAAATGATAAGCCAGACTCCTCAGATTTGTTCACTGGCTCTTGTTGGTGAACAACTTATGTTGGCACACCTGTCCTTTACCCAAGTGGGCGTACTCTGCACATTAGCCTGGGTGTGACAAAAGCCAACATCTTCAAAGAGCAGTTAAAATAAAAGCCTTGCCTGCAAAGTCACAGTCACTGATATCAGTGCAGTTGAGTATTGCGTATACAACTAGATAAAAATGACCTGTTAAACTTTCTCTCCATCTGATGCAGCCATGGCAGAACAAACATATACACAGGTCCAAATCCAATCAAGTGAATATTCTAGAGCAGGTTGGTGCTAAAGTTCTGGTGACTGGCCTCAAGAAACTCTGCTCAGTCAATGGCTGACATTATCTGCTTGTTTTGCTATAAATTCATGATTTGAGAGGTGAAGGGGAACATCAATGTGCATATGCTCAGTATAGATCATTGAATCCCTACAGCATGGAAACAGGCCTGTTGGCCCAACAAGTCCACACTGACCTTCAGAGCATCCCACAGACCCATGCCCCCATAGCCCACGTAATCTACACATCCCTGAACACTACAGGCAATTTAGCGTGGCCAATCCACCTAGCCTGCACATCTTTAGACTGTGGGAGGAAACTGAAGCACCCAGAGGAAACCCATGCAGACTTGGGGAGAACATGCAAACTCCACACAAACAGTCACCTGAGGGTAGAATCGAACCCAGGTTCCTGGTGTTGAGGCAGCAGTGCTAACCAGTGAGCCAGTTTTTTAAAAAGAAACTTGTTCCTCTAAGTATCAACAACTACAAAACAAAGACAAAAAATGATTATGTTTATTGAACTACGACAAAGTGTTGTGATACTTGAGTACGCTGGAAAGAAGTACCACATTCATCTCTTACTTCCCATCCCCAAGGACATTATTTCTATTATTCCTCTTCATTCTGTTTTGTTTTTTTCTCTTTTGCAGCTACATTTGCTCTTTCATGAGATTCCATCAAGTTTCACACAGTTGGAGATCTACAGAAAAAAGTGTCAGCTTTAAGAGATCAAAGGACATGGAACATTTGTGGGATCTTTAACAAATATTTCATGAGCAAAGATATTGACAGCCAAACTATTTCTGAATATTTCACTTTCTTCTCCAGTTGCCCCTAACTCTCTCAATGTTGGCAGATCTCCTTTTGACCCCTCAGATCACTTGTTATTACCGGTAAAATACTGCAAAGTTTGAAATTTGGATTTTTTCTGTAATGTCAATGTTTCATCACTTGTTATCTGCCAGTAGCCCTGTGCAAACCTATTCATTATCTCCTCTATTATCCACATGCATGACAGAAGAATTGCATTTGAAATCTGGGCTGGTTCTCCTGTGCAGTCCTGGGAGAATCAGGCATGTCATCTTTCAGATGAGCTATTAAGCTGAGGCCCAGTCAGATCTCTTACGTGGACAAAAGGGAACCCATGGCACTATTGTGAAGATGAGCAGATGACTTCTCCCCAGTGGCCTGGTCAGACTTATCCCTTAAACATCATCTAAGAAGCAGATTATCTGGCCTTTGTTATACTGCTGTTTGGACCCTGCAGTGCAGAAAATTGGCTGCCATATTTCCCACATTAAACAGCGACTACACTTTGAAAGGAGTCGGTTTAGCTCAGTTGGCTAGACAGTTGGGTTGCGAAGCAGTGTGGTACCAACATTTCCCCACACCAGCTGAGGTTACCATGAAGGACTCTCCTTTTCAACCTCTCCCATCACCCGAGGCATGGTGACCCTCAGGTTAAATCACCACCAGTCATCTCTCTCCGATGAGAGAACAGCCCTATGATGAACTGACACTTTAAAAGTACCTCACATAGTATTCGAAAGCCCATTACAACCAAGTAGTGGGAGAGCACTGTATAAATATAAAGCCTTTCTTGCTAAAGATGTTAGCTGATGCAAAAGATTGACGGATCCATTCCTTCCATCAGTGTGCTGGTCTAACTATGCCGTGCGCCTGAGAGCAGAGCATCTCAATCACAGAGCTAGATAAAAGCATCCTTGTGTTGATAAACCGCACAGACCAGCAAGATGGCAGGTTTGATGACTGATTGTCCTGAATTATCTTCTCAGGCAGCACAACTACTGGCATCATTCTTTCTGGGGTCAGAAGGTTTAAAAAAAAAAGACACTTTCTTTAAGACTTGGGCCCAGATAAGTTGCAAGTGGTCCCGACCACATTGCAAACATTGTTAGACCCATCCACAGCACTGGGCTTTTCTCTTCTAGGTATGTAGAGTTACAGATAGTCATTGTTGTAAAAATGACATCTCCAATTCAGTAGGGGACACTGAAAAGGTTAATGCAGTTAAACATAAACCATTTCTAAATATGACTTACTGTGAAGCCTAACAGAAATACACACTTTACGTTCCCCACATCACTTAATCTTAAACATGAGTGTATGAGGGCACTGAAGATATTGTTCATGTATATGTGATGAACATCAAGTCAGAATCTGCAGTTTAAAAATATAGTTGTTTCTTGTGGGAACAAGAGAAAGATATTCAGCCCCATTTTGAGGATGATCCTAACTTGTGTACGATTGGCTTTAGAGCCCTGGTATTGCACATGGAGAAGAATTGGTTAAGTGGGAAGCTGAGCTGATTTCAATGCTGTCTAGTGACCCCTGCTGGAGTGTGTGGGTAGAGGATGGGTTCATTACTAAACTTAATTGTTACACTCACCCCTTATTAACACACTGGGATGTCCACATGCACAGAAGCCAGCCTGTTTAGTGATGTTAGCGCACAACCCTAGAGCAGGTGGGACTCGAACCTAGACCCCTTGACTTAGAGGTAGGGACACTACCATTGCACAAGACCCCTCCAATGGCAAGACGATATAACACGGCCCAAATCTCTGGAGAATAGCATCCCAATTAGAGGCACCATCTCAGGTGGGGAACTTGAGATTTATTATGGATGACAGGGAGTCAGTTCATTTTATTCCCAAAAAAGTGGGTTTTCAACGCTTTGAGAAGATCTTTCAGTGCCGTACTCCACTAAGTGGCTGGCCTTCGTCAGTCAGGGGAGGTAGTAGAAACAGATACCAGGGAAACCTTTAAGGGGCATTCAAACAGACACATGAACAGACAGGGAACAGAGGGATAGAGACCATGTGCAGTCAGAGGGGATTAATGCAGAATGGCATCATGGTCAGCGCAAACATGGGTGGGCCGAAGGGCCTGTTTCTATGCTGTACTGTTCTATGTTCAATCTACATGTCTCCAACATCATTGCGCCAGCTTTGTTTTTAAATGGTCAAAGTTAAACGTTTACAAGTCTGTAGGAAAAGCTTTAAAATGTTACACATTTTCCCAGTTTGACAAAGGGCGATGTTACTGTAAAGAAAAAAAAAGTGGTGGGGGGGGGGGGGAGGGAAAACGAGACCAATCGTGTTAAAACTCCTTAATTAAGAAGTTTGCAGAACGGAATTAAATCTTAATTCAAATCAGCAGCAGCGGAGCCCGAGACGAGAAAGACTGCCACCTGGTGTTGGGGTAGTGGGGAGCTGGGGAACTACTCATCACAGAACAGAGTCCCTCCGTTGTGGAAGCAGGCCGTTCGGCCCATCGAGCCTACACCGCCCCTCCTAAGAGCCTCCCACCCAGACCCACCCCCTACCCTATTCCATTTCCCACGGCCAACCCACACATCCCTGAACACTACGGGACAATTTAGCATGGCCAATCCACCTAACCTGCACATCTTTAGACTGTGGGAGGAAACCCACACAGAGAATGTGCAAACACCACACAGGCAGTCGCCTGAGGGTGGAATCGAACCCAGGTCCCTGGCCCTGAGAGGCAGCAATGCTAACCACTGTGCACCAACAGAACCAAAAAAATGTCCCCTGCCAGGTATCGTACAAATTAAGACTATGGTCTCAGAAAACAGTTCGGATCTGACAAGCAACTTTCAGCGGCCGCAAGGCGAAATAATTATTCACTTCACTGCATACGTGCAGAAAAACCATACACTGGCCCAAACCTATCTAATGGTGGAAATCTAAATGCACCGTCGCCACCCAATCGTTAACACGATCCCAGGTGGTGCTATTAAGCAGCATCACAACCGTGTGGGTAAATATATTTGGAGAGAGCTGTTCTCAAGGGAAATGACCCAAAGCAAGTTGTCGCTATATCCTATCATCAAGGTTACTTCTTCCTTGCATCTGCTAAACTTGCTGCTCTATCAGCAAATTATTAGCCCTACAGCCCAGCTTAATGGTCTGGTTTACATCTGTATCGAGAAGGAAGCGTGAGACAGAATTCCCCGCAAGATTTCTCAAAGCAACTCGCATCCAGCCTCATCACACAGACCACAATTCAAACTCCCTTTTCCTTTCCTTGCAATTTTATTTGTCCCAGTCCGGCACATAACGCAGAAAATGTTCCAACGATTATGCGTCTCAAAAACTCATCATAAAGCATTTCAAATCCCCGTGCATTAACTTTCTCTCCCATCCTCTCCGCTTCAATTGCAGTGCTCGCCCAAGATGAAACTTACCCTCGTTAGCCGGGTAAGACCTAGCAGCATCGCTGGTGAGGATGAAGTGGAGTGTGTGCAACAAGGGATAAATCCACCGATGGAGAGCCATTTTAGTCCGCTATGGTCTGCATCCCCTCTTCAAAGTTGCTGAGCAGGAATAGAGAGAGATGGGAGCCGAGAGGCTGCCAAAGGAAACACCAAGTCAACGTCTCCTCTGTCAATCAGGCGGCAGGCAAACAGCGCGATCTCACTCAGCCACCACCTTACAGAGGTATCCCTCCCCCCTCACTGCCACCTCCTCCTCCTCCTCGCCCCAGCTCCGCTTTAATATCCACGTTAGCAATGCACTGATGTTCACATTGTGAGGTGCGCTTAAAGATAAGCGCACGAGAGACAAGCGGAGCAATAACTGGGTCCTGTTAAGCGCAGAGCTAGCTGTTGGATGAACTCTTATGTAATTCTATGCATTCGCCTTGTTAGCGCAGTGGATTATTGAATTAACTGAAATCCTCACTCCCAAATCCCGTATCCGCACCGACTGTGCGCCTGTGATAATCATCCTTCGTTTATGCACACATTTTACGACAACTTTAACAAGGGTTAAAAAAGATCAATCAAGTCAGTTCAATTTATTTTACAAATGTGAAGCCATCTTTGGAGTTTTTTAAAAATCCTTCGAACATGTTGGGGAAGTGACTTTACGGTGTTTGTGTGTTTGTATGCTGTCAGAGAATGTCTCTTGGGGCTAGCTGACAGGTTGTTAAAGAGACATCCTCTAATTTGAACATAAATTTTTGTTTTGTTTCACATGAGCGTTACTCCCCTAAGTACAACTGCGACTGCTCTTGTTTTTGTATGTATGTGTGGTTCCGTTTTCACTGACTTGGGTCTCGTCAGCTCCCTGCGATGTTTAGCTAACAAACTTCAGAGGTGCTGATTGGTTACAATCTTTAAAGGCACCTCTGCTCCGTAATTTCAAAAAATAGCAGGGTCTCAGAGCGTCCGTGTTCGAGTCTCCCCACGCCCAGCGTGTGTGTGTGCGCTCTATCCGAACGGGTTGATCAGTAAATAGCGGTTTTATCCGGAGAAATAAATTTATTTATTCTAAAGCACAGGATAAACGCACTTTTGCACCTTCGAATCCTGTTAACAACTCCAATTCGTAAAATGAGTCAGTTCTATTTAATATTGCATTAAAGTGACATTTTGTGTTTAAAATTCCGCTTCACACATTCATGGTGCGTTCGGTTTTTTTTTACAGGAAAAATACACTGACTCATTCGCCCGTCGATTGTGTAATATCTTAAAAAGAATGGAAGTTGTGACATCCTACATGCAGCGCAGTAAAATACTGCGGAAGCTGGCAAGCTGAAAGTGCTGGAGAAACTCAGCAGCTCTGTGGAAGCGGTTAACAGTCCGAGTCTGTAAGCCGTTCTCTCTCCCCAGATGCTATCAGACTTGCTGAGTTTCTCCAGCACTTTCAGCATCTGGGGAGAGAGAACGGCTTACAGACTCGGACTGTTAACCGCTTCCACAGAGCTGCTGAGATTCTCCAGCACAAAGGGCGATATAACACGGCCCAAACCTCTGGAAAATAGCATCCCAATAAGAGGCACCATCTCAGGTGGGGAACTTGAGATTTATCATGGATGACAGGGAGTCAGTTCATTTCATTCCCGAAAAAAGTGGTGTTTCTCAGCAAGTCTGATAGCATCTGGGGAGAGAGAAACGGCTTACAGACTCGGACTGTTAACTGCTTCCACAGAGCTACTGAGTTTCTCCAGCACTTTCTGTTTTTATTCCAGCATCCGCAGTATCTTGCTTTTAGTCTATAATTCTGGGATGACCTTGAGGTGAATCAATCAAAGGCAGCCCCTCTGGTTTCCGGCTCGATGGGGAATGTGATGTGGCTCACCTTAAAAACAAAACAAAATCAGAATTCCAAACTAAAGTTATTTGAAATTGGAAGAATATCGTCCAGTCCCCTGTCGTATGATTCCATAAAGTGAAGAGCTTCAGGACAATTTCAGTTTCCTTACTAACCGGTATGGCAAAGCGACTAAAACATCCGCTCACAACATTGATAGCATTAAATTGAAGTTCCGGGTATTTACTGCACCTTCTATGCTCTATACTTGCAACTGCGGCTCGAGTTCTTGCGGGTGGTCCAGGGGCTGTAGGAAGTGAACGATCAGCACAGGGTCCGGGTTGTTAGTGAAGTGTCAAGGGCTCAGCGCTCAGTTCACCAGCAATTTGTCAACAGCAGACTTGAGGATTGAACCCTTCACACAGGGAAGACACACATTGAGGCGTGTCGAGTTAAGATCCGAAACGGTTTAACCTCCTTTACAGAGATTGTCTTAAACAAAGTGCTTGGGGAATGTTTCGATCTTTTGGTGTACGCTTCTCGACAGCACAGCTTTAGTTCATTGGTGCATTGCATCGCGTCGTTTCCTTTTCAAGGTGCTGTGTTTAATTTTGCACGACGCAGGGTAATTTTAGTGATTAACACTGCATTATTTCATAAGACAGCTGAGCTTTCAGACTGTCGAGAGACGGAGACGGAATCTCTAAACTCACACTGCTCCAGGGAAAAGGCTAAGCTGCAGCGTTAGGCGTTTTTGATCAATCATGATTTTTTTAAAGAAAAAAAGCACAATAAATGGTTGTATCAGAGATAAAAGGTACTGCAGATGCTGGAGAATCTTTTCCGATGAAGGGTCTAGGCCCGAAACGTCAAGTTTTCCTGCTCCTATGATGCTGCTTGGCCTGCTGTGTTCATCCAGCCCCACGCCTTGTTATCTCAATAAATGGTTGTACTTGTTTTCAGTTATCTACGAGAAAATCTGGATGCAGTAACAAGGTTGAGGTAAGGGATGGAAGAGGCAGACTCTACCTGTCCGTGTTCAAAATTGGACCGGACTTCATTCACTCCATAATGTTAGCTCCATGCCAAGTAAGTGGGAGGCGGTAGTGGTACTAAACGCTAGAGCGAATATATGCTGTCCTTTCCTTAGATGAATTAGTAAAATGATTAACATTCCTATTCACTTTAACAATCACTTTTTCAGTGCACAATGATCATGGTTGGGCAGTAAAACGGATGTATATCGTGCCCTTCCCTCCCCCCCAATCAATATCACTGAATTTTTGATTACAAAACAGGCCATTCAGCTACCATGCTTGTGCACACTCTTTGATATAACAAGGTTTGGAGCTGGATGAACACAGCAGGCCAAGCAGCATCATAGGAGCAGGAAAGCTTGACGTTTCGGGCCTAGACCCTTTAGGCCCGAAACGTCAAGCTTTCCTGCTCCTATG